>OY992882.1:118627265-118817265 GCA_963921405.1 Cepaea hortensis | reverse complement strand
CATCAGGTCGACAGGCCAATATTCTAGCCACTGGGCTACAGCTGCTCCTGTGTAGATGTGTACTATTAACTGATTAATTGCCAAGGGATGATTAATCGTCTTAAGCGACTTCCCATATCTGCCGTGCGCTAATATATAGCCGAAATGTTGTCATTGCAAAATGTTGTCTCAATTAAAATATCAATACAGTAGTTTTTCCTTAACAACCTCCTTTAATTTGATGCATAAAACAACGTGTCTGCTACCACATTCACAACTTTCAAGTCATTACTGTGACACATCCATACTTCCGCCATCCATTTTCATTCGGTCCAAACTCCAAATCTACGTTTTGGTTTGGCACTGAATCTGTTAAATGTTTCTAGTTCTTATTATACATTTTCAATTGTAACTACATTTTCGCACCAGTTTGCGAAATTTAAGGGATTTGTATTGTAGTGAATGAAATCAGATATGTCCTTTGCAGAACATAGCGAGCAACCACTAGTTGATTTCAGATGAAACAAACTGAAGATTGTGAATACGGGTATTCGGAAAACTGGCATAATTATATAACTGATTCAGCGCCAAACAGAGAGTAGGATTTGACCAAATATGGTGTACAAATAAATGAAAAAGTATTATAATGTAAATGTCAATTAACTGAGGATTAAAATTGCGGAAGATACCCCGAAACTAAACAACACGTAAACCCTAGTATGGCGATACATCACCCTTCTGTCCAAATAGGAAGTCATAATTGGCGATACATAATCCTTCGGCATTGTATCAGTTAAACGTAAAATCAGACAAATAAGGACATTCTGTAACAACTCGATATAAAAAGCGTTGCTGAAGAAACGTTTACACAGCGAGAAAGACACGATACTGTGTTATATCACATGACACCGTAACCTACTGAATTCCGTACCCGAGGGGAACAATTGGATGTTGAAATGAAAGAGGGTCGACTTCATTACACCGGGTTTTATCCCTTATGGCTCGGTCTCTTTCCGCAAGGCGGCTGCCGAAAGCGTCTCACAAAGCACGAAATCTCTAGTTCCAGCGACGACTCTCAGGAGTCTCCGATAAAATTGCACTCGTGAACCGAATGAATGAATCTGTAATAGAACCCGCAATCTTCGGAGTGCAAGGCAAAGCCGCGTTACCACTTGGCTACATAGACCACTGAACTGAGGAAGAAGTACAGAGCAAATAGAGATAGAGGCACCAAAGACAAACATGGACAGACAACATCAAGATAGGCTAGGGTAGAATCTAGCAGACTGTACAACAAAGCTCATATCAGAAACTGCCAGGGATCCGTGACCATTAACCCTGACTGCGGAGATGACTCCCACTATCGATGCGGATTGACGTCAACAGAAGGCCTCTTAAAGGTCTGCTGTTTTAATCCGGAAGCAGGGAGCTGTTGTGGGTATGTAAAGTATTACGACTATCGCACATTTGTAGGCCTGAGCGCACGGAGGTATAGATGCCCAATCTCACGCAGCGAACGTCAAGAGTTGACACCGAACCCCTGTATGACCTGGCTTACGCTACTGTCAGCGTAACGTCCTGACCGTTCCATCAATGCGCCCGCTTAGGGTCTAATGTTTTGTGTTAAATGTTACATGTTCTTTGCGTGTTGCCATCAGCCCCAACCCCAGTTGATTTACTGGACAATTATTCGTTGCGTAGTTTGCCATCGCTTTCTGCACGAGAAATAAAGGTTTAAGTCAAACTGACATTGTAGGGAATTAACCCCGTACCCCGCCGTCAGCGCACCGGAAATTTAAGCACACCGGAAGTTTAAGCACAAGCGTATTAAACCGCTGCAGCCACGCCGACTTCTGTTTAAACATTAAACCTGTCCTTGAAGCAGTTGCCTGCTAGGGATCTACGATGTGACAGCTCTTGACACTTTGTAGGTATGAGATCTGGGAGGGATAGGTTGGCAATCATTCTCTCACTTTTTAGGTATGAGAGCTGGGAGGGATGGGTGGGCAATCATTCCCTCACTTTGTAGGCCTGAGAGCTGGGAGGGATAGGTTGGCAATCATTCTCTCACTTTTTAGGCCTGAGAGCTGGGAGGGATGGGTGGGCAATCATTCCCTCACTTTGTAGGCCTGAGAGCTGGGAGGGATAGGTGGGCAATCATTCCTTCACTTTGTAGGCCTGAGAGCTGAGAGGGATAGGCGGGCAATCATTCCCTCACTTTGTAGGCCTGAGATCTGGGAGGGATAGGTGGGCAATCATTCCTTCACTTTGTAGGTCTTAGAGCTGGGAGGGATAGGTGGGCAATCATTCCCTCACTTTGTAGGCCTGAGAGCTGGGAGGGATAGGTGGGCAATCATTCCTTCACTTTGTAGGCCTGAGAGCTGGGAGGGATGGGTGGGCAATCATTCCCTCACTATGTAAGACTGAGAGTTGGGAGGGATAGGTGGGCAATCATTCCCTCACTTTGTAGGCCTGAGAGCTGGGAGGGATAGGTGGGCAATCATTCCCTCACTTTGTAGGCCTGAGAGCTGGGAGGGATAGGTGGGCAATCATTCTCTCACTTTGTAGGCATGAGAGCTGGGAGGGATAGGTGGGCAATCATTCTCTCACTTTGCCAAGAGACGAGCCCAGGCATCGAGCATATCTGTTTAGACTGGATAATTCAGTTGTGAAATGACACCTCGCAACAGATGTAACCACTGATCACAATGGCTGGGTCTGTGAGGAAGGAGTTCCGGACGCAATTTGTAATCCCGCTTACAGCGTTCGAAACACAGCTGCGGGCGATTTGGCCACAGACCGCCGAGCGATGGTTTTAAAAAAATTGTATGAGTGTCTGTCGTTCAGAAAGCAATAACAAACTACTGAACGTAAGCTTGCCAAGAATCACAAATAGCCACGCACACAAATTATGGGGTTGACTGCGACGTCCTGTAAAGGATAATCAACAAACTTTTTAACTGAGCACAGACAGCCTGGCCCTGACATCAGACACAATGTCAAATGTAAATAATCAGTGTGCTATGAAGAGTATTGCGCTATGCAAGCAGATCAATACCTTCTAAGCACTTCTTGATCTGTAGGTAAGGCCGCATACTACCAGGGGGCTTCAAATGAAAACTTTTAACTTCCCAATGACTTTTGGGGTTGTCCAAACAGGTGGAAATCACTTGGGGCTAGGTCTGGCGAGTAAGTGAGATGTGGTACACACTGAAAGTGGAAGTCTTCGATGGTTTCAGCAGTGGCACGGGCAGTATGGGGTCGATCATTGTGCGTCGACACTTCCTACTCCACTTATATACTTGCTGGACTGACAGGCATGCATCCTCATATTGGGCCCATGAATGCAGCCCTGTTGCGCGTAACACTAAACCGCCGATGAATTTCTATAGGTTTCACCCCTTCACTGATCAAAAAACGGATAGGCTGCTCCTCTTTGGTGCATGTAAAAAGTGGGGCGGCCATCTTTAAACTGTCCTTCTGTGTACGTCTGCACCACGATGGCACGTGCTTAACGCGCATGATATCCTTAACAACAATATTGACAGGTTACAAGACAGTGGCATGGTTATTGTAATTTCTATCACACTTTTGAGGTCTTCATTTGAAGATCCCTTGTATTTCTAGTAGGACAGCTAGGTAATCTAAAAATCTGCAGAAAATGACCGCCAGAGATGCCAGCAAGTTAATCTTGCCCGACAACATACTGATCTGGTCAGGTCGTGGAACATATAGACCTAGCAGCGCATTGGTGGTAACAATTCCGCCGCGGAGCAAGCACGAGGGAAGATTTCCTATCATCAGAGGAAGTCCCACCTCGCCGAATGTTTCGGCCTCTTTATCTTTCTGACACTCTCAAGAAACGGACCTGAATAGGTCATGACTGTTCACAGCTTTCTGTCTCGTGTACTGTCGTACGATAGCATATCCACCTTCCAGACGTTTCGTATATTGTGTTGACATCGCTATGTCTGTCTGCCCAGAAGCCATGCCACCCTCTGGGAGGAGAACATAGTGCACCGAGTGCATCTGCCAACATTATCACGGCAACTTATCGAGCGAAAGCCAGCTTCCTTTCCCGGCCGATTACCTCTCACCTCACCTCAACCTCGGTGGCTAGTTTTGACCAATAGACGTTATTGCATCCATATTGCACGTAACAATATACAGCACGGCACGTACGTAGTGTAAGAGGCACGGAGTTGGTCACTCAACACCTAAAAAACGTGACATAGTATATGAACATTCACACGCCTGTATAACCGCTACTTTTCCTAACCTCACTCTCTCTTTACCAGCGTTTGCCAGCTACAGGTATCCAAGCCCTTCACCCTCCCCCAGACCCAAGCAGTCGTGTTGTCGGCACCGAGCGATGTGCTGTACGCACGCGAACATCAGTCGACGCTCTTCTTCATTTACTGGATAAACTACACACAGCCTATAAAGGTAAAAGGTAATCATCAATGATTACCCTGCCAGCAAAGAAGAGGAGAAGCAAAACAGGTGTCAAGCAACAGATACGATTACATAACTGTGCCAGACATAAATTATGCTGTTTGGGGTAGCGTAATGCATAGGCATAGGCTGCTAGTTTACCATTTCAAATCAAAACACAAAATAAGATCGAGAAGCTCGACGGATAGAAAACACACACAAATACAGGCGAACGTTTCGTCCGAAGTCTTTGTCAACGGAACAATAAATAGGAAAAAGTAAACAACAGATGTTTTTAAACTCTCTCCCGAGGGGAATGCACACCTAGTTATACACTTCAGTGTGTCAGACTTTGGCATGTACTTGTGTAAGGTGGACTCCTCTAGACAGATCACATCCCAGGTAACGGGCTCTACCTAGCCGTGGGTAGGATTACTCTTCCTAACAACTTTGCCAGTGCCGCGGCTTTAAGGCCTTCTCTTTTCGATTTCAAACTGCCATGGGATGTTTATTGTCTACAACTTGCACAAGGGACTTCCTGCTTTTCGCCTTTATCCGAAAAGGTTAGGTACCCTATTTCACTACCCAAGTGATCAGGGGACGTGTTATACCATTAACTAGCAATGGTTCTTGGAAAACCTCCCAGCTCTATGCAGGTTTCGAACCCGGTACGATCTCTGCCAGAGGCGGACACCGTAGATAACATGAAGGATTACTCAGTCTCCTGCCATTTTATCTGGACTCTAGTAACGACTCGGTCGAAAGGATAAGAGCGCTCGACCTTAATCTTCCGGGGCGCTGGTGGCGAGGTAGACTGTTCAACCCTTACATTAAGTTGGACTTAAAGGTTGACTTATGTCTCAGAAAGCAATTCGAAACTACTCAACGTACACTTGCCTAGGAATTCAACCTGGCGTTTACAGCAACGCCCTGAAAATACCACGCAACATAAAAAAAAAAAATAAATAAAAAAAACAAGACATCTGCAAACCCATATTTTCCATACCATTAGTTTACCTTTGGTGTGGGTCGAGGTCTCATCTCTATTAAAGAATGGATAGAACACCGTGAAAGTATAAAAGAGCAATGAAGATATCTAGAAGGAAGTGAACTGACAAAGAGAACTGGTTGCTGGCATCCGAATCAGACAGTCCACATCGCTTGGCATGTCACGAGAAGGCGAAAGCTGGAATATGTCGCCACAAGCTGGGTACACCCAGTCGCTTGATATTACAAGCTGACATACTTCTCTGGAATAAATTACAGAGTATCGTCTCTAGAGAATAGACTGTAAGGTATAGTCTCTAGAGGACAGACTATAGAGTCTAGTCCACAGAGAATTGACTACAGAGTATCATCTCTAGAGAATACACTATAGAGTATAGTCCCTAGAGAATAGACTAAAAGTATATTCCCTAGAGATTAGACTATAGAGTATAGTCTCCAGAGATTAGACTATAGAGTATAGTCTCTAGAGAATAGACTATAGAGTAGTCTCTAGAAAATAGACTACAGAGTCTAGAGAATAGACTATAGAGTATAGTCTCTAGAGAACAGACTATAGAGTATAGTCCTTAGAAAACAGACTACAGAGTATAGTCCTTAGAGAACAGACTACAGAGTATAGTCCCTAGAGAATAGACTACAGAGTATAGTCTCTAGAGAACAGACTATAGAGTAGAGTCCTTAGAAAACAGACTACAGAGTATAATCTCTAGAGAATTGACTATAGAGTTTACTCCCTAGAGAATAGACTATAGGGTATAGTCCCTAGATAATAGACTATAGAGTATAGTTTATAGAGAATAGACCACAGAGTATAGTCACTAGAGAATAGACTACAAGGTATAGTCTCTAGAGAATAGACTACAAAGTATAGTCCCTAGAGAATAGACTACAGAATATAGTCTCTAGAGAATAGACTATACAGCATAGTCTCTACAGAATAGACAGCAGAGTATAGCTCCTAGAGAATAGACTATATAGGATAGTCTCTAGAGAATAGACCACAGAGTATAGTCTCTAGAGAACAGACTAGAGGATAATCTCTATCTAGAGAACAGACTATAATAGTTTAATGTCTAGAGAATAATCTAAAGTATAGTCTCTAAGTTTAAGTCCCCGCTAATCACTGGTATCATGAAGGCTAATAGACTACAATGGCTGGGGCATAGAGAAAGAATGGAAGATAATAGGGAAACAAAACTCGCTTACACTCAGGAAATAAATGACCGTAGACCCCGAGGTAGACCAAGAAGGCGGTGGAGAGATAATACATGTACAGACCTACAGGCACTTGAAATCAACGACTGGCAAGAGAAGGTCCACCAGAGAGACGAATGGAGACGGATTGTATCTGCAGAAAAGAACCTCAATGGCTCGGAACGCTGAAGAAGAAGAAGAATAGTCTCTAGAGCAGTGGTTTTCAACCGGAGGGGAATTCCCCCCCCCCTCCCCTTTTCCAAGGGGCGGAGGAATTAAGATTATCTCAAGATCGCGTTAATACAAGAATCGATTACTTAATAGTTGTTTTTCCTTCCATACTTTACACTTCTGTACTTCTCGCCCTTCTGAAATTCGTTTTATAACATAAGTAGACCAGCAAATCACGTTTTATGTAGATGTCTAGACTTGTTGTAGTATGCGTTATTAAATTTAGCTTTCATTCTCACGTATACTGTGTAGGGGCAGGGGAAATTTATAGGGAGGAAATACGAAAAAAAGGGGGGGGGGGGAATACAGACTGAACCTATGGTGAAGGGGTGCATGGGCCAAAAAAGTTTGAGAGCCACTGCTCTAGAGAATAGACTAGAGAGTATAATCTCTAGAGAATAAACTCGAGTCGAATGTAAACTACACGCAAACATCAATCCAATGCACTAGAAGAAGCAACATGTGTCTTGACTACGCTTGAGTTTTTTGTTTTTCTTTGCGCTCGCTCGCTTTGAACTCAAGCGTAGTCAAGACACACTGCTAATAGCAGTGATGGACTGAATTTTGCGTGTGGATTAGCTTTCCCTATTAACAGTGTCCCTCGCCATCAGGCGAATCCACCCCGACTTCAGAGGTACTTGTATTTTACGTCGCCAAGTCAAGGGACCAAGAAGACGGTGGAGAGATAATACATATACAGACCTACAAGCACTTGGAATCAACGACCGGCAAGAGAAGGTCCACCAGAGAGACGAATGGAGACGGATTGTATCTGCAGCAAAGAACCTCAATGGCTCGGAACGCTGAAGAAGAAGAAGAAGAAGAAGTCAAGGGACGACAGGTCAACTGTCCGGTGCAGGGGTTGAACCGCTTACCTCAGAATGAGCACAACGGATGGTTAAGAACACGCGTTCATATCCATTCGGCCATGCGGATCTGTGCGCTTGAGTGCAAAGCCGGCTAGCGAAACTAAAAACAAGCATTTACTACGTGGTGCATGCGCAGAATACCGGGAATAAAAAGGGACGACAGAATCTCCATCGTTGAGATCATGGAGAGAACTGGGCAAATCCCAGTGAACCAAGGGGGTGAGGAAAAGATGCTGGCACTGGGTAGGACAGACACTGGGAAAACCTGAGGTCAATATAACAAGACACTGTCTGGTCTGGAATACACAAGGCAAACGAAATAGCGAGAGACCTAAAACACATGGGGAAGAGAATCACGGACGAAGACGAGCAATATATAGGACATGGATTGATTGATTGATTGATTTAGGAACCGACAACACAGCATTCGGGGCATTCCCATAAGCGCTCCGTCCCCATCCTCAGCAGCCAGCGAAGAGTTCCAACACTAATAGTTCCAGTAGCAATCTGATTATATGTCCGTCTCGCCTTTCCTCTGAGTGTCGAGTGTCGGCCAGAACCCCTCGTCACTCCTCGCTGCCTCATTCTTACCAGACCATGGTGATCCATTTGCTCCTCCGAGGTGTACAGTGCTCCCACAAGGCCGCAACCACGTCTGCCTTGTATCAATACTCCACCAAGCTTTGCAGAGCCAGCCAATCTGTCCGCCTGTTCATTCCCCAACACACCGGCATGCCTCGGAGAAAAGACCCAGACGATGCTTGTCACCCGTGACTTCCGAAGGACATGGATTGAGAGCCTAAGGCTCAATGAGGGATACATTCATGAGAGAGAGAGAGATAGAGAAAGAGAGAGAGAGAGAGAGAGAGAGAGAGAGAGAGAGAGAAAGAGAAAGACAGACAGACAGACAGACAGAGAGAAAGAGAGAGATAGAGAGATAGAGATAGAGAGATAGATAGATAGATAGATAGAGAGAGAGAGAGAGAGAGAGAGAGAGAGACAGAGACAGACAGACAGACAGACAGACAGACAGACAGACAGACAGACAGACCCTAAAAAGAAACAAAAATGTATCAGGTCTTTATGTTTTGTCAAGCGTATTGCGGATTCTGTGCAAATGGTAGACTGAACAATACTAAACCCATTAACATCACAAGCAGTGGTTTTATATTTAAAGGCATAATTGAAAGCTGAACGCGAGAAGCACACAAAGGATGAAATGCGTTTGTGCACAAATCATCCGTTTCATGCGTTATGACCACAATTTGCACTAACAGATTATACACCTTGCAAATCGTCACGCGTTGAATATTTACTTTATACGTACGCGATTTAACACATTCAGTGTTGAGTGTTACATACTACTCACGCTACTGTAAGCCTGTAGAATAATGGGAACTCAGCATAGTTAACCTGACATCGAAGAAGAAGGAGAAAAGGAGGAAGGTGTAGAAGAAGAAGAAGAAGAAGAAGAAGAAGAAGAAGAAGAAGAAGAAGAAGAAGAAGAAGAAGAAGAAGAAGAAGAATAAGAAGAAGAAGAAGAAGAAGAAGAAGAAGAAGAAGAAGAAGAAGAAGAAGAAGAAGAAGAAGAAGAAGAAGAAGAAGAAGAAGATCAAGAACAAAAGCAAGAACAAGATGAAGAAAAACATATCCTCCTCACACCATTCCAAGCTATGGTATCTTGTGTGGTCTCCCCCATCTCTCCCTATGTCCTCCTCACACCATTCCAAGCTATCGTATCTTGTGTGATTCTCTCTCTCTCTCTCTCTCTCTCTCTCTCTCTCTCTCTCTCTCTCCCCCCCCCCCCCCAACTCCAGCTCTCCCTATGTCCTCCCCATTTTATTAATCTCTTGTTCCTTATTCTCCACTACTTTTGTTAGTAGAAATCCCTCTATTTCATCGGTCAATGGGTTCCAGAGAAGGCACTTTATAGCTAACCTGTTAGCAGTTTTTGTCTGAATGTGCGTTCTCCCCAGCGGCAGCGATTTGCCCTCATCTATTGATTCTATGGGATTAGTTTAGTTCTCTCATTACGCTCAGCAGTGATGCCATGATAGCACGCTCCGCAGTGATGCCGTGATAGCACGCTTTGAAGTGATGCCGTGATAACATGCTCCGCGGTGATGCCGTGATAGCACGCTCCGCAGTGATAGCACGCTCTGTAGTGATGCCGTGATAACATGCTCCGCAGTGATGCCGTGATAGCACGCTCTGTAGTGATGCCGTGATAACATGCTCAGCAGTGATGCCGTGATAGCACGCTCTGTAGTGATGCCGTGATAACATGCTCCGCAGTGATGTCGTGATAGCACGCTCCGCAGTGATGCCGTGATAGCACGCTCTGTAGTGATGCCGTGATAACATGCTCCGCAGTGATGCCGTGATAGCACGCTCCGCAGTGATGCCGTGATAACACGCTCCGTAGTGATGCCGTGATAACATGCTCCACAGTGATGTCGTGATAGCACGCTCTGTAGTGATGCCGTGATAACATGCTCCGCAGTGATGTCGTGATATCACGCTCTGTAGTGATGCCGTGATAACATGCTCCGCAGTGATGCCGTGATAGCATGTATCTCTTTCTATTCTGCGCAGAAAGCAGTTAATGGTTGTAGTTTATTAGTTTGCGTTTAGTCTAGTTTAGTTTAGTTTAGCTTAGTTTAGTCGCCGGATCAACATCATAGCACACGGGTGTAACCCATAAGCGCTCCGTTCTACTCCTAACTCAAGCCTAAGTTCGGAGAGTCTCAGCTCAGTGCACGAACTCCGTAGCACCGGCAAGGATCCTGAAATACTTTGGGTAGATTTTTAACTCGAAATTTTGCCCGGGCAGCGCCGTTAGGCTACTCTTTTTCGATTTCCAACTGCCAAGGGATATTTTTGCGTGCGCAACAATACACACGGGAGTCCGATCTCACTACCTAGAGACCAGCTGACCGCCCACGCTTACCGGCATGGCACATGATGGATGGATGGAGTCCAGATCAAGTTGCTCTGTTAGAGTTCATTGAATTCATGACTGGCGGCAGTTTCTGTCTTTACAATCCAGGCTAGTGTCATTAAGAATAATAAATGTGAGAAAATGTATAAATCCTCGGTGATGGTGGCAGAGTCATTAATACGTTCACCTATCACATCGAGGGACATGTATTCGATCCGTGGTAGAATTCGGTTAACCCCCCCCCCCCCCTTCCACCTCATTGCGCCCCCCAACCATTCTGTTAATCTTAGCATGCAGACTAAATGACCACCGCTATGACAAGCGGTCATTCTTCCCAGAGAAAAACAAAGATACTTGTCCGTTATACATAGAAATTGGTACAAACGCCTGTAATAACAATACACAGATACATAGAACCAAATGGGAATAAAGAAAACTACTAAATACAGGCGAATATCAAATCTTGATAGTGAAAGAATCACCAGAAACACAGCGTTAGAAATACAGCACAGACAAAACTATTGTCGATTCGATTATACCATTAACCCTACCCAGTTCAACCTCAGAAGAGAAGTTATATTAGGGTCCACCCCAGGCTCAAATTAATAATCCTGTGACTGAGCCAGCCACAAATAGAATATTAATTTGAAGGTGATCGTTGTCCAAGAGGTTAATGGTGTTTGCAAAATTACAGGGTAAGTTAATAAGTAAGTCACAAATGGCCGGAGAAAAATAAATATATGATAACAACTTGAAAACAGTTTATTTTTATACATACATTGTACCTTTATTTCTCAACATAATTTCCACCAACATTGATGCACTTATCCCATCGTTTTATCAGTCCTCCAAAACCGGCTGCATAGAACTGCGTGCTCTATTTTCTAAACCACGTTTTCACTTCACATTCAGCTTCGGCGTCATTTGCGAAATGTCTCCCGCCAAGGTGAGTTGTCAGTGTTTATGCTGACAAATGTTTGTCCCGTAAAGCGGCGCATAGCTGAGTAGGAAACGTTACGAGGGCGAGTCAATAAGTAAGTCACACACTTCTGTGGAAACACACTTCTGTGTTTTTGCATGAAAACAAAGCACTCAGTTCTAAGCATGGGGTTTGGGAGGACAGATAAAACGATGTGATAAGTACATCAATGTTAGTGGAAATTATGTTGAGAAATAAAGAGACAACGTATGTATAAAAATAAGCTGGTTTCAAGTTGTTATCATATGAAGTTATTTTTCTACAGCCATTTGTGACTTACTTATTAACTTACCCTCGTATATTGCTTCTTACTAGATATCGTCCATGCCGTGTGGCGATCACTAGAGTCGGATGTGTCGGCTTAAAGGCACAAATAAACAGGCACAATACCATGTCTGCCCACAGCCTTCTGTCTCGTGCTATGCTGATTATTTCTGATACCGACGATCCTTCATGCCATGGTATCAAACAGCCCAGCATCTTCTCTCCCGACTTGCCTCTCCCCCTTTCAGCTGTTTACGACGTGCTCCAGCGTTCCCCTTATCATGCCATGCCCAAAGAGTGTGGATTGTCTACTTCTAATGCGACTAACCAGTTCTCTTTGTGAGTTAACATCCTTCAAGATATCTTTAGAGTTAACATCCTTCAAGATATCTTTAGAGTTAACATCCTTCAAGATACCTTTAGTATGCTTTTATCCCGTTCGCGGTGTGCTCTTCACTCTTTAATAAAACCACATCTCCGCAGCATTGCTTCGTTTTGAGTATAAAGATTAATTTCTATGATAAAACCTTTAAAGATATACAACACATGAAAAACAGGCAGAAAATAAAAAGAAAGAAGAATCTAATTATGTACACAGACAAGTAGTCAACAGGAAGCACAGCAACGACTTTTACCTGAGGTACATTCAGGTGTTTCTCGGCTGCGTCCATGGCTTCCTTGGCATTTAATCTGTTCTTCTTGGGGTCCCAGGTGGCCCAGTTCGGGCACAGACCTGCACAGACAGACACTCACTTGGTTTAACACAGTTCAAGGACACTACACGGGAAACAACAACACTGCACAACCAATGGCGCTAAATTCAGAGCTAAATTGCTGTCTCTCCGAAGAGACAGATAGCTGGCGTAGTCGATCACATCTCTTCACAACACTGATTCTCAGCTGCTGGTTACTTATTTGTGTAATATTTTTTACTACTGGATAGTGCATAGGACTGATTTGTTACGTGTGGATGAGCTTTCCCTATTACCAGTGTCCATGGCCATCAATCCACTCTGACTTCTGAGGTACTTGTAATTTACGTCCCAGTCAAGGACGAGAAGTCAACATTTTAGTCCAGCTGTCCGATGTAGGGGATGAACCCGCTATATCGGCATCAGCACACCAGAAGTTTAAGAACGAGCGCTCTTATCACTTCGGTCATATTGACCTAGGCTGCTGTGCATGAATATGTATGCTGGTGTATCTACATATTATTATCATCATCATTTAGCAAGTGCTCTAAAGAACACAGCAAACATCACAGCCCACAGAAGAGACTCTCGATCCTTCCTAAGTTCTCTCTGCCATACATTCCATGCCCAGGGTGTCTTTCATGTCCCATATCCACCTTCCTACTGGTAGACCCCTGGATGGTTTTCTAGAAACCATGCCTCGCACTCCTATTATTTCTGAACCCCTGCAACGTTTTGTTTAGTTAGTTTAGTTTAGTTTAGTTTAGTCGACGGATCAACATCACTGCACACGGGTGTAACCCATAAGTGCTCCGTTTCACTTCTATCTCAAGCCTGAGTCCGGAGAATCTCAGCTCAGTGCACGAACTCCGTAGCACCGGTGAGGATCCTAAAATACTTTGGCTAGATTTTCAACTCGAAATTTTGCCTGCGCAGGGCCGTTAGGCCACTCTGTTTCAATTTCCAACTGCCAAGGGATTTTTTTACGTGCGCAACAATTTCACACGGGCGTCCGATCTCACTACCCAGAGACCAGGGGACATTTTGTTACTACAAGTTCGAGTGAAAAAAACCGGGGCTTGAACACGGGACCTCCAGCACTCGAGGCGGACACCATACCTCGATACTATCAGCCCCCCCCCCCCCCCCCCCTCAACATTTACTGTGACCAAAGTGTTTCACTTCCCGCGATATAAGCCAGTTACCATGTTCAGATCTTGTCAATCAATCAAGTGCCGTCTCCACAATGGAGGTTGGCCGCAATAGATCTCAAACACTGTCTCGTGCCTTGATTCTGTCAGACTGTTGTTCATTCATTTCTTCATATTACCTTCCCACTTGTGTCATTATATATCTCTTGCTCGCTTGCCCTCAACTTCAGTATGGTTTTATAAGAGTGTTATGTCTTTACCGTGGCCGAAATATTTCACTTGCCTCTTTTTTATTTCTGTCATCAACTCTCTTTTCATTCCCAACTTTTCTTAGAACCACTGTATTTGACTGTTTTTGTTTCTATGAAATAGGACACATTATTCTCTATGTCCGTATTTCCAGTGCCTCTATTCGAATTTCCAATTATTTGATCATTGTCCAGGCTTCCAAGCCATATAGTTGTGTTGATTATACATAGCATTTGACAATTAATTGACAGATCTTGTAAAACGTCAGAAGTTTTCTATTTTCGCGATCCACGATATTATAATTATGTTTCTGTAACATTTAGTTCAAAAGCCTTCTGTAGTGTTTGTAAAACGGTGCACGATTCGTATCCGTATATCACCACAGAAAAGATGATTGTTTTCAACGTTTTCATTTTTATGTGTTCTCCAAATAACACGAGGAAATAATATCTTGCATCTTCTCTATTTTGTCTATGTGACTTTTGTGTCTGAAAAGCAGTCACACGTCACGAAAGCAACATTGAAATTACAAACGATCCAAAATAAAATAAAAATACACAGCATGAGCACTTGAAATATAAGAAATGCGGATTAACCCGGTTAAACAATTGGTAAAATTGTTGTTTACCTTACAGTGTGTGTAGAACGGTCTGAGAACTGTTCATCACACATTTTAACAGTGGATAGATCACAGAAGTCAGGTCTTAGTCAGATATGACTGAGCTACGGTACAACAGTAGATGATACTACTTGTTTTCTGTTAGCGCCGAATGTTGGCGCTAACCCACATTGTGTCAATGGCTTGATGGAGGAGAGCAATTGGGAGGGTGCAAGCCTTACCCTAATGCGAAGAACTGCAGCCAGTGGACTAAATGTCACGGCAGGGTAGACCAGGCCTTGTTATAGGATCGAAGCTGGAAACCGAACGGCAACCATTGTCTTTGCAGACAAGCAAACATTCTGTAAAGGATTAATTGGAGCTGACTGAAGTAGAAGAATGAAGTAGAGATTAGAGGACGCGCTAGATAATATACACATCGAAAGCTATAGTTATCACATTCGTATTCTCTACTTCTTTCTTTGCATCTATGATCGACAATCAGTGCTTGTCAGTTTGTTTGTGTGCTGTCTTAGTGGCCACGAGCGATCCCTAGCAATTAATCCTTCGTTGTGTAAAGGGTATGTTAAAACTACTCGGAAAGCTCAGTTATTTGTAACAACATAGTTCAGCAGACACAATTACTAACAACAAGAACTTTCAGCATACAACATGACTAAAACCCACAACAACAACAAAATCGACATAATCATCATTAACAACAACAACAACAACAAAACACCATCACGATCACCACCACCACCACCAACAACACATCAACAACGATAACTCAACAACAACATCATGATCAACAACAACATCACGATAATTAAAAACAACAACAACACATCAACATCAACACCAGGAAGAACACAACAACAACAACACACCAACAACAACACAACAATGACAACACAACAGCAACAAAATGACCAACAGTTAGAACACATCAACAACACACCAAAACAACAACACATCAACTTCAACAAGAACACATCATCAACAACAACGACAACACAACAACAAAAAACAACATCAACAACAACACATCAAAATCAACACCAACAAAAACACAACAACAAAAGCAACATGACCAACAACGACAAAAACAAGAACATCATGATTATCAACAACAAAAACAACTGCAGCAACATCAAGAACAACAACATACCAGGCCCCACGGCGTTAACCAGAGCCCCAATGGCCCTGCCATCATTCCAGTCAGTAGTGAAGTTGTTGATGGGCAGATCGGGGACTTTACCCTGGATCCAGTTCAGCAGCCTCTGTTTCGGAGTGGGTGCCTTCTCCGAGGGTGTAGGTTCCTCTCCCTCCCACATGGGCATGGAGATGGAGTAGTGGAGGATGAGGGTCCATATCAAACCCAGAATGAGCTTCAGCTTTCTGTCAACGATGTCTGTACTGTCTGTGGATGACACAATAGATTTCCACTGTAATTCATTCAGTGTCTGTCTCTTCTAGCTTAGATATAGACGCCAGGAACTGTTTAGTATGGTTAAATTGTAGAGTTTGTTCCTTCTATCGGTGGATGACACAATATATTTCCACTGTAATTCGTTCATTGTCGTTCTCTATTAGCTCAGATATAGACGACAGGAACTGTTTTTATTTTTTTTTTATTTCGCATATCCTTTACATGACATCGCTGTCAACAGCAGCATCTTTCAGCTGTCTGTTGATTTCTTGGCAAGATTACGCTCAGTAGTTTGCCATTGCTTTCTGAGCGGCCAGCTCAGTTATCCCGCAATTCACCAGCGGGAGTAGAACCGCTCCCAGCTCTCGCCCGCTACGAGACTCTGCGTGATAAACGGGATTACGGAGAGAAAGTCAGGAAGTGTTTAGTATGTTTAAACTGGAGAGTTTCAGCTTTCTGTCAACGATGTCTGTACTGTCTGCGGATTACACAATATATTTCCACTGTAATTCATTCATTGTCGTTCTCTTCTGCCGCTTTGTAACGAGCGAATGAACGAACGAACTTCATTTTCAAAGGGTCACAATTTGGGCACGCAGACCCGTCTTACATTCGGCCCTTCCAATCCCTCATATTTCCTACACCAATTAACTAATGTGCATGTTACGTACACATAGGAAACAAAGAGTATGCGAAGGGATTATGAGTCCAATTCGTAATCCCACATACCACGCTCGAAACACAGTTGTGGGCGACTTTGAAGCAGATAGCTTTGCGTTGGTTTTCATACAATAGTATGAGTTCCTGTAATTCATAAAGCAAATTACTGAACGTCAAACAGTCAAAAAATGTCGGCGTTGACTGCGGCGTCCTGTAAAGGAAATGCAACAAACTTTCTCTTTTAGCTTAAATGTAGACAATATGAACTGTTTTATCATCGTAATAAAGTGAACTGCCAGCGGGCGTAGGCGTTCATGGCTCTCTACAGATCTCAGTCTTTGGTGTTCTGGATCAACTCTGTTGATGATATTCCTCCATGCCACCGTCTCAATCCATCCAGCATTATTTCTCTTGGTCGGTCTCTGCCTCTCATCCTCTTGATCTTTCCAGTTGTCACGATGTCCTCCAATGCCTCTGCCAGGAGCTGTTTTTTTTTTTTTTTTTTTTTTTTTAGCATATCCTTTACAGGACTTAGCTGTCAACACCAGCATCTTTCAGCTGTATCGCTTAAATTACAGAATACACAAATCGATTGCTATGGATGTAATAGTCTGCAGTAAAGTAATTGAGGGGAGAACAGAGCATTTATGGATAGTTTTTCTCTGCGGTCAAAATGGTTGTTGAATACAATCCGTTTTGTCTTACTCTTGTTTTTCCTCTTTTTCTTCCTCCTCCTCTTTATCATTACCTCCACCTTAACATTCATGATTATTATCATATAATCATTATCATATAATCATTATCATTACTATCATCATCATCATCATCATCATCATCATCATCATCATCATCATCATCATCATCATCATCATCATCATCATCATCATCATCATCATCATCATCATCATCATCATCATCGTCGTCATCATCATCATCATCATCATCATCATCATCATCATCATCATCATCATCATCATCACCATCATCATCATCTTGTTGTTATTGTTATTGTTCTTCGTCTTCTTCTTCCTCTTCTTCTTCTTCTTCTTCTCCTCCTTCTCCTCCTCCTCCTTCTCTTCCTTCTCCTCCTCCCACTTCTTCTTCTTCTCCTTCTTCTTCTTCTTCTTCTTCTTCTTCTTCTTCTTCTTCTTCTTCTTCTTCTTCTTCTT
Organism: Cepaea hortensis; assembly: GCA_963921405.1. Classification (NCBI taxonomy): domain Eukaryota; kingdom Metazoa; phylum Mollusca; class Gastropoda; order Stylommatophora; family Helicidae; genus Cepaea; species Cepaea hortensis. The sequence goes on along the minus strand of OY992882.1, from coordinate 118,799,415 downwards.
CTTCTTCTTCTTCTTCTTCTTCTTCTTCTTCTTCTTCTTCTTCTTCTTCTTCTTCTTCTTCCGTATCTTTCACTCCCCCCTTTAGACAAGCCAAACGAAAGATGCAGTCTCTTGTGAGACAACGGAATGCTTTTTTGTATTTCTAATGACCAGATTACCCTCTGCCGTGAAGCGTGAAGCTCTTAAGAGATTTCTAACATAGTCTACGCATTAATAATGAGTTGCGGGTCTGTCTGTCTGTCTACCCTTCCTTCCTTCCTTCCTTCCTTCCTTCCTTCCTTCCTTCCTTCCTTCCTTCCTTCTTTCCTCCCTCCCTCCCTTCCTTCCTTCCTGCCTTCTTTCCTACCTTCCTTCCTTCCTTCCTTCCTTCCTTCCTTCCTTCCTTCCTTCCTTCCTTCCTTCCGTCTTTCTTTCTTTCTTTCTTGCTTTCTTCCTTCCTCCCTTCCATCCGTTCGCCCGTTCTGCCTGCCTGCCTGCCTGCCTGCCTGCCTGCCTGCCTGCCTTCCTTCCTTCCTTCCTTCCTTCCTTCCTTCCTTCCTTCCTTCCTTTCATTTTTTCCCATCAAATCCTAACTACTTGCTTACCTAACTACCTGCCTACATATATGTCTGTGTATCTGCCTATCTTTCAGTTTATTCAACATACTATGGCTAATTCAAATCACCAAGCGACTTTGTTCACTCCAGAAACGGGTCACAGACTTAATTACAGTAAACGTAAACTGATACTTATAACTTACATAAACGTCTTAAAATATTGCTTCTTTTTAAATAAGGAATTATATCTTGCATCTTCTTTGCAGGACGTTGAGATCAACCCTAACCTAGGTTAATTTACTAGACAATTTTACGTTCAGTAGTTTGCTATTGCAGACCGCCTTGCGTTGGTGTTTTATTTAAAATAAAATGGTATGGATGCCGGTCGTTCTGAAAGCAATGGAAAACTATTGAATATAAACTTGCCTAGGAATCACGAACAGCCAAAATATGCTGGGGTTGACTGGTGCATCCTGTAAAGGATATGCATCTAACTAGAGAGAGTTTGCTATTGCTTTTTGAACGAGAAACCAGCGTGTAATCCAACCGCCCGGACTTAAGCTATCTGAACACTATCTCAGTACATACTACATTATCCCTTAAAACATCCTAGTTTAATATGCATTCTCATCTACGGGTTTTATTTGATTAATCGACACTACACTAGTACAGTCAGTCGCCATACCTTGACGGAGATGCCGAGGGTGAGATCAGAGCACCTATGGATCTGTCCGGAGTGCGATGACGATAACTCTGACTAATTACTAATCTACGGTATTTTCCTCTTGCCATCTTACAATTGACGGCTTCCTGGCCTAGAGGTTAGTAACTTTTCTCCGTAATCTCGTATACTTTCGTAAGTAACGTGACGACGGTGAGAATCAGCAGTGGTTCGAATCGCGTCGGTATGTGAGTCGGCCGCTCAGAAAGCAATGGCAAACTACTGAGCGTAATCTTGCCAAGAAATCAACAATTAGCTGAAAGATGCTGATGTTGACAGCGAAGTCCTGTAAAGGATATGCAAACATTTATTTATTTATCTTACAATTAGCACAATAATAATTAGTAGTTATTCATGAAATAATAATTTGTGGGAATGTGTGGTCATTAGAAGTCAACTTGGGGAGAGTGTGGTCATTAGAAGTCAACTTGGAGAGAGTTTGGTCATTAGAAGCCAACCTGGGGAGTGTGTGGTCATTAGAAGCCAATGTTCTGTGTTATTTCGCTGCAGTACGGTGAAACTTCAGCCATGTCTCCTCTTATACTCACATGCGATTTGTGTATGCAAGTTTTTCAAATATGTAAGGCAACTAATTCATTTTTGCGCTCGAGGGCAGAAGAAAGTCATTAATACAGATATGAAAAATCTATCCGAAAAGCAAAACGAAAATTATCAATCATCTTTCTGTCAAAACTGCAGATAAAAGCCGAGTTGTCAACCGTTGAGTCAGCGGACAACGTGTACTTTATCAAGCCATCAGTTCGCTCGGCGACACACGAAAACAACAACTGTCTCACAACAGATCAAGGCCAAGCGAGGACCGCTACTGTTAGGGTACAGTACATCAGGTGTGAAATGTATTCAGTTAATTAAACTGCCGTGGCGCCATCTGGTGAGAACACTGTATAGTTTACTACAGGATACACAAAACATACCTGTCACAGCCGGTACAAACATATAGCAGTGGGTATCGTACAAAATATGACAAGCAAGTTCAACAATCAAAACAAACAAACATATCAACGAACGTGTGGTTGACCCAATTAAAAACAATGTATTCCCTTAGTGAGTTTACACACAGAAGTCATAAATGAGTCACAGGTTTATACTAACATAAAGAGTTCATGTTAAATTTGAAATTATCGTGGGGATAACAGAAGCCCCAGAACCCGTGAATATGTGGTTATGGCCTGGTCTGTCCCGCCATGAAGTTTAAGTTTCAGGTTGCATTTCCTGGCAAAAGGGTGAGGCTTTTACTATCTCAGTCGCGCTCCTCCGCCTGAAGCCGTTATAAATATATGAAGTAGTTCGTAATCCCGCATATCGCGTTCTAAACACAGCTGCGGGCAGATCGCCTTGCGTTGGTTCCCTTGCAAAGGCATGAGCGTCAGTCGTTCAAAAGCAATGGTAAACTACTGAACGTAAACTTGCCGAGAGATCACAGCAGCCAACACATGATGGTGTTGGTTGCGACGTCCTGTAAAGAATATACAACCAACTAACATCCAATTGATCACATAGAGTGCACATGTTGAAAACACCTGTGAAGATACGATGCGAAGATCCATTAGGCTGATGTTAAAGAAGACATTATATTGATTCCACGGGAGATTGGCATTTGATCTCTCTTGTTCTTGGCCTACATATATACATTGGTGTCCAGTTACTAAAGTGAGGTGACTGACTCCTTTCTTCTTCATAGCTAAGTTATTTGCATGTCCTTGACAGGAAGTTGCAATAAACCTCAACGTTTATTGGTTGCTAGTACATTTTTTACGTTCAGCAGTTTGCCATTGATTTTTGAACGGCCGAACGCCTTAAAACGTCGACAGCAACGTAAGGGGATTTTCCTCCAAATCGCAAGCGGCTGATTTTGAACCGCCGAGTCGGTATGTCAAGGATTTATGAAACTGCGTGTCACTAACTCCTAAGTAACAGAACTCCGCCCATTTATCCCCATAACGTTCTTAAATATTATTTAGGAGAATTATAGAAAATAGTTTTTTTTTTCTGTATGTCTATCCACTGTCTCTCTCTCTCTTTCTCTCTCTCTCCCTATCTTTATCTGGTTCTCTCTCTCTCTCTCTCTCTCTCTCTCTCTCTCTCTCTCTCTCTCTCTCTCTCTCTCTTTCTCACTCGCTCTCTTTCTCTCTCTCCCTGTCTTTCTCTATGTCTCACTCGTTCCCTCTTTTCCTCTCTCCCTCTCTCTCGCTCTTCTTCTCTCTCGCTCTCTTTCTCTCGCTCTCCCTATTTGTCTCTTGTTCTCTCTCTTTCTCGCGACCTCTCGATCTATATCTACCTCTCTCGCCCTCTGTCTCTCGCTCTCCCGATCTTTCCTTGGTTCTTTCTCTAATTTTTGCTCTCCCTACATCTCATTCTCTTTTCCTCTAACTCCCCCTCCCCCCCTCTCTCTCTCTCTCTCTCTCTCTCTCTCTCTCTCTCTCTCTCTCTCTCTCTCTCTTAGGGGGTCTCCGTGGCGAAGTTATCAAACCGTCGGCCCCGCGCTCGAAGGTTGCGGGTTCCATTCCCGGCTACGCATTTCGGTCCATGAGTGCATTTTTCTAGTAGACTCCTGGGGGTCGTCACTGGAGCTACGGAGTTCGTGCTTTGTGCGACGTTTTCGGCAGGCCACCCCGCGGAAAGAGACCGAGCCATATGGGATAAAACCCGGTGCAACTGAGTCGATCCTCTCAACTTTTAAGACTTTTTTTCTTTCCTCTAACTCTCTCTAGTTCTCATTTTTTTTTTTCAATTTAAAAATATTGCATGTCCTTTGCACAATGCTGAGATCAACCCCAATCCCATGTATATTTTCTAGGCAATATTACGATTAGTAGTTTGCCATTGCTTTCTGAACAAGAAGTCAACTTTTAAGTCCAACTAACGGACAGGCGTGTGGATTGAACTCTGTCCATTCATTCTTTCAGTAGCATGTCCTTTGCAGAACCTGGCTCCCATAACAACCTGCCGAAAAAATTCTCGGTCACAAGATGTCCCACGTCCGATACACCCTTCTGAAGATTATCTGCCACATCCTGCACCCATCTTCTCTTTGGCCTTCCTCTTCCTCTCTTCCCGGGCATTATCCCTCCATTATTGTTCTTTCCAAACTTGTATGACGTTTCAAGTGACCAAAATATTTCAATTTTCTTTGTGTTATCGTCTTTAGTAGCCAACCTTCTTCAATATTCAGATCTTGTCGTATGGATGCATTTGTTAGTTAGTTAGTTAGTTAGTTAGTTATCAGTTGGGGTATCTTCGTTGCACTCCGGACATGTCCATAGGTGCTCAGATCCTCCCCCCAGCATATGCATCAGCGTCCGGTGGCTAATAGTGCCAGTTCTGTGTTGGTTGACGAGGCGCTTTGTTTTCCCGATGTACCTCTCGCGTCTGGCTGTGCCGATTCTTACTCCCAGGTCTTTCATCCTGGAAAGCGATGTGGAATCACTGGCGTCAAAATCCTCTGTTCTCGCCATATCTTTAAGGGCGTTAATAACATCGGCACGATCCATGGGCTGGCCATCTACAGGGGGTGCAGAGCCAGCCAATTTATCAGCTCGTTCATTTCCCTCGACTCCCGCATGTCCCGGGACGAAGATGAAGGTGACTTTGCGGACAACAGACTTCCGCAGCGACTCAGTCCACTGTCTACGTACAGATCCAGCTTCGACCTTCTGAATCATGCTCATTGAATCACTTAGTACACACACGTTGGTATAATGCTGTGATTCCAGCCATATGAAAGCCTGTGTAACTGCCATCACCTCCATCGTCATGCTGCTCGTGGTCATGGAGTGGGCACCACTGGATTCTTGAACGGTTCGGCCCGCTGAGCGGGCTGTAAATGCCCACGCACTTCGCTGCTGCTTTACAACAGATCCATCTGTATAGATGAGCACTTCGGGGCTATCTGAGTGATCATAGATGAGCGCGTTAACCTCTGCATTGACAGGATGCATTTGTTCTTTTCTGTATCCAAGATATTCTTAGAACTCGTCTATAACATTTATATTCAAAGGCATTTACGGCTGTTCAGCAGTGGCGTGCAAAGTGGGGTGCAGGGGTTGCATCGGCCCAAGGCATCCAACCGGGAGGGGGGGGGGCATCCAGTTAGGGAGAGGGGGCAGCACAGTGCAGTGGGAGGGGAGGGGGAATGAATTATGGAAAGAACAATTTAGGGGCATCCAATCAAGGGGTTGGCTCCGGGCATCAAAGAACCTCTGCACGCCACTGCTGTTCAGCTTGTTTAGTAAATGACCAGGTCTCACAGGCGTTTGTAGCAATGAGAAAGACGCATGCTTTTAAAAATCTAATTTCTATAGGTCTATCTGTCCCACGCCGCAATTTACAGTCACACAATCACATTAAGCGGCCACACTGACCCCTGTATACAGTCAACATATGTTTACAACACCGAACACAACAACATTAAGTAACACACATTACCCGTTGGCAACGACCAGGCAGAGACGATCAAACAAGAAACGCAGAATTAAAGTGTCAAATAAAAACAACATATGTCAAACAAAACGTAAACATTACAAATGTGAAATGTCAGTATAACCAGAAATGGGTTAGCATGGAGTCATTGCTGGGAGGGTGCGTTTTCTCGCTTTGAACTCAAGCGTAGTTCACACACATGCTACTACTTATTTTGCACTGGATTGATTTTTGCGTAGAGATTAGCTTTCCCTATTACCAGTGTCCCTCGCCATCAGGCTAACCCACTACGACTTCTGAGGTACTTGTAATTTGCGTGCCCAAGTCAAGGACAATATGTCAACATTACAGTGCAAATGTCCGGTGTAGGGGTTAAACACGCTACCTGGCATCAGCACACCGGATGTTTAAGAACGAGCAATCTTATTCATTCGGCCACGGTGACCTCCGCCGGGAGGTGATAGTAATCAGTCAAATACACAACAACGGTGCAGCAAACTACTTTCTTCATTGCCTGAGATAGTCACATTGCCGCAAACTGCATTCTTCATTGCCTGAGACAGTCATGTTACCGCAAACTACATTCTTCATTTCTTGAGATAGTCATGTTGCGATGACGATGTCAAATATCCGCCTTTCGGAGCTTCAATCCTAGACTAGTTGCCATCCAAGGCTTAAAGCCTGGTCTGAGCTGCCATGGCATTTAGTCTTTTGGCTGCATTTCCTCGTAACAGGATAAGGCTTGTAACATTTCAATTGCGCTCCTCCGCTTGAATTCGTTGGTGGGGTGTTGGATTTTGTGAACGCCGCGTAACATTCGGCGATAACACAAAGCAGATAGTACCGTCTACTGTCATATGGTAGTTCAGTAATATCTGACTAAGATCTGACTAATACTGCATACTTTCCTAATAAACCTCCACAATCCACTTCAATTGTGCACCCAAATAACAAAGACTACCATCTAGTAGTGCAGGGTGTATTTTTAATGACTGTGCAGTGTTGGAAAATATTGCCGGTCCAAGTTTTGTAGTTTACCTATTATGTTGCATGAACTTTACAGAGGGTGAATACAAAATTTGGACCGGCAATATGTTCAAACACTACACAGACATAAAAAATACACCCAATATCTGCAATGCACACTGTGAGGCTATTTGAGGTCTCTTATTCTAGATGTAAAGCGCCCTTTTATACGCTACATGCCCACTGGGCATATTTTGCTTCGGCCGTCTTCATTTTCCAAGAGAATTCCTGGTATCCATTTCAGACTGGGCCAAACTGGATGCCCAGGTCAAATCTACAAGTCCGCGTATTCCAGGGTCTAAATGCGAATTTTGGGCAATGGATACAGGGAGATTTGATGCTTGTGAAGAACTTTGAGAAGAAAAGACACAGTAAGTTATTAACAGCTGAAGGTATTACTAGATGATGAGTCAATATTACAATGGTAAGGCAAATGCAATTTATGGAACAAATCAATAGAAGTAACTTTTAAGAAAGAGAAGCTGAAGAGGACAATGAAAAATGATAGTGGGAAGCTTAAATGACTGGGCAAGAAATACAATTATAAATTATAAGCAACAACAACTTTCTTAATATGTGTTATGGCAGACAAGATTGGAACAGGCGCCCGAAGAAGAAGTAGAAGGAGAAGGGGGAGGAGGAGGAAGAGGAGGAGGAGGAGAAAAAGGAAGAGATGATGATAATGATGATGATGGAGAAGAAGAAGAAGAAGAAGAAGTAGAAGAGGACGAGAAGTAGAGAAGAAGCAATATTAGAAGTAGGAGTAAGCAGGACGCTAAGACGACCACTGGGCCTGGCTTTCTTTGTTCTGCTTTTTTCCCCCCAAAGCACACCATCAGATCATAATGCTCAAGTACCATCTCTGCATTGAAGGTCGGTCGGAAAACACCATACAACATCCTACAACACCTCCTAAAAACGTAAACCCAAAAAAATGACACATAAAGAGAAAGAGGGAAGAGGGAAGAGAGAGAGAGAGAGAGAGAGAGAGAGAGAGAGAGAGAGAGAGAGAGAGAGAGAGAGAGAGAGAGAGAGAGAGAGATGAATTGAATTGAATTGAATTGAACTTTATTTTAAAAGGGTTACAAATTGGGCACGCTTACATTTGGCCCTTCCAATCACTCATCTTTCGTTCATCAACAGCGCATGATACATACGAAAACAATATTGTCAAATGAATGTTGTAAGCATAAACAATGCATATTATCATGTTATGTGGCACATCCCAACACCAACACAGACATTCCGCACCATTCCACACACACACACCTCACCCACTCACACATAACCCACCCACCACACATCCCACCACCCACTCACACATCCCCTCACCAACCCAGACATCTCGCACCCACCCACACAAACATCCCTCACACACATCTCCACCCACACACAACTCCCCACTCACACATACCCCAACCCACACAAACTCACCCACAAACACATGCTCCACCCACCCACCAACACACATACCCTCCCACACAAACATCCCGCACCAACCCACACACACACACACATCTCTCACCCACTCACACATCACCCACCCATACCCATACATCTTTCCATCCACACCCACATCTCCACACACACATTTTCCCAACCACCCACACATTTCACATCCATCCACACACCCCACCAACCACACACACATCCACACTCACATGCATCTCCCACGAATACACACACCCCCACTCCCCTACACACGCCCCAATATACCCACCCATACACACTTCCCCCACCTACTAACACCCACACATCCCCCACCCGCCAACACACACACATATCACTACCCACCAACACCTACACAAACACACAAACCCAAACACACATCCCACTCCCACACATCCCTCACCCACCCACATATTCTCCACCCATACACACATCCCTCCACCCACTCATAAATCTCCCCACCCACCCACTCACACATCCCCCACCACCATACACACATCCCCCACCCGCACACATCTCCCCCATCCCCCCACACACACACATACACACATATCCCCGCACTCACATATCCCCAGACATACATCCCACATATCCTCCACTCACACACACTTTTCCCGTACTCCCACACACATCTCCCACCCACACACACACACACATCTCCCACCCCAAACACACCTCACCCATCCATATATACATCAGCCACACCCATCCCCCAACCCATACACACATCCCCTACACACCCTATACACATACCCACACACCCATCCACATACCCCTAGCCACACATCCACACACCCACTCATACACACATCCATCACCCATACTCGACCCCCACCGACCCACACACATCCCCACCCAGACACACCCCTCATCCACACACATATTCCCCACCAACCTACACCTCCCCACCCACCCACACATCTACAAATCGCACACAAGTTCCCCACCCATACACATCTCCCAACCCACACACATCCCCACACACAAACCCCCACCCACAAACCCATCCCCCAACCCAAACACCATCCTCACTTCTAGACACATACATGATGCCTCACATAATAACTTAAGCTAATGTGAACAAACTCCCACACTTTACACACGTTACACACACACACACACACACACACACACACACACACACACACACACACACACACACACACACATACACTGACGACTATCGTGAGCATTCTCTCAAAAATGTAAAAAAAATGGAGAGCAAATTATGCACATACATTGTGTAACGTAAAAATAGTGATCGGATTCAATAAATTGATCCATAAAATTGACATAAACACGATGGAATAAGCAATGCACACATTTTTGTCAGTACATGGTAGAAAATCAAGTGGCAATAAAAATGATAATATGAATCATGAATATACAGAAAAAACATAAAATAGCACGTCACATGACATGCGCTCAACTCTCTCTCTCTCTCTCTCTCTCTCTCTCTCTCTCTCTCTCTGTCTGCCTCTCTCTCACACACCCACTCTCTCTCTCTCTCTCTCTCTCTCTCTCTCTCTCTCTTTCTCTCTCTCTTTCTCTCTCACTTTACAGTAATGTGCATGTGTTCGTATTATACTTGATTATATCAAGTGGCATACAAAGTGATAATGTGAAAGATGGGAATACACAAAACAACATGCAAGCAAGTGGCATTCAGCTGATAATTTTGAAAGATGAGAATGCACAACAAATATGGAATAGCATGTTATATGACATGCGTACGCTCATCTCTCTCTCCCTTTTTGCATACACACACACTCACACACATGCGCACCCACACAAACACATTCACTCCCCGTCAACCCACACATCGAACCTACCCACACATCCAACACCCACTCCATCGCCCGCCACGCACTCACACATCTCACAGCAACCAACACACACACACACACACACACACATCCCCATCAAAGCATCTCCCTTTCCCCCATCTATATCACTTTCCCCCAACCCACACACACTCACCTACACACCCCGCCCACGCACACACCCCCAATCGCCCATCACCCAACCACGCACCCCTCAACTACAGCACTCCCACCCACACAATATTCCCAACCAACCCACACACACAAACATCCCTCACCCACTCACACATCCCTCACCCTCTCACACACATCCCCACCACTCACACATCCCCCATCCACACACACATCTCACACCCACACAAACCCCGCCACCCACACATACATCCCCACCCACTCACACAACTCCCACACTCATCCCCATGCCACCTACACACACCCACCCACACATTCCCACCAACCCACACGCACAAATCCCACTACTCATCAACACCCACCCACCCAAAAAACATAACCTCACACACAGGTTCCAACCCAAAACACACATCACCCACTCACACGTCCCTCATCCACACACACATCCTCACCCACCCGGACATCCCCCCACAAACACAAACATTCCCACATATCTCCCCACCCACCCATGTCTCCCCACCCACACATACAGCACCCACCCACACACGCACATCTTCAAATGAAAATTTTTTTTTAAATGAAAACAATATGTTATACATTGTGTAACGAAGGAAAGGTTATACACTTAAATAAAGAATATAATTCCTGGGATTGACATAGATATGATGAAATGTGCATATAGTACATGTTAAAATCAAGTGGCAGTACAAATGATAATATGAAAGATGAGGATACAGAAGAAATATGGAATAGCATGTATCTCTTTATTTTTCTTTCACGCACACAACACTATCTCTCTTATTGTCTCACATACTCTCTCTCATTGTTTATCTCTCTCTCTCACACACACACACACCCACACACACACACGCTCACTCGCTGTCACTCTCTCTCTTACTCTCTCACACACATACATACTCTCTCTCTCTCGCTCTCTTTGTCTCATACTCTCTCTCTCTCTCTCTCTCTCTCTCTCTCTCTCTCTCTCTCTCTCTCTCTCACTCACTCGCTTACATCCTCTCATACTCACTCACTCATTTTCACACTCTCACACACACATATAAATTGTGAAAAATGATACCACTAGGTGACTTATGGAGGCATATAGTCGGTATGGAGTAAGTATTGAAAGAGTTTTCGGTTGAATGTGTAGAGACTCATTGGATTTTTCATTTGGAGAGAGAGAGAGAGAACGAAAGAACGAAAGAGCGAACGAAAGAACTTTCAAAGGGTTAAGAATTGGGCACGCAGGCCCGTCTGACATTCTGCCCTTCTTCTCTATTTCCTCTCATACATTCTTTCATTCAACATCTCTTATGAAGCAATTCTTTGACAACAAAAGAACAATCAGCATTAAAACGCATGAAAAATAATCAATAATACATGACTGGTTGAGGCAATGTTTAACATGGGCATCATAAATACCCAAGGTGGGTGTGACGTGCCACACATATGGGAATGTTTTTTGTTGTTGACTCGTTGTCGTTCGAGATAATTTACTATTATTATTGTTTTTGTTGCTGTTTTTAATTTTTTCTTAATTTTTAAGGGGGCATGTAGTCTGTCCTTAATTTTTAAGGGGGCATGTAGTCTGTCCTGAGGTAGTGTTCAAACAGGTTGCGACTGTATGTATAATGATTAGTGGTGTCTTTGATTTTTTTGTGGAAGATTGTTCCACAACTGAGTGGCAGAGTATGCTAAGCTTGTTTTATGTAAGTCTATTCTCGGTTTAGGGACATGAAGTATATTTAGTCGTTCGCTATGTCTTGCGTTATATTTAAACAATGGCCAAAGGTAGCTTGGGGCATTTAGAAATAGGATTTTGTGAATTAGTTTAGCCTTATTAAAAAGTAGGCGTTTGTGGAGTGGCAGTAACTGAAGACGTTCATGTAGGTTAGAATTGTCTATAAGCTTATCACCATTGATTAGACGAGCTGCCCTTTTCTGGAGTGAATAAAGGCGTTTTGTTATTGATTTGGAGCATCCATCCCAGATTGTGAAGTAATAATCAATATGTGTTTGTATGTGGGAAGTATAGAATATCTTTCTTGTGTTTTCGTCGAGGAAATTTTTAATTTTGGCAAATTGGTATACTTTTTTGGCTATTTGTTTAGCTAGAGCATGAACATGGAAATTAAAGGATAGATTTTGATCTATTATGAGAGAGAGAGAGAGAGAGAGAGAGAGAGAGAGAGAGAGAGAGAGAGAGAGAGGAGAGAGAGAGAGAGAGACAGAGAGAGACAGAGAGACAGAGACAGAGACAGAGAGAGGAACAAACGAACGAAAGAACTAACGTACGAACAAACTTTATTTTCAACAAATTGGGCACATAGACCCGTCTTACATTCGGCCCTTTCAATCACGCATATTTCGTTCATCAATATTGCATGATACATTAACATAGGAAAAAAACATTGTCAAATGAATGTTGTAAACATAAACAATGCATATTACCATGTTATGAGACACACCCTCCACCCACCCACACATCCCCCACCCACAACACATCCCCCACACACACATCTCCTACCCACCCACACAAACACCCACAGGCACACATGCATTTCCCCACCCATCCACACACATCCACCCACAGACACACATCCTCCACCCACACAAACACAACCCAGGCACATATACATGCACCAACCCACCCATCTCCCACCCACACATCCCCCTAAACACACATCCCCTCACCTACACACATCTCCCCACCTACACACACCTCCCCACCCTCCCATAACCCACACCCACTCACCCACCCACATATCCTCCACCACCCAGCCAAGCACACATCCCACAGCAACACATCAACACACACACACAGACACACCACACACATCTCCCCTTCAACCCATACATCCCGCACCTACCCACGCGCACTTGCTGCACCCACCCACACCCCCACCCATCCCCCAACCTACACACACTCACCCACCCACACATCCTTCCATCCACCCCCAACCACACATTCCCCCACACACACCCCACCCATACACACACACCCCCACCCACACACACATTTTCACACCCATACACACACCCCCCACTCACACATCCCCACTAGGTCTGGGTTCTATACTGGCCAAGACCTATTGACGCGTCATCATTGGGGTCCTGGCTAAAGTCAGTAGGATAGTTGATTCCTCCGAAGTCGGAGAGTGTCTGCCTGCACGGCGAGGCACCACCAGTCTGCACACCAATAAGCCAGACATGGGACAACGGATACTCATGCAAACCTCAGGTCCTGTATGACATGACACTGATGTTGGACAACAGGATGTTTTCATCCGGCATACAGGACTTCGCGCTGGAGTTCACAGCCAGCGAACACAAGCAAGCAAGCAAGCACACATCCCCACCCACACACCCGTCTCCCCACCCACAAACACATTCGCCATTCACCCACACACACCTCCCACCCACCCACACAAATAGAGAAAGAGAGAGTAACAATAACACATGCGTCACTGAAATTATGCAAGAAATGCATTTAATGTCACCTGCATAGCAAACCACATAGTTGGCTAGTGTTGATATCACACGCGTGGGGGTATAGCCTGTGGTAAGACAACATTCTTGTAAGGGGCTGATGAGAATGTAACAGAAACGACGTGTGTGATATCTCTCTCTCTCTCTCTCTCTCTCTCTCTCTCTCTCTCTCTCTCTCTCTCTCGCTATCTGTGGATGAACGTGAACGTATACGCCATTTGACAAGGCATATGAAGATGAATAGGAAGATAACATCCAGAGATGGACGAACAGAAGTCTGACAGAATGTACAATCAAGGCGAGAGACAGACAGTGTTTACGATCCAATGCAGTCAACCTTAATTGTGGAGACAGCACATCATTGATTGATTGATGATGATGATGGATACTAGCAGTAGTTGCACTGTCCGCGTTTATCTTTCTTATGACACGGGAACGGATACTGACCGGTTTCTTGCTGTTTGCAGTGCACGTACTTGTACAATAAGACACTACTTCCATAAATATCTTACGAAACCCAAAAAGGTCTTATTCGAAGAAACCTCGCCATTTTGGGAATTGAACTGAAGAACATCATGTCTGTGGGCATACACGACTCTGTTCTGAGTTGTTTCCTTAATTTAACATGAACTTAAGCTGGTCAGCCAACTCCATTACGCTGTGTCTTTGTGTTGGCAGGTCTAAGGAGTACGTGCCCGGAGCTGTATCTGGTCCCGAATTAGTTTTCTGTTGTCATTATTGTCTGGTCCCTCATCTTCTACTCTGGCCTGCAGGGTGAAGTAAGGTTAACCAGAATAAGGGCGAAATATGATGTGGCAGACATGTGTGCTGGGCATACGTAAATGTATATTGTTCATTTGCCGTACCAAAACTAGTGGTGCTATTGATGGGGGGGGGGGGGGGTAAGAGAGTTGGGGAGAGGAGAGAATGGGAAGTTCGGGAGACGAGGAAAGAACAGATCATGAGATGAGAGGTGGACAGTTGGGGATATGAGAGAATGGGAATAGGAAAACGAGACATTGAGGAATTTGGAAAACGAAATAATGGGAATTGAGAGAGAGGAGGGAATTGAGAGTTAGGGAGATAATAAAGTGGTGTGTGTGTGTGTGCGTGTGTGTGTGTTTGTGTGTGTTTGTGAAAAAAAAAAAGAGAGAGAGAGAGAGAGAGAGAGAGAGAGAGAGAGAGAGAGAGAGAGAGAGAGAGAGAGAGAGAGAGAGAGAGAGAGAGAGAGAGATCATGGTATGGAGAGTTAGGGAGACGAACGAACGAACGAAAATCTTTATTTTAGACTAGAAAGTAAGGCCGTTATAAGATCATAGAATGGAGAGTTAGCATACGAGAGAATGGGGAGTTAATGAGACAATTAAAGATAAGAAAAAAAAAAATAGAGTCAGGAAGATTCCAGAGCATGAGTCGGGGATAAAGAGAATAGGGATAGGAGAACTAATGGATAGGGATTTAGGAAAATGGAGCGAGAGGGAGACGAGGGAATGAGGATTTAGGGAGACCAGGGAATGCAACATTATGGAGACGAGAAAATGTAACTTTTTGAAGACGAGGGTATGAGGGCTTGTGAAGGTGATGGAATTAGGATTTCGGGAGACGAGGCAATGAGGGTTTAGAGAGACGAGGATTGGAGCAGGGAGACGGGTAATAGGGCATAACGAGACGAGTGAATAAGGGTTTAAGGAGAAGGGGAATGAGAACTTAAAGAGACGAAGGCATTAGGGTTTAGAGAGACGAGGGAATGAGGGTTTAGGAAGACGAGGGATGAGGCCATACAGATCTACAGTGCGTCCATCTTGCTAGTGCCCTAACATTAAAGTCTCCCACAATAATATATATATTCCTGGGTGCTTGAACGTCTTCCAGACATTATCCAGGTCGCTATAAAGTGCACTAACACCTTCAGATGCTGGGACATATGCTTCAACGATGCTAAGGTCCAAAGACCTGCCACTTTATGTTACCATTAATATTCTGTCTGACACAGCAACAGTATACTTAATAAAATTTTGATCTTTCCAGGATGTCTCCATGGCGAAAATGGTTTCGCCTCCTGCCCCACGCTTCAATGGTTGTAGGTTCGATTCCGGTCTATATTGTTTGGTTCACGAGTGTAGTTTTCTCGGACTCCTGGGGGTCGTCGCTGGAGCAACGGAGTTCGTGCTTTGTGAGACGCTTTCGGCAGGGCGCTCTGTGGAAAGAGACCGAGCGTATGGGGAAAAACTCCGGTGCAAGGAAGCCAGTTCTCTGCCTGTTAAACTCTTTTTAACCCTTTGATCTTTCCAGATCCATAAATATAATTACATCGTTTTGGTGATTACTACTCTCAGAATGGATAATTTTATAATTGTCAAATGGTGCTCTCTCTCAGAATGGATAATTTTATAATTATCAGATGGTGCTCTCTCTCTCTCTCTCTCTCTCTCTCTCTCTCTCTCCCGCTCTCTCTCGCTCTCTCGCTCTCTCGCTCTCTCTCTCTTCTCTCTCTCTCTCTCTCGCTCGCTCTCTCTCAGAATGGACAATTTTATAATTGTCAGATGGTGCTCTCTCTCAGAATGAATAATTTTATAATTGTCAGATGATGCTCTCTCTCAGAATAGATAATTTTATAATTGTTATATGGTGCTCTCTCTCTCTCTCTCTCTCTCTCTCTCTCTCTCTCTCTCTCTCTCTCTCTCTCTCTCTCTCTCACTCAGAATTGATAATTTTATAACTATCAGGTGATGTTCTCTCTTAGAATGGATAATTTTATAATTGTCATATGGTGCTCTCTCTCTCCTCCCCCCCCCCTCTCTCTCTTAAAATGGATGATGTTATAATTCTAAGATGCTATCGTTTATGTTCATTTCTATGTGTTCTCACACATTCCTAAGACATTAGTGTTCAGTTTTGTCATTTCTTGATTGATATTCATTAACTTACCATCTGTGCTCATAGTACGAACATTGTATGTACCTACTGTACTCATAGACACACTTTTGCCAACATTGTATGTACCTACTGTACTCATAGACACACTTTTGCCAACATTATATGAACCTACTGTACTCATAGACACACTTTTGCCAACATTATATGTACCTACTGTACTCATAGACACACTTTTGCCAACATTATATGTACCTACTGTACTCATAGACACACTTTTGCCAACATTGTATGTAACTACTTCAATCATTGACAAACGTTCGCCAACATGATATGTCTCTAATTTATTCATTGACAAACGTTCGCCAACATGATATTTCTCTACTTTACTCATGGACACATTTTTACCAACATGATCTGTCCCTACTTTAATAACTGACACACCATTGCAATCAACCGCATGCTGGCAGTCAAAGTTCTTAGTTCTGGGAACTAATTGCTGAGAAGAGAGGCATTGGAGAACATCGTGACGACTGGAAAGATGGAGAGGAAGAGAGGCAGAGGCAGACAAAAAGAAATAATGTTGGATGGACTGAGACGGTGGCACGGAGGAATATCATCAGCATAGTTGATCCAGAACACCAAAGACCGAGATCTGTGGAGAGATATGAGCGGCTACGCCAGGTGGCAGGGCACTTGATGATGATGATTATTGATGATAGTGCTGGAAGAGAGTTCGACGTGGCCGAAGAGATCAGAGCGCTATAGCTTTTAAACTTCCGGTACGCTTATGACGAGGTTGTGAGATCGTTTCCTACAAGCGTCAGTTTGTACTTTAACGTTGGCCTCTTGCTCAGTAAACAATGGCAAAACTACTGGACGTAACATTGCCCAGAAAATCAAATTGGGATTGGGGTTGAATGCAACGTCCTGCAAAGAACATACAATTTTAATTTAAAACAAAAGAATAATTGCTGGAAGACACTACTACACAGCGGTTCGCGTGTATATGTCACCAAAACTTGGCCATTTGAAATCGCAACACGGCCTGCTAATTTCTGCCGCTGTACCGTCTCTAAGTGTAGAACTATTGGGGGGGGGGGGGGGGTGTGACTGTGTGTGAGTGTGCGTGTGTGTGTGCGTGAGGAGTGTTTGTGAACGTGTGTGTGTATGTGTCGGTGTGTGCTTGTGCTATCTGTGTGTATGTATGAAACACCCCGTCCTTCCCTCTATCACTTAGCGAGACACAGAGGTAACCCAATGGTTCCCAAACGGTGCTGCACGAGATGTTTGAGGGTGTGGTGTGAATAAATAAAAGAATCAAGAATTTAGAGTCACTTTATATATAGTACCCTAAGGTATTTACTGTTCTACTTCTTCTCTTCCTGCATTTACCCTCAGTGAAGTGTGTTTTTTTTGTGGGGGGGGGGGGGGGGGGGGGAATGTAAAGATCGTTTATGCGCTCTTTCCAATATTCTTTGTAAGTTGGTATTCATTTCTATAAGGTTATTCTTGATACCATCACTACATCTTTTACATGGTCTTTCTCTTGCTCTGTATCCATTATATTTCTTCAATGTGGCTCTTTGTGGTATTGGTACCAGGGCATTTTTCTCAACTGGCTAAACCATTTAATCTGGTGTTCCTTAATTAAAGGCATCAGTCGGGGTCGTACTGAAAGCAATGGTAAACTACTGTACGTAAACTTGCCAAGGAATCACAGAAAGCAAAGCAATACCGGAGTTGTCTGCTAAGTCATGTAAAGGATATGCAACTAACTTTTTAAAATTCTATTTAATTTTATTTTTAGAGAGTTGGGTAGAAACAAGGATTTTCCATTGAACGACTCGATATTACCTGCTGGAGTCCATACCTTCTTATTGAAGACGGACGGAAGTGGCAGATATAAAGCCAGAAAATGAGGAGCACGATAAACCAAAACTGGGACATTTGATGGGTTGACCAGGGTAGAGATAGAAAACACCCATGGACAGGTCTTGGGTGTGTAAAGTCAAGGACCCTTTTTACCACAACTTAAGGGATCTTTGGTATCCGATGCTTGTCCCATAATTGTATAGACCAATCGGAATAAATGGATGAAGTTGTTAATTTCACGTCAGCCGCATTTATTTCCCAGAAAACGTTCTGGTGCCCATGTTTGGCTGAATTACCCTGGGACCCCCAGCTCAATGTTTAAAGAAGAAGGAGGTTCAAACACCTCGGCCAGCAGGGTAGAGCTCTAGCCCCGGACCACTTCTTCTTCAGCATTCCGAGCCATTGAGGTTCTTTGCTGCAGATACAATCCGTCTCCATTCGTCTCTCTGGTGGACCTTCTCTTGCCAGTCGTTGATTCCAAGTGCTTGTAGGTCTGTACATGTATTATCTCTCCACCGCCTTCTTGGTCTACCTCGGGGTCTGCGGTCATTTATTTCCTGAGTGTAAGCGAGTTTTGTTTCCCTATTATCTTCCATTCTTTCTATATGCCCCAGCCATTGTAGTCTATTAGCCCCGGACCACTGCAGCTCCCAAATTTGGGAACCTGCGAGGAAACCCAAAAGTCGGGGACAATCAGTGGAATCCTAAAATCAATAGGGATTTTCATGTCTGAACGATGGAATGTGTGACCACCAGCGGACGAGACGCCGGGCTTTGTGAACCAATGGAAAACGACACCAAACGTCTCGCAGCAAGGACTTTGTTTGTAATAATTTTCTACTCTGAAGGTACAATTTGGCAAACGGTGTTCAATGAAAATGAATTACTGCTTTAAAAGTCTCTCTCTCTCTCTCTCTCTCTCTCTCTCTCTCTCTCTCTCTCTCTCTCTCTCTCTCTCTCTCTAACACACCCTGTCTCTGTCTGTCTGTCTGTCTTCTCTGTCTCTCTCTGTTTCTCTCTCTCTCTCTCTCTCTCTCTCTCTCTCTCTCTCTCTCTCTCTCTCTCACTCTATTTCTCGATGTATGAGTGAATGTTTGTTAATGGGTTTGTGATTATGTGTTGGTATGTGTATGTGCGTATGTGTGTGTGTGTGTGTGCGCGGGTGTGTTTGAGGGAGTATAGTGAGTGTTACTGTGTGGGTGTATGACTGTGGGTGTTTGTGTAAATGAATGTGTGTATGTAAGTATATATGTATGTATGTGTGTAAACATGTATGTATGTGTGTGTATGTATGTGTGTGCCTTTGTGTGTATGTGCTTGTGTCTGCCTGCCTGCCTAATAACATTGTAATATGCATTGTTTATGTTCACAGAATTAATATTATGATTCTGTCTGTCTGTCTGTCGGTCTGTCTGTCTGTCTGTCTGTCTGTCTGTCTGTCTGTCTGTCTGTCTGTCTGTCTGTCTGTCTGTCTGTCTGTCTGTCTGTCTGTCTGCCTGTCTCTCTCTCTCTCTCCCTCTCTCTCTCTCTCTCTCTCTCTCTCTCTCTCTCTCTCTCTCTTTCTCTTTCTCTCTCTGTCTCGATTAGTGCAGGACGATCAGAAAGCAGAATGTCAGACTCAGAATGTCAATTCTCAACACTTTAAAAATAAAGTTCGTTGGACCGTTGGTTCGAACACCCCCCCTCCCCCTTTCCCCCTTTTTTTCCCTTTGCCTGAGGGGTCTGTCTCACAATATTGTAAATATATCACGTATGCATAAAACGGCTCCGTTGGCTTAGTTGATAAGGAGCTGCGCTGATTATGTCATAAGCTTGGTTTGACAAGAGTTCGATACCTGTGTTCATCGTCTCGCTAAGTGAGGGGTAGACTGGCCACGTATTCCTCCGTGCATTCTGGGTCACCAACAACGGTGACACAATGAAAGAAATTAAAAGACAAATATCTATTGCTCTTCAACAACTAAAACAACTGAATAATTTGTGGCGTGGGACATACAGACCTACAAAAATTTGATTTTTGAAAGCATGCATCTTTCCCATTGCAACATACGCCTGTGAGACTTGGACACTTACTAAACAAGCTGAACAGCGCATAAATGCAGTTGAATATAAATGTTATAGACGGGGTCTAAGAATATCTTGGATACAGAAAAAAAAACAAATGAATCCATAGGACAAGATCTGAATTTTGAAGAAGGTTGGCGACTAAAGACCATAACACAGAACATTTAAATATTTTGGTCACTTGAAACGTCATGCAAGTTTGGAGAGAACAATAATGGAGGGGTATATGCCTGGGAAGAGAGGAAGAGGAAGGCCAAATAGAAGATGGGTGCAGGATGTGGCGGATGATCTCCATATGGGTGTATGGGACCCGGGACATCTTGGTTATGATCGAGAGGTTTTCCGGAAGGTTGTTATGGGAGCGAGGTTCTGCAAAGGACGTGCTACTGAATGAATGAATGAATGAATGAATGAATGAATGAATGAATGAATGAATGAATTCTGGTCTACAAAATGTGGCGACGTCATCACACCACAAACCCTATAGTCCGGGACTGCTTCGGGAAACACTTATTTATTTTTGTGTACGTTATAAACGTTTGTCTGTATAAACCAATATGCATGTTGTTTGATCATGACTTTTGTGTATGCTGTACATGATCTGGGCACAGCTGTGGCTGTCTTTACGTGTTTTGCTCAAATAAATGTCGACAGTCTGTTTTCTAATAGCCTGTAAATACTTTAATCATAAACAACAATAGTTTTGTACCGGATACAAGGTTTGCATGTGTAACTAATACATGTGTCTTCTTCTTCTTCTTCTTCTTCTTCTTCTTCTTCTTCTTCTTCTTCTTCTTCTTCTTCTTTTTCTTCTTCTTCTTCTTCTTCTTCTTCTTTATCATCTCTTCCATTTCCTATATTTTCCACCCTACGACCCCCCAATCATTGTGCTGGATCAAGTTTGCTGTCCGTTAGAGATCCCGCTTTGTACCTCAGCGTTGGCCTGTGTGTGTTTACGTAAGTATGTGTATGTGTGTGTTGTGTGTGTGTACGTGTGTAAGTGTGAGTGTGTGTGTGTTTTTTTTTCTCCCTTCCGATTGTGGCTCTTTGAAGCCTGAACTAACCTGGGGGATCCAGATAGAGAAGATATATCTGTAGAGTCTGTTAAGGTTAGTCAAGGCGTCTGCCTCGCGCTCCGAACGTTGTGGGGTCAATTCCGGGCTACGTATTTCAGTTCACTAGTGTATTTTTCTCGGAGACTCCTGGGGGTCGTCGCTGGAGCTACGGAGTTCGTGCTTTGTGCGACGCTTTCGATAGGCCACCCTGTAGATAGAGACTGGCCCTCTTGGGGAAAAACCCGGTGCAACGAAGTTGATCCTCTCGACTTTAAGGACTTTTAAGACTTTAAAACATGTTCGAATGCACACTGGAATGTATGTCACAGGCCTGAGGCTTGGGGGGGGGGGGGGGGAAGGGGGGTGTAGGTGTGCTCTCAGACCAGAGCCTGGTATGCTTATTGTGAGTCTGGTGTTACCTTCTCTCGCTTTGAACTCAAGCGTGGTCCATACCCATGCTACTACTTCTAGTGCACTGGACTGATTTTTGCGTGTGGGTTAGCTTTCCCTATTACCAGTGTCCCTCGCCATCAGGCGAACTCACTCCGACTTCTGAGGTACGTGTAATTTACGTCCCCAAGGCAAGAACGAGAAGTCAATTTTTCATCCCATCTGACCGGGGTAGTGGTTGAACCCCCGAGCTCGGTGGTAATTTACATTCAGTAATGTATTTATAAGGTGAGATTACATGTTTCCTTTCCAAAAAATTTCCTCTTTCCCAGCCGTGAGGTAAGATAAGGTGACCAGTTCCATTCTAGAAGGGTTTCCACTTCCCTAGCTGTGAGAGAGTTCAGATGACCAATTACCTTCCCCAACTGTGAAAGAGTTGAGAAGACCAATTACCTTTCCCAGCTGTGACATAAGGTGAGAGGACCAGTTCCCTTCCACAGCTGTGAGATACGGTGAGCTGACCAGTTCCCTTCCACAGCTGTGAGATACAGTGAGATGATCAGTTCCCTTCCAGAACTGTGAGATACAGTGAGATTACCAGTTCCCTTCCACAGGTGGGACATTGGGTGAAATAATCAATTCCCTTTCGGAAAGTTGTCCCCTTAACCAGCTGGGGAGGGGGGGGGGGTTAAGATAAGATGATAAATTCCATTGGACAAATGTACATTGTTCAGTTGCCACAAATGCCAATCAGTGCCTGAAAGCTGTAACCTGACCTGGTTCTCAACACCCACTTTAACAAGAGTCTTCACACACCATATCAGTGGCCATGGATATCCTATAAATGTTGCCTGTCCTTTGCAGGACATAGCCATCGACTCCAGGTTGACCTTCTAGCCAACTGGACATTCAGTAGTTTGACATAACTTCCTGAACTAGAAGCCAAAGTTTAATTCCAAATTAACCGATTCAGTGCCGAACGAAAAATAGATTTGGATCAAACACGGTACGCAATCAAATAACAAGTAAGTATTTTAATGTAAATTTCCATTTACTGAGCATTAAAATTGCGGGCGATACATGAAACAAAACAAATGAGACGATGACCCTAGTACGGAAATATAACGTCTCTCTTTCCAAATAGAACGGTCACGTTTGGCGATATATAATCCGTCGGCACTGTCACTGTCATTTACTGCCAATATAGTACCTTGCAGTTAATATTGTACTTACGTGGGATGTAATACTTTAAACAGCAATCAAAGAAGGAAGAAGTACTTACCAATATTAACAATTTTAATTCCCTCGTCCTCCTCCAAGAACTTCAGGACCATAGTAACATTTTCCAGCTTCTGTGTCCTGAAGTTGGGCTTTCGATTGACATGTTTGAATTTCTTCCCAGACAACACTTCCACCAAGGCGACCAGTCGCAATCCATCTGAAAAATCCCCCTCCAAATCCGTTAGCGTCTTGTTGACGGTCTTCAGATGCTCATTCGCCCATCTCGAAAAGGTGTTCTTTTGAATTACCTTCCACTGAGCGTCATCTGCGAGCTCCCTCTCTGCCTGTGACATCTCCTCCTCCTCGTCCGCCCAATCTGCATCGTCCGTGTGCTGCATGGTGAGTTTCTATTTATTTCCCTCGAATCGAAGCCCGAGGCGGTGTAACAGCAATTTGTATACCACACAAAACAATCCTACTTCTCAATGATTTTCACTGTTCTTTTCGAAAAATGAAATTCTGAAAGAAAGTAAACAGATTCATTGTTAATAACTGTGCTAATCCTTTTTATAGAGAAGATAATGTACACTAAGGGGTAAGAATACGCGTGGCTGCTGTAGATGTCTCGTGTAAAGTGGTTAGTCTTCCTGCGCAAGTATATAAATACCAGATATTCTTAAGTGTTGCCATTCTAATTACGGCCACAAGTGTGTGGTACTTGACAGATCCAAACAAGAAGTGTCCATGTCTGTTCAAAAGTACACTAAATGTCACTACATACACATTTTACCATGCTTCCAACAGACCGGTGCAGTAGCTTTGGGGATAGTGAGACGCGTAGTTTCATAAATCACCGACATACTGAGTCGAGGGATGGAAATCAGCTGCCGACGATGTAGAAATAGATAGGTTTGTGTTGATTTCAATTGTATGAAGAGTCAACAATTCAGAAAACAAATACAATCTACTGAACTAAAATTGCCTACTAAATCACTTTTTATTTAAAACAAAAACAAACAAACAAACAAACAAACAAACAAACAAACAAAACATCTCTCATCTGCTGCCTAAAGTACCTTGCGGTATATACGGGGGCTGGGGAGGCGGGGGGGGGGGGGGGGGGGGGTCTTAAGCCTGAGGAATTAAGGCCGCCTGGCTAGTACAATCACCGCGAACTGTGCAGGTTAGGATTTTATGTTTGTCCCAGACAGGAAAAACAACAAACCTCCACACCTTACCGAAGATTAGAACCCGGGTCTCCCGAAGGAGAGCTAAAAATTATATCCATTCAGCTAGCCGCTCTTCACAAATATCACTTTTTTGTTTTGGGCATATCCTATTTACAGGACATCGCTGTCAACACCAACATTTTACTGCAGTTGTTGATGTCTTGGCAAGTTTACGTTAAGTAGTTTGCCCTTGCTTTCTGAACGACCTGCTCCAATAAAACACGTTAAGACCGAGCGCGACGTGGTCTGCTGCCAAATCGGTCGCAGTTGTTTCGAACGCAGGTAAGCGCGCTCACGAATCCCACCCGCAAGCCCTTAGCCACTGAGACCGGCCACTAAATCATTAACAGCCAATAAATGCAGGGGTTGATTGCAACGTTCTGTATACAAAGACATGCTACTAACGTTAACTCCAAAATGGAGCTTCAGTGGCGCAGTGAACAGGGCGCTGGCCTGTCGGTTTGGCAGTAACGTGTTTGAATCTTTGCAATGGAGGCGGGTTTTTAAATGTTCATTGAGGCGGGCTCCCAGGCCTGGTGGTTACAATGGGCAGCAGGACATTTGCTGGACAGTAAAGACGTCCGGCTCGATACAGACAATATCACGTGTCGAGTGTGGATCAATCTAAATATATGAACCTAACATCAGGGGCGTCACTAGGGGGGTGCGGGGAGTGCGGGCCGCACCGGGTGACACCATCAAGGGGTGACACCAAAATAAAAAAAAATTGCAAATTTGACAAAGCAGACATAGCAAAATAACAAAAATTTAACTTTGTCCGAGTTTGTCGAAGTTCTTTATTTATGTTTTACCTGAAGTATTGAAGTTATATTGTTCAATTTGTTTTCTTTCTTATGTCCTTATTAACTTTTTGACTTATTTTACAAACATTACTATATGCGATTATATATGGTACAGGAACACTCGGAAGAAGACCATGGTGAAAGTCTAGAGGGGTGACACCAAGAGTTTACCGCACTGGGTGACACCAACCCCAGTGACGCCACTACCTAACATCATACATCCAACTGCAGCCGTGCTAGACCAGTGACTAGCGGGCCGGTAGCGGCAACAGATGGCATACTGGCCCGCTGATCACGTGTTCGAATCTCCACTGTCGTGCTTTGCGCGGCTTTTTCGGCAGGCAGCGCTGCGGACAGAGGTCGAGCCACTTAGAATAAAACTCGGTGCAATGAAATCGACTCTCTTGCCATTTAAACCTTTTACATTTTTAAATCTCTTTTGCTGAACAAATGTTTGTCTCCTACTCCCATGTTCTCCCCTTTCTCCCCATTCTTTGTTTTTCGATGTGTGTAGTATAGGGTGTGTTTTTAATGACTGTGCAGTGTCATGCAGCATATATTTAGAAGGGGGCTGTGTGGTCTCGAGGTACGGTGTCCGCCTCGAGTGCTGGAGGTCTCGGGTTCATGCCCCGGTAACGACCGGGATTTTTTCTCGGACTTCTAGTAATAAAATTCCCCCTGGTCTCTGGGTAGTGAGATCGGACGCTCGTGTGTATTGTTGCGCACGTAAAAAATCCCTTGGCAGTTGGAAATCGAAAAAGAGTAGCCTAACGGCGCTGAGCGGGCAAAATTTCAAGTTAAAAATCTACCCAAAGTATTTCGGGATCCTCGCCGGTGCTACGGAGTTCGTGCACTGAGCTGAGTTTCTCCAGACTCAGGTTTGAGTTAGGAGGAGAACGGAACACTTATGAGTTGCACCAGTGTGCCGTGATGTTGATCCATCAACTAAACTAAACTGTGCAGTGTGTGAAAATATTGCCGGTCCAAGTTTTGTATTTACCTATTATGTTGCATGAACTTTACAGAGGGCGAATACAAAACTTAGACCGATAATGTTCTCAAATACTGCAGTCATTAAAAATACACCCTATATTTTTCCTGTTAAATTTATTCCAGGGGACATAATTAAGAAAACAATGTTAGCCATAGAGGGGTAACTCTACATGGTATTTTTTTTTTTTTTTTAAAGTAAGGGACTGTTTTACAAGCCTTAGATGTATTGGGCGTATGGTGCTAGACTCTTAAGTTTACCTCAGCCATAGAACACCTATTATTTGTATCCACTTGGTGGGTCATGTGGTATATATCACACCGATGTATTTTCCGCTCAGGGAATTTCTTGATATCCAGTTTAGGCTGCGTCGACCTAGGAGACCAAGTACTTTTTAAAATCCGCCCCAATTCGACTTTGAAACCATTGCTTTCTATTGATTGGACAGGTATGTAAAGTAATAGTGTGTGTGTGTGTGTGTGAGTGTGTGTGTGTGTGTGTGTGTGTGCGTGCGTGCGTGCGTGCGTGCGTGCGTGCGTGTGTGTGTGTTTGTTTTTGTTTTTTTTCGTTTCTTAACACGCTTATCTCCTTCCGCTCCTATCTGTCCGCACTTACCGTCTTGCTTCCTGTCTTGTTTCGTTTCTAGAACGTATTTTTATTAATCTTATTTCGTCAGGACATGTAGATTACTTATTTGTGAACAATATAAAATGACACAAAATAGTGCAGCTTAACATAACATAATTACGATACATACAGGACGTTGCCGCGATTAGCCTTCACCAGCAAATAAACACATTCACAAAACACAACATATAGTGACGGAGATCTCTGTGACTACATTAAAACGTGGCGACAGGATGAGAAGAATAAAAAGATGAAAAAATGAAAGCAATGAATAGAAAATGAAAATTGGAAAAAAATGTTCCTACTTACCTCCGAATTCCGAGCTGTGTATCCACAGCTCATACACAGCTCGGAATTCTGAGGTAAGTAGGAACATGTCTGTTTGTCTGTCTGCCTGTATGCCTGCCTGCCTGCCTGCCTGCCTGCCTGCCTGTCTGTCTGTCTGTCTGTCTGTCTGTCTGTCTGTCTGTTTGTCTGTCTGTCTGTCTGCGTACATATATGTCTGTCTTCCATTCTTCCTCTACATGTTTTCAACAAGCATAATGCGTTCAGACAGACACCCAGTCCACATAACCACCAGGCCAGCAACCCGACAGAGGTAATTACAACAGGTAAAATTTCGCGCATCTAAACAATACAGGTAAACAGATAAGACAGCAGAAATACCCGCTGATGGGGCACATTTTTGACACAGAGCACGTGCACTTCGGCCAGATTTCTGGCAATCCAGCGGGGATTCTAGAGTTAGTATATCTTTCAGCCACTCCAAAATACATTTGGCACGCTCTTATGTTTGGGATATGAGTGATTTGGAAGACGTCAACAGCTAGTGGAGTGACTTGTGTGTCTGTGTGACATGTTTGAAATCACAGCGCTGCATTGCTTGGTAGTCAGACTTATCTATTCGTGATTTGAGGAGATAAAAGAATGCCTACAGGAATGGAATCGGCCACCCAACCTCATAATGACATCTTCTAGTATACATAACGCAATGTGAAAATAAAGGGGATAGTAAACGCAGATTCACAATACTGCATATCGGGTTCAAAATCATCTATATGCGAATTGCAAGCAGACGGCCTTGCTTTGATTTTCTCAACGATATGAGCGTCGGTCGTTCAGAAAGCAATGGCAAACTGCTTAACGTAACATGTTCACAGAAAATCACATACAGTCAAAAGATGCTGGGGTTGACAGCAACGTCATGTAAAAGGACACACGACTAACTTTCAGTATTGACAAAACTATTACAATTTCAGACGGTCACGATATCCAACCTTAGTATCACAGATTTGCATCTTCTTCTATGTCCGGCTTATTATATGTTGTTGTGATTGCTAAATCTGTGATAGTGCTTTTACATCTATCTGCGGTTGTCTGTATAGTGAACTGCATGTTCAGTAAAATGGCGGCCGGTCGGTTGCTAAACTTACTGGATTTGCCTTATTCAGTAGTGTGTGGCTGCTGGTTTTCCAATGACTGTCGCTTCCATCTACGATAAACTGTATTTTTCGTGGCAGACTTTTGTGTTGGTATTCTGGCAGCGGCCTTATGCATAATATACTTGTGCGGGATGTTGGTTTGTCTAGACTCTTGTTTGTTCCACTTTTCACATGGGACTGTGACTGGGGAGTATTTTGTGTGGTATTCACTAGCACAGGAACAGAGCATTATTAGGCGACCCTTGTCGTGAAATTGGAACCGCCACCAACTAACTAACTCTGTCTGTGATATCCTCGTATTTTCATTGACGTGTTTTGTATGCTTTTGATAAAGGCTACAGGGTTCAAATATAAGATATGTTCAAGTTCACGGATGGAACCACTTTTCTTCTCGTGATTTATGTGTTTTTTTTTTTTTAAACAAGGGGGAGAGGCGGGGTTAAAGGGAAAAGGATCAGCTTAATTGCACCGAGTTTATTCCACATGGCACTGTCCCTTTACGCTGGGCGTCCTGCCAAAAGCGGCGCACAAATCACGAACTCCGTATCTTCAGCAATGACTCCCTGGAGTATCTAAGAAAACTACACTAGGGAACCGAACGATGGAGTCTAGCGACGAACACACGAACTCCGGAATACGAAGCGGACGGCCCAATCACCCCGCCTCGATGACCCTCTGTGATCTATGTAATGAGAAGAGCTCCAACTATGAACCTGACACTGTTACATTAAGAACTACCATAGAAAATAACAGCTAAACATGTGTTGCGTGAGTGTCCAGCATATGCAGAACAGAGAAAACTATTTTGGCTTTCACCCGCTCCATTTAAAGATACACTATGGAGATGTCAACAAGCTCAGCATGCTTGCTTCCTTCTTTGCATGTATCCACATGTATGTCTAAAGGGTGTACACAGCAGCACAACCGCGACTGAATTGTTAAATCGGCATGTCCACCTTACGAAATTTATACATGTAATGTGGAAATTTCCTAGACTCGCCGTGTTTCTCTCGAAGATTCTGATAAGCATTGCATATGAAAACAAAGACATCTCTATAGCAGAAATATCAATACGCAACTTTATTATATCCAACTCCATCGGTATAGTATACAAAGGATTCCCATTCGCAGCTACGTCATGTGGAATGAACAGGCTGACAGGCTTGCTTAAGCAAGTGCCTCAAAACAGCAGAAGCTCAGGTCTTGCTGTATTAGAACAGTCAAAGTGATTTTCAGAAACAACACCAAAGAAGACTATCAACTGTCATTACTGTTTGCAGTACCTTGCGGTGTAGGGCAGAACATTTTTTTGTCTTGAGTCTGAGGCATTAAGGCTGCCTGTGTAGTGCGGTCACCGCGAACTGCGCATGTTGGGGTTTTCTTTTTTGCCCCGACAGAGATAAATTCATCACCTTACCGAGATTCGAACCCGGGTCTCCCTAAAAGAGTGCCGACATTCTACCCACTCAGCCACACGCTCCTCACTAAAGAAGACAAGCTGACGAATTTGACAAAGGTAACAACAGGCTTAACTCATTGTAACCACATACGGCAATCAGGCCAGTAGCTACATCGGTAGAACAGAGGGACAGTTAAATAACAGTGTGGTCGAACCCAATTGGATTGACAGAATAATACACAAAGACGCTGAGAACCAGGTCAAGCCGACACATCACAAACAGAAGCAATCGACATTAATATATAGAAGCCAATTTTGTGCAAACAGAAAGACATGAAAGTCAGTGTAATATTATGTTTGTAGACAGTTGACAGTCCCTTGCGTAGGGGTTAAGGACGTTGTTCGTAATCCCGTATATTCTCGTACGAAACACAGCTGCGCGAGATTCGGTAGCGGATCGCGTCGCGTTAGTTACTTACGGAGGGTATGTGAGCTGGTCGTTCAGAAAGCAATGGAAACTACTGAACGTAAAACTTGCCAAGACATCAACAGCAGCTGAAAAATGCTGGTGTTGACTGCAATGTCCTGTAAAGGATATGTGAAAAAAAAGACAATTGACATTACCATGTGAATATGTGTGCTGTATATTTCACCTTGAAAGATTTATCTAATTACTTTAGTTTATGTTGTGTGATTTCAGCAGTATGTACTTGACAAGATGCAGCTAAATATGTCAGGAAAGAAATCGTGAAATCTATTGTTTGTATCTTCGTTATTCAAAAATACTTTGTTTCCTCATTGTTCTCACCCTTGTGAAACAACCAACTACCTTCTTGTTAAGTGCCCCGTACTTTCAAAAGTGGTTTCTGAGGAAAATGCAAAGAATTCCACGGACAGACTGAAAAACAAATGAAAAGGTCCTGCAAGAAACAAATGGAAACCGCAAACTGATTAGAGAAATTATTCCGTAAACAGTACGATTTTGTGGGCACGTTATGAGAAAAAATAAATAGAAGACCTTGATGACAATTGGCAAGATTTTAGGGTAAAGAACAAGGAGAAGGCAGAGGAGAAAATACCTGGATGGCTTGGCTACATGGCATACTCGAGACAAGGACACAGGGCTGATCCACAACTATGGTGATCGTGTGCGATGCCGAAACATTACTGGCTTATGACATAATGATGACTTGCAAACGTCAGAGAACAACTACTAGCCTCCTCCGAAGTCGGAGAGTGTCTGCCTGTACGGCGAGGAACCACCAGTCTGCACACCAATAAGCCAGACATGGGACAACGGATACTCACGCAAACCTCAGGTCCGGTATGACACAACACTGATGTTGGAGAACAGGATGCCTTCATCCGACATACAGGACTTCGCGTTGGAGCTCAAGCCAACGAACACAAGCAAGCAAGCACGCAAGCAAGCAACTACTAGCCATCTCTGGTAAATACTCATGCTTTCTGTGGATCCTTACAGCAGCAACAGAGGATCTGTACCTCCATAAGAATGACACCGCCTTGGCAAGAATATATGATTCATCAGCATTGGGATCAATAACAGAAGGAAGAACACATGAACATTCATTCATCCAGGGACTTGTCATTTGCAGAACTCCTCCATCCTCCCTTAAAAGTTTCGATATCCCTCCATCCCTGCCTCCTTTTCTCTCTCTCCCC
The DNA here is from genome assembly GCA_963921405.1 of Cepaea hortensis. NCBI lineage: Eukaryota > Metazoa > Mollusca > Gastropoda > Stylommatophora > Helicidae > Cepaea > Cepaea hortensis. The sequence goes on along the minus strand of OY992882.1, from coordinate 118,768,143 downwards.
CCCCCCCCTCTTTCTCTCTCTCTCTCTCTCTCTCTCTGTCTGTCTCTCTCTCTCTATTGAAAATGACGTGCTCCCAAAATATGACGTCATAAATATAATTTGATTGTGTCAAGAAGCAGCTCTTGAGATATTTGTGAAGAAAGTGTCATGTTCAGCGTTATTCGGTGAATTTAGCTGGAGTATCATGCAGATGCAGAAGTAATGCCTCGTTAAGTGACATATTTGATTAACTTTTCCTCCTTCTTTCTCAATATGTGTTACACAATGTAACATTATTGGGAAGGGATGAACCAGTTTATCCAAAATTGCTTCGTTACACTTGTCAGACAAAGTGGTACAATCGTCCAGGAATGAGAGATAGTTATTCGTTATCTTTTCACTCAACATCGATAGATGAGAGTTCTATGCGAGGACTTTATGGAGTGGCTGTATTATTGCCTGGCACCTTGCCGTCTTGACAGACGATAGTATGAAAATTGAATATCCTTCTCCTCATTGCACAAAGTCTGAGCTGAAGTTAGAATCTGATGTTATGATTACTCCTAGATATTTAAGTTTATTGACTTTGTTAAGTATTTCTCCCTCTTGTTGTCACGTCACATGTTGGTGTTATCTTGTCCTTTAATATAACCTTCTTTTTTTTTTTTTTGCAATCGTGATCTTCAAGGTAAGTCCATTCCTCCCGCTCTCTTTTACCACATTACAAACAGATGTTTCAAATATTTTGCGTTTTCAGCCATCAACACTGCGCCATCTGCATAATTTAGATTGTTATATTATAACCTCCAACTCGTATTCCAGATCTATCTTAGATCTAACTCATTTTATTTTCCCTATGGAGAAAGAGAGATACAGAGGGGAGGAGAGAGAGAGAGAGAGAGAGAGAGAGAGAGAGAGAGAGAGAGAGAGAGAGAGAGAGAGAGAGCGAGAGATAGAGAGTTCGGTGACATAAAACATCATTAAGAAATGCAACATAGAAACATGATTTCTCACTATTTCATCCTTATTTTTTTTTTTTAAATGTTACTATATGTTGACAATCCCATGACTACAGTCGGATGAGGCTCGGTGTCAGCTCTCGACGTTCGCTATGGGAGAGAAATAATAACTATCTCCCCCCCCCCCTCCCCCTTGCACGCAAGCCTAGAAATGTGATGGTCCTACAGCTGTACATGTTTCTACCTGCTTTCTGTTAGCGCCGAGCGTTGGGCGGCGCTTACCAAACCCGACACTCCACATTGTGCCAACGGCTTCGGGCGGAGGAGCGCAATTAGGAGGGTACAAGCCCTATCCTGGTGCGAGAAAATGCAACCTAAAGACAAAATGTCATGGCTGGGCAGACCAGGCCCTAAGCCTTGGTTGGCAGCTGGTCTAGGATCGAAGCTCCGACAGGCGGACAGTTAGAGCATTGCTTTGTTGATCCGGCAGCTTCTGCTTCTGCAGCTTGTCTTGTTGCGGATATATTGCTGTTACCTTTCCTCTGGAGTGAACTAGGCAGGCCGAGAGAGGGATCATGCTGCATGGGCAACACATGGTCTCTATATTTTAGCCCAGGCTTTGTGCTATGGAGACTCAATAACTCCATCCCGGGTCTTAACCCGTCTTGGAATCAAAGCGAGAGGCAACTGTTACGGGTTATAAGTCCATGTAAATTGGCGTAGGCATGGGGCGCCATGGGTTGCCTCTGGCGGTGGGAGATACCTACAGGAGTCACTGATCAGCTACCGCCCGCCTCAAGCTGGGCAGCCCCCAGCCAATTGGGTGCTGATTCGCCACAGCCTGACTGATTCAATGTGTGCTTGGAGCTAGGACAAAATTTGAATCGCCGGCTATAACATCAGTGCATCAGGTATCACTAAAAAGACAAGAAAAATAGAAACCTCAAGCTACGGCTTGCAGCCTGGAACATAATAACCATGTGTCCAGGATTTTCCACTGACCTAACTAATACTGACGATGTGAGAAAAACGGCTGTGATTGATGCCGAACTCAGTCGTCTTAACATTGATATTGCTGGCCTGTAGGAGACTCGCCTCGACGAGGAAGGGTCACTCAAGGAAAACAATTACACCTTTTTTGGAAGGGTAGAGAACAAGCAGAAAAAGGCAACATGGTGTGGGCTTTGCAGTGAAGAATTCGAGACTGGGAATGATTGAAATTACAGCTGGAGGTAATGAAAGACTATTATCCCTGCGCTTGACAACCTCTTGTGGTTTTATCACCATTATCACTGCATATGCACCGACACTCGATTCCTCTGATGATGTGAAGGATTCGTTCTATGAGGAGTTAGACTCTGTGATTAAGGTAATTCCAAATCCGACTACATTTATATGCTCGGTGATTTCAATGCTCGTGTGGGCAAGGACTCGAGTTCATGGCCAGTGTGCCTTGGAAAATACAACATCGGTCGCATGAATGAAAATGGGCAAAGGCTGTTGGAGCATCGCACCAGAAATGACCTTTGTATTACAAACTCCTTCTTCAAAAACATCTGAACCATATATTATTGACTCGAAGTTACCACAGTGCTGACTGTGATACGGATAATTCTTTGGTTGTTGCTAGGGTTAGACTGAGACCAAAGAAAATCTACACAGCTAAGCACAAATCTAGCCCCAGGATTAATATTATTAACATCCACGATCCTAATAAGTGCTTTGAATTTCAACGGCAACTTGAAGACGCTTTCACTGATACATCAGAAAATTGTACAGCAAGTGAAAAGTGGGGTAAACTCAAGGAAATTCTTTATAAAACAGCGGGAGGAGTCGACGGCACTGTGGATCATAAGAGGCAGGACTGGTTTGCGGCAAACAGCCAGGCACTGCCTTGACTGATAAAAAGAAGATAGCTCTATTAAGAAACAAGGAAAGAACAACGCGTAACACTCTCAGTGAGCTGAAACAAGCTAGGCTAGGAAGGATGTGCAAAAGGCTGCCAGGCAGTGTGCAAATGACTATTGTTAGTTAGTTAGTTAGTTAGTTAGTTAGTTAGTTAGTTAGTCGACAGACCATCCTCATTTCACATCGAACCATTCAGTCCATACGTGCTCGGATCTCCTCCTTAGCAAATCCCGCAGCGTGTAGCGGCTAACGACGCCAGTTCTGTGTTGGTTTATCAATCTTCTTTGGCTTCCTGCGTAGTGTTCTTCTTTGGCCACACATCTTTTAATTAGCTGTTCTCGCAGTCTGGTCATGGTTGTAGATTCACAGTCATCACTTGGTTCTCGCAAGAGTCTCACTTCTCGTAGAGCATTCAGAATGTCAGCCTGGTCCATGGCGAGTCCGCCCTCCATAGTAGCCTTACCTGCGAGCTTGTCAGCCCGCTCATTTCCTTGTACTCCCGCATGCCCTGGCACGAAGATGAAACTAATCTTTGCCAGCCGAGACCGCTCCAGAGACAGCAACCATTCTCTTCTGATCAACCCCATCTCTATCCTCTTGAGCATGTTCATTGAGTCACTAAGGAAACATGCCCTAGTGAATGTCTGTGTCTCGAGCCATGTTATTGCTTTACTTACTGCCATGATTTCCATGGTCAGGCTACTTGTGGTCTTAACAAAAACACCAGTCCTCCTTCACAATTCTCCCTCCGGATTGAGCCGTAAAAGCCCATGAGCTTCTCACATGTCGGAGGACCGACCCAACTGTGTAGATGATAGCATCACCGTCTAACGAATTCTCTAAACTCAACGCTTGTACTTCCGGCTCCACAGCAGCCGGATTTTCTTGTCTGCATTTTCTGTCTAGTTGGATGCAAACAGAAAAGGACGTAGAGAAATCAGTTGGCACTTGTACCCACTCATCGCAGGTTCTAAGTACCTGTTGAAGAATGTCTTCGGCTTGACCCATCCACGACCTTCCTCTTTTTAACCTGCTGCCTTTCACCTTCCTAATTTCACTATGCAGTGGATGTTGTGTGTTTGCGTTAATTCTGAGGTAGGCGCGTGCCCTGCAAACTTGTATTCTCTCTTCAATGGTTGGAAAATCAAGAAGGTAGCGCATCGCCCTGCATGCTGTATCTCTTGTACATCCAAGAATAATACGCATAGCTATGACTATTGGATCAAGTTATGTGAGTCCATTCAAATCGCAAGTGATAAGGGAAACATCAGAAGCATGTATGAAGGAATAAAGAAAGCCTGTAGTCCAATGATCAAAAGAAGTGCACCGCTGAAACCTTGACTGGAGAAATCATCACTGATAAGAAACAGCATATGAATATATGGGTAGAGCACTATTTGGAGCTTTACTCAAGTGAGACCAAACTAGCAGATGATGCCCTCAACGCCATAGAGCCCATACCAACTAGTGATCACCTGGACATACTACCCACCATAACAGATGTTAAGTGTGCTATAAATGAACGTGAATCTGGCAAGGCTCCAGGTAAGGATGGGATTCCAATAGAGGTTATCAGGAGTGGGCAAGACACACTCACTATACAGATCCACCAGCTAATAGAGCTATGCTGGCGTGAAGGACAAGTCCCACATGATTTCAAAGATGCAAGCATCATAACACTGTACAAGAACAAGGGCGATCGGAGCGACTGCAACAACTATAGAGGTATCTCACTTCTGTGTATTGTTGGAAAAGTATTTGCCAGAATTGTTCTGCACAGACTTCAAGTCCTGGGAGATCAAGTCTACCCCGAATCACAGTGTGGCTTCCGACAGAACCGTCTACCACTGACATGATATTCTCATTGGGACAAATGCAAGAAATATGCCGTAAACAGAATCAACCACTGCTTATTGCCTTCATCGACCTCACAAAGGCAATTGATTTGGTCAGTCATGAGGGTCTGTTCAAGGCACTAAAGAAGATTGGCTGCCCACCAACTCTTCTGTCCATTGTGAAATCGTTCCGCACAGGCATGAAGGGTATAATCAAGTTTGATGGTGCAACTTCAGAAGAGTTTGAAATCAAAAGTGGAGTTAAGCAAGGTTGTGTACCAGCTCCCACCCTCTTTGGAATATACTTTTCACTTCTACTGAAATATGCCTTTCGTGATCAGGATGGTGGTATATACATTCACTCACGCTCAGATGGCGGCCTCTACAATGCTCAGAGATTGAAGGCCAAGACCAACATTAGGAGGTACTGATCAGAGAGTTGCTCTTTGCAGATGATGTTGCAATTACGACCTACTCTGAGGAAGAATTACAAAGTCTAGTATCTGCATTCTTCAATGCTTGTTCTGAATATGGTTTAACAATTAGCAAAAAGAAGATACAGATTATGTCACAGGGTGCACATGGGATACCATCAATCTTTATTGACGACGCCGAACTAGAGATAGTAGACCATTTTATATATCTAGGACCAAAGGTAAATAGCAAATTATCCCTCGATCAGAAAATCAACATCAGGATAGGTAAGGCAGCAACAACAACGAACGGGTTACGAAAAAGGGTCTGGGAGAACAGGACGCTTACTGCCAAAATCAAAAGTCCTTGTCTATCAAGCTTGTGTCCTTAGTACTCTTCTTTATGGCAGTGAAGCCTGGACAACATACTCACACCAAGAGAAACGTTTAAACAGCTTTCATATGCGGTGTCTGCGAAGAATACTTGGTATTAAGTGGCAAGACAAAATCACAAATACTGAAATATTGGAAAGATCAGGTTGCGTGACGGTATATTCCATGTCCAGTCTTCGTAGACTTAGATGGATAGGTCACGTTGGGAGGATGTATGATGGTAGAATACCAAAGAACATAATTTTTGGTAAATTACAGACGGGATCTCAGGGTCGGCCTCTACTACGATACAAATATGTGTGTAAGCGGGACATGATTGATACAGGCATTGATAATGCACATTGGGTGGAAGTCGCCGTTGAACGTGTTGCATGGAGGGCAAATATCAGAAATGGAATAAAGACAAGGAAGAAAATGTTTGCAGATAAGTCACACACCGAGTGTGTGAAACGTAAGATGGTGCATGATGGTGAAAATGACCATGTGTTCACATGTATCCACTGTGGACGAACATTTACAGCGCGATTGGCATTACCAGTCACACTCGCCAATGTAGCAAACTATCGTCTGTCAGGATGGCAAGGTGCCAATGAAAGCTGTACATACCCATGGCGGGGGTCTGCTACGGGATTACTTGTTTTTCTTTCTTTCTCTCTTTGTTGTTGTTGTTGTTGTTGTTGTTTTTGTTGATAAACATCGCATCATGTGTCATGCATGTATCCACTGAATAACAGTAGGCAGTACTGCCTGCTTTATGTTAGCGGAGAATGTTGTACGGCCCTCACCAAACCCGACACCCCTCATTGTGCCAGCGTCTTCGGGCGAAAGATCACAATTGGGAGGGTACAGGCTTTACCCTAATGCCAGGAAATGCAATATAAAGACTAAATTTCATGGCAGGCCAGACTAGGCCTTAAGAGAAGCTGCAAAAGCAGCCAGATCAGCAAAGCAAAAATATAACTGTCCACCTGTCGGCGACAGGTGGACAGTTAGAGTATTGCTTTGCTGATCCGGCTGCTTCTGCAGCCTGTCTTGTTCCAGATGTATTTGTATTACCTTTCCTCTGGAATAAACTAGATAGACTGAGAGATCGATCATGCTGCATGGGCAGCGCATGGTCTCTAAATTCAGCCCAGGCTTTGAGCTGTTGAGAGGTATAACTCCAGTTTGCAAACTATTGTCTATCAATACGATAAGGTGCTAGTCATTTACTGAATACATTATTAACCGATTCAGCGTGAAACAAAAAGTAGGTTTTGAACAAATATGGTGCACAATCTAATGAAAAAGTATTATACTGTAAATTTCCATTCACTGAGCATTAAAATTGCGAAAGATACCACGAAACGAAACAAATTACCCCTGGTCCTTGGGTAGTGAGATTTGACTCCCGTGTGTATTGTTGCCAACGTAAAAAATCCCCTGGCAGTTGGAAATCGAAAAAGAGTAGCCTAACGGCACAGCCCGGGCAAAAAATTTCGAGTAAAATATCTACCCAAAAGTATTACAGGATTCTCGCCGGTGCTACGGAGTTCGTGCACTGAACTGAGATTCTCCGGACTCAGGCTTGAGTTAGGAGTAGAACGGAGCACTTATGGGTTACACCCGTGTGCCGTGATGGTGATATATTTTCCTTCGGCACATTATAATTTTTGCAGTATATCTAACGTCCCACAGTATGATTCTCATACAAACCGATGCATTTCTAGTAATTAACTACGAATAATAATAACTCTGACGTGACTGCCAGCACACCTTTGACCCACATGTCCCATGCCTGGTGTGTTTACGAAAGTGCTAGTCTGGCAGAGTTGTCTTGCTTACCTTGCTCACGCGCGTTCCCCGCAATCCTTGACATGTGTTTGCAGTCAGCTGGGGAAGCTGAGCGCGCATCCAGGAGAATCTATTATTTTCTTAGTGCGTGCCAGAGTTACCCCATAACACACTGTGCGTGCCTGCACAGGTAAGGCCGCTTTTCCAAAGATAGATAATTCACCATCTGTAACTCAGCTAGGTATTTCTGTGTGAAAGCGGTATAACAGCTGTCAGCGGTACAGGTCTGAGGTTCGCTTCTCTAAAATGTAGAATAAAGACTAGAGCGTGAGAGCATTAGTAAGCGTTTGTGAATTACTAGGCAATTTGTATGTTCACTAGTTAGTTTGCTATTGGCTTCCGAACGAGAAACACTCGTACCATGAAAATCAACGCAAGGAAGTTTGCTTTCAAATCGTCGACTCAGTATTTAGGAGAATTGTCTAATGCGTTCACTGCCCCTAAATTACAGCACTGGTAACAGCAGCAATCATCTAGGTAGAAGTTAGAGTACGGAAAGAGCACATACACAAATGACTACGATCTTCACCAAGCCAGTGTCGATTTATCTATAATAATACTGGATAAATGAATAACGTTTAATGCAATAAGTCACCGTTCTTGAAAGTTAGAAAAAGAGTTCTTGCATGTTACATAGAACCTGTTTTAGCATACGGCAGCGAATCCTGGACAATTAGTAAACAGGCGAAAGATCAATGGAAGCCGTGGAGATGTGGTTTTATAGAAGAATGTTGAAAATTAGTTGGACAGCCAAAATGAGCAATCTGGGCATTTTAAGGGAAGCCAAGTCACGAAGACAACTAATCACAAACATCAGAAAGAGACAATCATCGTTTTTTAGCCACGATATGAGAAGACAAAAACTGGAATATGTTGTGACAACCGGAATAATTTGCGGAATGCCAGATAGAGGAAGACAGCGGGAGAAGATTCTTGGTAGTCTTGTGTTATGGCAAGGAAGGGAGTCAAAATACGAATTGATCCATGACGCAGGTGATCGTAATTTGTGGAGTGGGGTGGTTGTAATTTGTGGAGAGGCATGATCGCCCACGCCAGCCGGCAAGGCACTGGATGACGATGATGAAGTCGAGGTAGCACCATATACCCCAGAGCCCATGTAGCGCAGCGGCTAGCACTCTGGCCTGCCGGCTCGGTGTTCGTGTAGTCGAATCCCCATCGTGGCCAGGTTTTAAACGTGGATCTGGCCGAACCAGTCTAAGAAAGGTGCCATGTATTGTCCATGGCAGAAAAGGAGACAGACTTGATATTGACCACATCACCTATCTAGTTCCGGTTCATCTATAAGAATACTCATCATCATCACGTGCCATGCCGGTAAGCCTGGGCGGTCATGTTTTGCCATCTGATTCAATCATCAGAGTCGTGGATCAGATCGGTGTTCCATACAACGTGGCCAAGCTATCAAGGTATTTACTTCTTTGCCCTTCCCCTCGATCTTGCCAGTTGTCACCAAGTTCTCTAATTTATTTCTTCTCATAACATGACCAAAATATTGTGACTGTCTACGTCTAATTTCTCTAATCAGTTTACGGTTTTCATTTGTTTCTTGTAGGGCTTGGTCAGTGGTTTTTCTGTCTGTCCATGATATTCTTTGTATTTTCCTCAGAAACCACATTTCCACAACCATCAGATGTTTTTCATCTTGTCTGCTCATTGTCCACGCTTTACGTACATACAAAAACACAGGTTCTATGTAACACCTCAGCACTCTTTTTCTCGTTGCAAATGACATCTTTTTATAAAACTAGCCACACCATACACCCGGCAGCGGCTGCGGCTATCACGCTTTTCTGCTGGCCGGCGCCTGAGTCCCCATCGTGGCATTTGTTTTAATTGATCTGGTCTCACAAGTCGATCCAGTCTAAAATGGGTACCACAACAACCCAGGGGAGTAAAGGACGCAGGTGTGATATTGTCCACATCTCTCATCAAGCACCGACTGCTCTATAAGTATATAAACCGTAGCTCCATAACAACAGTGATTAAGAGCAGAATAGGCAAGCAAAAGCCGCATTGCAAAAAATGAAGAGTATCTTATGCATTAAGTCACGATCACCGAAAGTAAGAAAGAGAGTGCTGAAATACTATATAGAACCAGTTTTGCTGCATGGCAGTGAATCGTGGAATGTATATGAACAAATTGAGATGAATTAGAAGCAACAGAGATGTGGTTCCTGAGACGAATGTTGCGAATTCCCTGGACTACCAGAGGAACTAATAATGATTGCCTGAATCAGGCTAATGAAACTAGAAGATTATATACAACAATAAGAAAGAGACAAGCATCTTTCTTCGGTTATGTGATGAGAAGAGAGGCATTGGAGAACATCGTGACACCTGTAAATATTGAAGGGAAGAGAAGCAGAGGCAGACCAAGAGAAATGATGCTGGATGGATTGAGATGGTGGCATGGAGGAATATCATCAGCAAGAGTTGATCCAGAACACCAAAAGACCGAGATCTCTGGAGAACCATGAAGGCCTACGCCAGCCGGCAGGGCACTTGATGATGATGAGCACCATATGCCCAGCGCACCGCAATTCGTGTAAATAGTTCTTGACTTGACTTCACTTACCTGTGATTAGAACTCAACATCGCTTGCTGGCACACCACAACTTTATAACACAGGTATGTGCATATTTAAAGCGCAACTAACATTAAATACAAGTTATTCACATAATCATCAGAAAAAGCAAAAGAAATCACCAAAATGTACATGAAATCACCAACCACTATTACCGTTGAGGATGTAGTCGAAGTAGGTGTCGAAGTCCTGGTGATGCAGTTACACACTGACTCAATGAAGCACCTCGAATAAACAACACCCATAGACATTCGGCGCGGAGGGAGCAGCCGAAGTGCACCTTCGCCTAAACAGGACAGCCAAGAAAATATCTGGAAAGTAGAACCGGTATTTTTCTGTGAACTGGAAGTCTGGAATGAAAGATGGCGTGGATGGTGGGCAGGGGAGAGGGGAAGGAGAGAGAAGAGCGAACGTCAAGGAAGGAGAAAGTAGAATAAAGTAACTGCTCATGTCTGTTGTAGCAATTCTGCAATCAATCTATTTTGTTACTCTTGGGTGCGTTCTTGAAACTTAACAATGAACTCCACCGTGTTCAGAGGGGTTTTAATGGTGCCCGTTTTTTCTCTGCATCATAAACTTCTGATCATGAACTTCTCTTCTTCTTGAGACCACATGTTTCTTCTTCTTCATTGTCTCCTTCGCCTCGTTCTCCTGTGTTACTGAATTCTTCTTCTTCTTCTTCTTCTTCTTCTTCTTCTTCTTCTTCTTCTTCTTCTTCTTCTTCTTCTTCTTCTTCTTCTTCTTCTTCTTCTTCTTCTTCTTCTTCTTCTTCTTCTTCTTCCTCTTCTTCTTCGTTTGCAGCCACTATTACAACCACACCTACTTCTTCCTTCTCATTCTTCTCCTTCTCACATCTGCCTCCTCCTCCACCTTCCCCTTCTTCTTCTTTCTCTTACTCATCAACTCTCTCTCTCTCTCTGTGTCTCTCTCTCTCTCTCTTTTCGCCTGCTACTGCCACTACGGTTTCTTCTTCCTGCTCCTTCTCTCTTCCTTCTTCTTCTTCTTCTTCTTCTTCTTCTTCTTCTTCTTCTTCTTCTTCTTCTTCTTCTTCTTCTTCTTCTTCTTCTTCTTCTTCTTCTTCTTCTTCTTCTTCTTCTTCTTCTTCTTCTTCTTCTTCTTCTTCTTCGATTTTCTTTTTTTCCCTCCTCCTCTTTCTTGGCCTACCCTGCCATAACATTTAGTCGTTAGGTTGCATTTCCTCACACTAAAGTAAGGCTTATAACTCCCAATTGCGCTACTCCGCCTGGTCCAGTAACCTGGCAATGACATTCACTAACCATTGTGCACCTGCCACTACTATTATTGTTAATATGTATTATTATTATTATTATTATTATTATTATTATTATTATTATTATTATTATTATTATTATTATTATTATTATTATGTATTCAAATGTTCGAGGTTTTAGATTGGTTGTGTGGTTGTAGTATAGGATTGATTGGTTGTATGATTGTAGTATAAGATGTATTGGTGTCTGATTCTAGTACAAGATTGATTGGTTGTCTGATTCTAGTATACATACATTTTGTTCCAGATAGTTAGCTAATTGAAAAAAAAAAATAAAACAAAGTTTCACATTGTTTGTCCCACCCAGTTCCTATATTAACTCACCCAATCCCAGCTTTAACTACTTTTGTACCATCCAGTTCCTACATGGAGACATTCAATACCAACTTTAACCACTTTTCCCCCATCTAGTTCCCACATTAACACGCTTTATCGCAACTTTAACCACTTTTGTCCCACCCAATTCCTATATTAACACATCCAATCCCAACTTTACCTACTTTTGTATCATCCAGTTCCTACATGGATACATTCAATACCAATTGTAACTACTTTTGTTCTACATAGTTCCTATATTAACACGCCCAAACCCAAATTTAACCACTTTTCTCCCACTTAGTTCCTACATTAGCACGATCTATCACAACTTTAACCACTTTTGTCCCACCTAGTTCCTACATTAACACACCCAATCCCAACTTTAATCACTTTTATCCCACCTAGTTCCCATATTAACTCCCTCTATCGCAACTTTAACCACTATTGTCCCACCTAATTCCTACATTAACACACCCAATCCCAACTTTAACCACTGTTGTCCCACCCAGCTCCTACATTAAAACTCTCACGTTCCTTACCCCATTATCTCACATGATTCCACGCTGACATTGCACCTCTCCCCCCCCCCCAAAAAAAAAAAAATAAAATAAATAAATAAATAAATAAATAAATAAATATATAAGTAAATAAATTTTAAAAAAAAGCAAGCTACTGAACGTAAACTTGCCTAGAAATTAAGCCTGTAGTTCGGCAGACTACGTTCAGTAGTTTGCCATTGCTTTCTGAACGATAAGTCGACGTTACAAACCGAGGCGTGTAGCAAACGAACTTCTTATAACTAGAATAGACGTGACAAAAAGATACGATTATCTTGGTTAACCATTTTTATATGCTATTTTCTATCGCAACCCGAAATCTGAGTTTGTTGATGGTGAAATCAGTGCCTTTGTGACTAGCCAGGTGTTTTAAGGCAACTTGTGGCGGTGCAGTAGCAGGAAGAAAATAAACAACATCCACAGAAAACACCTGGCACCCCCGCACGTTTCCCTTCCTGCGCTGTATCTCTTCCTAATTTGGATCCTGCTTACTAGACAGAGAAAGTACGGGAGGCCAGATTTTCTCTATATTTCGTTACGATAAGTATGGTGTGCCATAATGCCAATGTTTTGTGTAGTATATTTCTGACTTATCCCTTAAGCTGGCGCATTAGTGTAATCGCCAGTAGATTCTCTCTCAAGTAGCAAGTACTTTGCAGGACGTCGCTCTCATCAGGGCCCATCGAAAAGCCTCTCGACCTCTTGTCACATCTTCTGCCTCGTGCACTCTAATGCCAAACGTGTCTGCAGTCACCTGTGTCCATCATTGTCTACTCCTGCCACTTCTAACAGGAACCAGGCTTTCTATTACTGTTCATTCCAAAACGTGAACTTATACAGAAGGAGTTTAGAAAACGTTTAGAAAACGTGAACTTACGCAGAATGAGTTTAGAAAACGTGAACTTAAATATAATGAGTTTAGAAAACGTGAACCTTACACAGAATGAGCTTAGAAAACGTGAACCTTACACAGAAGGAGTTTAGAAAACGTGAACTTACACAATGAGAATGAGTTTAGAAAACGTGAACTTACACAGAATGAGTTTAGAAAACGTGTACTTACACAGAATGAGTTTAGAAAACGTGACTTTCACAGAATGAGTTTCTTCTTCTTTTTCTGCGTTCATCCTTAGTTGTTGTTTTTTTTCGGACGTGATTGCGTTGTGCCTATTTACAGCAGAGCTGCGTTCTGGCGCCGTTAGGTCAACACATCCGAGTTCTCCGGCATTTGTTGACCGGGTTAACCTTCCCGGGGCAGAATGAATTTAGAAAACGTGAACCTTACACAGAAGGAGCTTAGGAAACATAAAACTACATATGCATGCAGTTGTGGCACACAGTGAGCTCTGCGCTAGACAGATGCACGCTGTGACGTATCCCTTTAGAGTTGAGTTGAGTTGAGTTGAGTCAAGAACCGACATCACTGCACTCAGGACATTCCCATACGTGCTCAGTCCCCTTATTCAACAGCCAGCGAAGAGTCATACTACTAATCGTTCCCACCGCTATCTGATTAAATATTCTCCTGGTCTTCCCTCTCAGTTTTGAAAATCTTCCAGAACCCCTGCCGATCCCTCGCAATCTCATTCTTTCCACATATGGGTTCTCAATCTGTTCCTCCGCCTTCTCTACCTGGTCCCACAAGCGCACGACCACCTCCCCCTTGTCCATAGGTAAAATTCCACCAAGAGGTGCATTCCCTGCTAGCCTATCAGCCTGTTCATTCCCCCGTACACCCGCATGACCAGGGCAACATTTCCATACAATTCTCACAATCTGTGACCTCTGAAGCGACGAGAGCCATTCCACACGAAACATTCCTTTCTCCACCTTGCTAAGCATATTCTTTGAATCCGCAATGAACACAACGTATGTTGCAGTAGTCTCCTCTAGCCACCGGAATGCCGCTGTTACTTCCTCCACCTCCATTCTCATGCTGGAGGTCGTAGTCTCATATGCCAGGCTCTCCTTTTTCAAGACTCGCCCATTAGCCTTTGCAAGAAAGCCCCAGCCACTACGTATGTTTCTCACCACTGACCCATCGGTGTAGATGACTATGTCACCTTGATGTGTATTGCTCTGGATCAGCTGTTGCACTTCAAACTCAGCGCGGCCCGCTGCCCATTCTCTGCACTCAAGACCCAGTGTTATTATTACATTGTGCCAGTCCGTCATGTCATCCGGAACTTCCACCCACTCTCTTTCACGATTGATGGTCTCTAGATCACACACCTGACTTATAGAAAGTTCTGCCTGTGCCATCCAGGACCTGCCTCGCCTTAGTCTATGACCCTTTACCATATCCATTACTGCATGCAGCGGGTGATCCCTGTCTGCGGCAACTCTCAGGTACCATTTGGCCTGAAGGACCCTATGCCTATCCGTCATTGTAGGTAGCGCCAGGATATGCCTCATGCAGATAATTGGTGTGTCCTTTGTGCACCCCAGTATTAACCGCATGGCAGCATTCTGTATGCGCTCCAAACTTTCAAGCTGGTTTTTTGATACTGTCAGCAGCCCCAAACCATACTCAATGACAGAAATTATTAAATGCTGAAAGAGCCTGTATAGCATCCTCTGATCTACCCCGGTTGCTGCCATAGCCCTCAGTGCATTAAGTCCCCTACCAGCCTTCACCACCAAATCCTCCACATGATCCTTAAAAGACAAACACCTGTCAAAGGTGATACCCAAGTACTTCAATTTACTCTCTCGACTAAGAGGACATCCATTCAACATAATACCTGGGACGTCTGCCTTGACTATCCGGTTATCCAGGGAGTATCACACAACCGATGCCTTGTCTGGGTTTATAATGGCCCCTACGTCCCTGCACCACTCCGTCACCTTGTCTACTGCCACCTGTAAGTCTTTCTCCAAACTGGCCTTGTCTCTGCCCTGTCTGTACACCAGCACATCATCTGCAAATGTCAATATTCTACCCACACCTGGTGTCTCAATAGCTGCGATTTTGCTGGTGTAGACATTAAAGAGCACTGGGGACAAGGCAGATCCCTGCAGCAACACAGGTGTAATAGTACAGGGGTCAGAAGTCCAGGTACCCATGCGCAGTGCAACCTTACGAAGAAGACACATTAACTGATTAAGTGCCATGGGATGATTAATTGTTTTAAGCGACTTCCTGATCTGCCTTGGGCTTATATATCGCCAAAATTGTGTAATTAACAGCTTTTAGGTCATAACTGTGATACAATTATTTCCCATTTTTGCCATCCTACTTTTTGTTTGGCACGGAATCTGTTAAATATACTTCTTTCTCGCGGGCTTTCTGTCTCACTCTGTAACAACCAATCAAAACTAATAAACTATTTGAATAACGAAGACACAACCAATAGATTGCAGGATTTATTGCCTGGCACATTTCACTGCATCTCGTCAGGTACATACTGCAGAATTCACACAACATAAAGTGAAATAACTAGATAACTCCTTCAAGCTGAAATATACACATGTTCGCACAGTAATGTCGATTGTCTACCACGGTAATTTTAAACTGACTAACACGTTTTTCTGCTTGCACAAAGCCGGCTTATGTAGATTAATCATTATGGCTTTTGCAAACTTTAACAAGTGACTACTTTGTGTGTTGAACTGTCTCTCTCAATCACAGGCCGCTGTCCAGCACATGCTTCGCGATCGATGAAGCGGGAATGTTCCGGTGCGTCGATAAACTAACTATTCGTCTACGAAATAAAACTGAGACATAGGAGTGTAGTGGCTAATGCATACCGGTATCTAGTTATTTCAGTTGTCCTACATTTAGGATGTTTGTCTCTGAACCACCCTCATAATAAAACAACAGACACGAGAACATTTTATGAGAGATAAGGTCGGTATATGGCTAAATCAAATTTCAAGTGCCGGTCGCTCAATAAAATATGAACCATCGCCATGTTCCCATCATGCCACGTTGACACGGAAGCGGGTCCGTGATCTTTTGCCGTACATAATTTATGGGAGGACAAGATAGCACACTTTGAAGACTTACAGGTTAGCAAGCTTCTATCTAACATGACAACGCCCAGTTTTAGAAGACTAAAGGTAGTTGGAACATGTTGTAAGAGTAGAGTTGAGTCAAGAACGGACATCACAGCACTCCGGACATTCTCATACAGGCTCCGTCCTCATATTTGAAGAGTTCCATTTCTAATGGTATCGTATAAAGTCTGATTATATGTCTGTGTGGTCTTTCCTCTGAGTTGTTGAGTTGAGTTGAGCTAACAACCGGCATCACTGCACTCAGGACATTCCCACACTCGCTCCGTCCCTCGTTCAACAGCCAGCGAAGAGTAATTCTGCTAATCATTCCTACTGCTATCTGATTGAAAATTATCCTTGTCTTCCCTCCCAGTTTTGAAATTCTTCCAGAACCCCTGCCGATAACCACCAATATCATTCTTTCCACAAATCGATTCTCAATCTTGGAGTACTGAGTGTCGGCCAGATCGTCTGGTATTTCCTTGGAGTACTGAGTGTCGGCCAGATCGTCTGGTATTTCCTTGGAGTACTGAGTGTCGGCCAGATCGTCTGGTATTTCCTTGGAGTACTGAGTGTCGGCCAGATCGTCTGGTATTTCCTTGGAGTAGTGAGTGTCGGCCAGGTTATCTGGTCTTTAATTGGAGTACTGAGTGTCGGCCAGATTATCTGGTCTTTCCTTGGAGTACTGAATGTTGGCCAGATCGTCTGATATTTCCTTGGAGTACTGAGTGTCGCCCAGATTATCTGGTCTTTCCTTGGAGTACTGAATGTTGGCCAGATCGTCTGATATTTCCTTGGAGTAGTGAGTGTCGGCCAGATTATGTGGTCTTTCCTTGATGTATTGAGTGTCGGCCAGATTATGTGGTCTTTCCTTGATGTATTGAGTGTCGGCCAGATTATGTTGTCTTTCCTTGATGTATTGAGTGTCGGCCAGATCATCTAGTCTTTCCACAGAATACAGAGTGTCGGATAGATCGTCTGGTCTTTCCTTAAAGTTCTAAGTGTCCACCAGATCGTCTGGTATTTCCACAGAGTTAAGAGTGTCGGTCAGATCGTCTGGTCTTTCCATGGAGTAGTGAGTGTCGGCCAGATCGTCTGGACTTTCCTTGGAGTACTGAGTGTCGGCCAGATCGTCTGGTCTTTCCTTGGAGTACTGAATGTCGGCAAGATTATCTGGTCTTTCCACAGAGTACTGAGTGTCGGCCAGAGAGTCTGGTATTTCGACAGAGTACTCAGTGTCAGATCGTGGTGAGGAAACGACAAAAAGAAGAATACGAAGAATAGGAGGAGGTGGAGGAGGGGAGGAGGAGGGGGAGGAGGAGGAGAAAGATGAGAAGAAGAAGAAGAAGAAGAAGAAGAAGAAGAAGAAGAAGAAGAAGAAGAAGAAGAAGAAGAAGAAGAAGAAGAAGAAGAAGAAGAAGAAGAAAGGGGGAGGGAGAGAAGAAGAAGATAGGGGGATGGAGAGAAGAAGAAGAATAAGAAGAAGAAGTCTACTTCTGTGAGCAGCAATCAATACATTTGAATATAAAAGAGCCAAGTTGTCCCGGAACGATCGTAAAGAATAGAGCTGTTGAGTTCCTGCACACCAGTGCAAAACATTGCCTATTCAAGATATAAAAATATATAACATTTCAAAGACATGACTTCTGATAAACAGTTCACAAAATTATCGCGTACGCACATGCAAAAATAAACAGATAAACACGCATATGAAGATAACAGGGCAGATAGCGTCCCACATGAAACTGTCTACGTGCAGAACCACGAGCGAATGCTGCTCACTCACTTACCTGAGCTGTACACCAGGCAACGATGAGCACAACGCAGAGTTTAAGAAACAGGTTACCTGACACCCGAAGAGAAACGTGTAGGCGCACGAGAAAACAGCCAGGTTTACAACAGGTGTACCGACGGTGCTAGCAACACCGGTACCAGGGGTGTTAGCCGGTGTGCAGGAAGGGGCCGCAGTGTGAACACCGGGTGGAAACTGGGTGTTCTGTCTGTCTGTCTGTCTGTCTGTCTGTCTGTCTGTCTGTAGGTGGTGCAACAGGCAGAGGGATTGTGCTGTGCGTGTATGTGATGATAAAGGGAACAACTTGTGTGCATCAGTCTCATCTCATCTCATCTCATCTCATCTCATCTCATCAAGTTTCTCTTGTACTTTGCGGTGTTGAGGTGCAGCATAAACAGCGAGAGAGTGCCCGTGTATGGGCTTCATATATCGAGATTCCCTTGGTCTCTGTAATTCCCTCAATCCATCGTTTACGTGGCCGGTCTCTTCCTCTACTTCCGTCTGGTCTTTACAACATTGTTTGTTGAAGTTGTGGGTCGTCGTTAGAGCTACGGAGTTCGTGCTTGGTGCGACGCTTTCCGCGCTGCGGAAAGAGACCGAGCCTTACGGGATAAACCCGGTGCAATGAAGTCGATCCTGTCGACTTTTAAGCGACTTTTTTTGACTTTTTGAGGTGTGCTGTTAGTTGGTAATCTAGTTATATGGCAAAACCATTTAACCTGCTGTTTTCTGATAAAATCTAGCGCTGCTATAACCCCAACTTCAGTCCTGATTCCTTCATTTCTGATTTTCTCTCTCCTTGATACATTGAGTATTCTTCTCAGGAATCTAATTTCTGTTATTGTGATTTTTCCTTTCGCTTTTTCTGTCATTGCGCAGGTGTGGCATTAGTAGCATAGAGTTGGTAGGAAGATCGTGTTTTATAGTGCTTTCTTAGTGGTTATTGATACATGTTTGTTCTTTAGTATTGGTGCCATTTGTCCAGTGAATTGCTTTGCCTTATTGCATCTATTTTCGATCTCGTCTTCTGATTTGCCAATTGATGATATTATACTTCCCGGGTACTTGTAGCTCTTTCTTGATTCAGGGGATGTTATTCTTGATGAATGTTTATTGTGCTTTCTTATTTGGTTATAGTAATTACCTCTGTTTTACTTGTGATATTTTTATGATATGTTCCACTTACTTCATTCAGGCTATTTATGTGGTCTTGTAAGTTTGATTCTTATTTTGCTATTAATGCTTGATCGTCCGCAAATAAGGGTTCTTTAATGGCGTGATTTGCCGTTGGTTCTTCTTCTGTGATCTACCCGCTATCTCGGCATCAGCGCACAGGAAGTTTAAGAACTTTAGCTCTTATCTAGTCGGCTATGCTGACTTCTGCGTGAAGGAATATTATCAGCAGAGTTGATTCAGAACTCCAAGGACGGAGATATGCCGAGACATGAAAGCCTACGCCAGTTGGTGGGACATATGATGCTGGTGGTGATAATAAGTATGAGGATGATGATTGTCTGGTGTCACTTCAGATTTCTTTACTGGTATCAGGGTTATGAATACTTGTGAATTTGCTTCTCATGTTTGTTCAACTCCCTGAATTGCTCACTAGCTATTGGTAATGATCTTGTTTGTGCGAGCTTTCCGTTGAATAATCACAGGTTGGGAATTCCTTGACGTCACGTCGATTCCTTTTTCAGAACTCCCCCTCAGTGAGTCAGAGGTAAAAGTCAGGTGGGAGAAAATACCTGATCAGGTGAGTCATAGGTCAGCGTTTCAAGTGAAGGAAGATATGTTGGTGTTAGTAACGCTCTCAAGGGCAGAGATCTGGGTGGGAAAACTGGTATAAAAATAGATATCCACATAAACATTTTTCGAGAGGTAGACGGGGAACCTGTACTTTGGTATGGATGTGAAACGTGGACAATGAGCAGACGAGCTGAAAAAGCATCTAATTGCAGTTGAAATGTGGTTTCTGAGGAAGATGCACAGAATACCATGGACAGACAGAAAAACTAATGAGCAAGTCCTACAAGAAGCACACGAAAATCATAAACTGATTAGAGACATTGAATGTTGACAGTCACAATTATTTTTTTGGATACGTTATATGAAGAAATAAACTAGAAACTTTGTGACAACTGGCAAAATTGAAGGGAAAGAACAAGAGGAAGGCAGAGAAGTGAATATCTAGGTGGTTCGGCCACGTGGCATGGTCCAGACAAGAACACAGAGCTGATCTACGACTCTGGTGAACTTGTGAAATAACGAAACATGACCGCCCACGCTTGTCAACATGGCACACGATGATGATGAGACAGAGATAGGTAAATAATTGTGAAAACATTGGTCGGTTTTTAGGTGTTAATATTTATTGGTAATGAGGTAAGTAATTAAGAATGTTGAAAAGCAATCAGGCAGGTAAATACGCAATTAGGTAGCATGATAGATTAAGCACATATAGATAAATTAAACACATCTGTGGCTTCTGCGTATAAATTCACCAAGAGACTACATTGTTTTGACAAATTCTTCCATTGCTTCTCGCCTCTCTCTCTCTCTCTCTCTCTCTCTCTCTCTCTCTCTCTCTCTCTCTCTCTTTTTTTTTCTTTCTCTCTCTCTCTCATTTTTTTTTTTTTAAATTCGCATATCCTTTACAAGGACATTGCTGTCAACATCAGCATCTTTCAGCTGATTGTTGATTTCTTGGCAAGATTACGCTCAGTAGTTTGCCATTGCTTTCTGAGTGACCGGCTCACATACCCCGTAAGTCACCAACGCATAGGTGTCAGGTATTCGTAATCAGGCGTTGGTCAGTTCACACCTTAGTCCGGCTGAAAGCTTTCATTCAGCTTCGCATTTCACGGCGACATATTAATTGGGAATACGCTTCGGCATTTTGTTTGATGCCAAACTGTTTCAAGTTGTCATGTTTTTAAAGTTACATATCCTTTACAAGACTTTGCAGTCAACACCAGCATTTTACTGTCATTGCTGGTGTCTTGGAAAGCTTTTACGTTCAGTAGTTTGCCATTGCTTTCTGAACGACCGGCTCTCACACCAACACGTTAAAACCAGCGCGACACGGTCTGCTACCACATCGGTCGCCTAATGGCGAGGGACACTGGTAATAGGTAAAGCTAATCCACACGCAAAAATCAGTCCAGTGCATAGATGCTATAGCACGTATACGAACTACGCGTGAGCTCAAAGCGAGCGATTGCAAAATCAATCGAGAAAACGAGAACCTTGCGAGAACCAAGTGATGACTGTGAATCTACAACCATGGCCAGACTGCAAGAACCAAGTGATGACTGTGAATCTACAACCATAGCCAGACTGCGAGAACCAAGTGATGACTGTGAATCTACAACCATAGCCAGACTGCGAGAACCAAGTGATGACTGTGAATCTACAACCATGGCCAGACTGCGAGAACCAAGTGATGACTGTGAATCTACATCCATGGCCAGACTGCGAGAACCAAGTGATGACTGTGAATCTACAACCATGGCCAGACTGCGAGAACCAAGTGATGACTGTGAATCTACAACCATGACCAGACTACGAGAACCAAGTGATGACTGTGAATCTACAACCATGGCCAGACTGCGAGAACCAAGTGATGACTGTGAATCTACAACTATGGCCAGACTGCGAGAACCAAGTGATGACTGTGAATCTACAACATGGCCAGACTGCGAGAACCAAGTGATGACTGTGAATCTACAACCATGGCCAGACTGCGAGAACAGCAAATTAAAAGAGGTGTGGCCTAACAAGAACACTACTCAGGAAGCCAAAGAAGATTGATAAACCAACACAGAACTAGTGGCGTTAGCCGCTACACGCTGCGGGATTTGCTGAGGAGGGGTCCGAGCACTTATGGACTGAATGTTTCTAACTAACTAATTAACTAACTAACTAACTAACTAACTAACTAACTAACTAACTAATTAACTAACTAATTAACTAACTAATTAACTAACTAACTAACTAACTAACTAACTAATTAACTAACTAATTAACTAACTAATTAACTAACTAATTAACTAACTAATTAACTAACTAATTAAATAACTAATTAAATAACTAATTAACTAACTAATTAACTAACTAATTAACTAACTAACTAATCAACTAACTAATCAACTAACTAATTAACTAACTAATCAACTAACTAATTAACTAACTAATTAACTAACTAATTAACTAACTAATTAACTAACTAATTAACTAACTAATTAACTAAATAATTAACTAACTAATTAACTAAATAATTAACTAACTAATTAACTAACTAATTAACTAACTAATTAACTAACTAATTAACTAACTAATTAACTAACTAATTAACTAACTAATTAACTAACTAATTAACTAACTAACTAACTAACTAACTAACTAACTAATTAACTAACTAATTAACTAACTAATTAACTAACTAATTAACTAACTAATTAACTAACTAACTAACTAACTAATTAACTAACTAACTAACTAATTAACTAACAAATTAACTAACTAATTAACTAACTAACTAACTAACTAACTAATTAACTAACTAACTAACTAACTAACTAACTAACTGATTGCAAAAACAAAAACAACCCAGAGTCTTGTATCGGGTATATGCTCTTGCCGCGACTGTGCCATGTACTCAAACCATCCAGGTATCGATCTATTTGCCTTACCTCTGCTCTCTTCAGATCAATTGTATTTTTAACCCACAATGAGCCATGAAATGGGGCTTGGCGCCAAGGAGATTCCCTAATTTCTCGGAGAAATCCACCTGTCCCAGGTGTGTGACTCAGCCAGCGAATAGCGGCATTACGCAAGTATGACGTCACGCCGATCTGTAATGAAAAAATATGATTACTTTTCAAGTGTTGTTGTCTTGGCTTAATGTTTAAATACATTACCTTATTAACAGCTGTTTTTGTTTAATTATTGTTGAATCTGGCTGGACTTAGTTGCTATGCTGCACAAATCTGTACCAACATAATTTAATTATAAAAGTGAAATTGTTCGGCGTGGCTGAGAGGTATAATGCCGTTAAGCTTTCTCTCCAGACACGTGACGTAGTGGGATCGCTCCACACGCCGGTCACTATAGCCTTCTCGTTCAGGAAGCTATGGCAAACTACTGAACGTAAAATCGACAGGTAAATCACAAGTGGTCAACGTGACAGAAAGAAAGAGAGCGCTCGGTCTTGAACTTCCGATGAACTGATTTCAAGGTAGGGTGTTCAATCCTTACACCGGCATTCAGCTGGACTTGAACGACGACTTGTCGTTTGCTTATTGGTCTATACAAATATGGTTGTAGTCGTTGATGTTGTTGTATATGCTGTTGTTCTTGTTTTTCTTATGTCCTGCTGCTTCTTGCCGTGAAGGCAGACATAGGGCAGATGTAATTTTCTGTGTTTCGCTTGTCTTGTTGCTTGTACTAGCGTCATATTTGTTTGATTTTTGAGTGTCTCTTTTACTACATCTGGCAAACTCTTTCTGGATCAACCTCTCGCCTGATATCCTGATGTTCTCAAGTAGAACGCTCTAGCCGATGGCTGATCTTGTTCCATTCTATCAACATGTCCGAACTATTTAATTCTTTAGACTTCTGTAAAGTCAACAATTGGTGTTATCCATACACTAGCTCTTAGTTTCTCATCTGTCTATTTCAGTGGTTCTCAACCTTTTTTGGCCCGTACCCCCTTCACCATATTTTCAGAACGTAATCCCCCCCCCCCCCCTTCAAACTTTCCAAAATTGTCAGCCTCAAAAGGTGCATTAAAAATAACATACCTATAATAGTGAAAATACTTATTTTCTTCCATAGTTGTACATAACCTTCACATGTAAAGATACATTTTATAGTGTAGCTTTCTACAGTTAATAGCAAATGAATATGCTAATGGATATTAAAACTTAAATAGAAGCATTTTTACATTCGCAATATTTTATTAAAACACCACATTAATCATACTACAATAAACAAACAGTTAAAACGTCAAAGAATTGTAGCTTAATATACGACACCAGGATGCCAGAAAATTGTGCTTCATCAAACAAAACGCTCATTACAAAACCTGGATACTGTAGATTCGTAATTTAAATGAAAATTGTAATCAATGAGAACACTGTGGTTGTTTTTCCAGCAGCAATTCTCAAATACGCAGAGGAGTGCTTGAAAGGGCACAACGGAGATCGTTTTCAACATTTAATCTGTTGCGTCGTTTCGTTTTAATTTCAAGCAGAGCTGAAAAGCCTGACTCACAAAGATATGTTGACGCAAATGGAAGCAATGCACGGATTGCTTTTTCTGCCACTTTTGGGTATGAACCGCACATTAAAGGTCAAAATTCCGTGATTGGTTTCTCACTGAACACATCCCTTGCCCCGAATCATTTTTCAGCTCCAGAAATTCATCTTGACAATCATCAGAAACTTTTTCAATTGATAATTTGAATGGGTTTCGCACCAAATCCAGCTCATCATCACTAAGTTCAGGAAAATATCGCTAAAATTCATTTTCTAGCGCTGTCAAATGCTGCACAATTTCATTTTTTGCAAATTGTGGAAGTACTTGGTCTTTACCATCAACAACGAGAACGGATGACAGCTTCTCAAACATTGCAACATTTGTCATATTGACCCTTCTTTTCCAGTTTTCCAGCTTGCTCATAAAAGCTCTCAAGGCATCCACAAATTGTATGATATTTGTATTCCTTCCTTGCATCTGAAGATTGAGTTTACTCAACTGCTCAAAAATATCAACTAAATAAGCAAGGCGCATGATCCATTCCTCATCATCCAGCCAGGCGAAAAAGTCCATCTTACTCTGAACTTCAAAAAATAATTTGAGCTCGTCTCTCAGCTCATATACTCGCGCAGTTACATTTCCTCTTGACAGCCATCGAACATTTGTGTGGAAAAGAAGCAAATGGTGGCCTGCATCCATGTCAACGCATAACTGCCTAAAAAGCCGTGAGTTGAGAGCTCCTCCTTTGATAAAATTCACTATCTGAACGGTTTGATCCAAAACCTTCCCCAAAGGAGCTGGAAGTGTTTTGGAGGCCAGTGCTTGACGATGGATCATGCAATGAATGCCTTTCACTTTTGGGGCACGTTTCTTCACACTAACTTGAAATCCTGATTTGGTGAAGCACTAAATTTACGCGGCCGCGCTAAAAGAAAAATTTTCGCACTAACTGACTTGAAAAATCACTAAATTTAGTGCGAAAAGTACTAAAATGGCAACACTGGTTACTTGCTTGCTTGCTTGTGTTCGCTGGCTGTGAACTCCAGCGTGAAGTTCTGTATGTCGGATGAAGACATCCTGTTGTCCAACATCAGTGTGATGTCATACAGGACTGAGATTTGCGTGAGTATCCGTTGTCCCATGTCTGGTTTATTGGTGTGCAATCTGGTGGTTTCTCGCTGTGCAGGCAGATCCTCTCCGACTTCGGAAGAATCAGCGATCCTACTACGTTAGCCAGGACCCCGAAGGGGCCTGTTGCCCAGGACATGTTAGTAGGTCTTGGCCAGTATAGAACCTGGCCCTGGTGCCTTGGAAACACCTCTGCGTCCCGCTAATACAGTGGTTCTCAACCTTTTTTGGCCCATGCCCCCTTTACCATATGTTCAGAGCGTCACCCCCCCCCCCTTTCGAATTTCCTCCCTATAAATTCCCCACCCCACCCTTACACGGTATACATAAAAATCGAAGCTAAATTTAATAACACATACTAGAACACGTCTAGATATCTACATAAAACGTGATTTGCGGGTCTACTTACGTTATAAAACGAACTTCATTAGGGCGAGAAGTACAGAACTGTAAAATATAGAGGGGAAAAACAATATCAAGTAACTGGTTCTTGTATTAATGCGATCTTGAAATAATCTTAATCAGCCCCCCCCCCCCCTAAATTCCCCCGTGGAGGGGGGGGGGGAAATTCCCCACAGGTTGAGAACCACTGCGCTAATAGAAATGAGAAGAAGGAAGGAGGAAGTAGATGACACCACGGCTAAGGTAAGGTAATGTTGAGGAAACGACAACACGTCCCTATAAAGATAGTTATTTCCCTTAGCAAATATTTTTATGCAGGCAACTTTAACTTATAGAAGTCGAGAGGAGAGAAGTTAATGCGCTTCCGTACTTCCGGTGCGCTGATATCGAGGTACGCAGTCCAGCTCCTATATCGGATGTAAGTTCGACTTAAACGTTGCCTTCTCGCTAAGAAAGCAATGGTATACATTTTTTCTCGCATACCCTTTTACAGGACATTGCAGTCAACACCATCATTTTTCAGCTGCTGTTGATGTCTTGGCAAATTTTACGTTCAGTAGTTTGCCATTCCTTTCTGAACGACCGGCTCACATACCTCCGTAAGTAACCAACGTGAAGCATTCCGCCGCCGAATTTCGCGCAGTTGTGTTTCATAGATGGGTATTCGGGATTACGAACAACGTCCTTAACGCCTTCGCCAGGGAGACCGGTAATGGTATACTACTTAACGTAAAATTCAAATCAATTAATGTAAACACAGAAGGCACAAACAGTATGTTGCACGATTTATTGCCTGACATATTTCACCGCATTGCGTCACTTGTACACTGAGTTATATATCATAAGGGGTGAATAATACTTAAAGTGAAAGATAATCAGATATTGAGATATAGTCATGGGTAATGTTTCGAATGTGAAATATTTGTTATGCCCACGGTAATTTAAACTAAGAACAAACGGCAAGGATAAAATCTATTACTGACTTTATAGAAAACAAACGAATTCAATGGTTCGGACATTTGGTAAGAATGTAACAAGATCAATCAGCGGCTAGAGCTTTCTACCTGAGTACATCGGGGAAAAAGGCGAGAGGACGATCCATGAAGAGATGATTGGATGGAGTAAAAGACACACTGGAGAAATCAAATCAAAATCAAATCAAATCAAGTCAACTTTATTTTAAAAGGATCACAAATTGGGCACGCACACAATTGGGTCTTACATTCGGCCCTTCCAATCACTCATCTTTCGTTCATCAATGGTGCATTATACATTTACATAGGAAGAAAAAACATTGTCAAATGAATGTTGTAAACATAAACAATGCAAATTACCACCTTATGAGGCACATCTCCCACCCACCCACACGTCACCCACACACACACACACACACACACACACACACACACACCCAGAGACACATAATACCCCACCAACCGACTCATCCCCCTCCCACAATCCCCCACCCACACACACTGCCCTCACCCGTTCTCCCAACCCACACACACTCGCCACCCACACAAGCATCCCACACCAAACCACACATCCCGCACCCACCCACATACACATCCTAACTCACACACCCGTCCCCCACTCACACATCCTCTGCCCACCCACCCACACCCCAAATAACCCATCCCCCAACCACACCTCTATCGACCACATATTCTCCACCCACACACACATGCCCCACCAACCCACACTTCACGCACCCACTCAGAAATTAAATATGACGCCAGTAGCAGAAACAAGACAAGCGAAACACAGACAATGACATCTGCCTACTTTCTACGACGCTTCAACGCAAAAACAGTAGGACAAAAGAAGAAGAGGAAGAAGTTTAAGGACAATGACTGCAGTTCAGTAGCTTTCTGCTCCTCTGACAGTTCAGAAGAACGGGTGGATTATCTCGGCTTGAAGAGAGTGGTGCTGCGAGGAGTGACCAGAGGGTCTGGCGACACTCAAAACGCCGAGGCTAAATGGACACATGATCAAACTGCTACAGGTATCATTGGTATTGGGATTCTTCGCTGGCTGTTGAAGATTAGGACGGAGCACGTATGAGAATGTCGCAAGTGCTGTGTTTTCGGTTTTCGATTTAACTCAACTCTGCTCCTCTGATATAGGTAGGCATAGTTTCCATGGGGCACGTAGTGCGACGCAAGGTGTGAGTGTGTACATGTGTGTGTGTGTGTGTGTGTGGGGGGGGGAGTGGGGGTAGGGGGGATATACAGTTACTGCGGCTGATCAAACTATTGAACCGAACTCCAAATCTTCTTTTCTTCTTCTTCTTCTTCTTCTTCTTCTTCTTCTTCTTCTTCTTCTTCTTCTTCTTCTTCTTCTTCTTCTTCTTCTTCTTCTTCTTCTTCTTCTTCTTCTTCTTCTTCTTCTCCTCCTCCTCCTCATCATCATCATCATCATCATCATCATCATCATCATCATCACCTACCTCTTCCTCCTCCTCCTATTCTCATCCTCTACCTCCTCCTCCACTACCTTACTCTCATGCACCTTCGCTTCCCGCTGTATATATCTAATCTTATACATGAACATGTCCACTACTTGTTTGCCCAGTCCAGTCATGCATACATACGCACAAACCTATACATGTCTTTATTCAGTCTGTGAGCCCCCATTGTGAGGTGAATAATTGTGATCTGTCTTCTTTTTCTTTCCCTTGTATCCCCCATTGGGGCATAAGCACACAAGGGCTCACCCCAAGCCCCCCGATCCTCATTTACCTCATGCAGCCCCGCCTATGTCCTCCCCATATTAATCATTTCTGTTTGACTTCCCTTCTCCATTGCGGTTGTTCCCGCCATGCTTTCTCTAGAAGCGCCATCTTTCCTCTTGGTTGACTTGATTATTATTGTTTGTCTATCACGATTGGTTGGACTTGTACGTCATGTGACCGTGTGATACTATTCTTTATTTCTCTTTAGTGTCCTGCTATTCATAGGCGAACTATGATCTGTGTTTGTCAGTAAAGAGTATAGTCGTTGGGCTGAATCTGTACCTTTTTTATAAGCCCTCTTTGTCCCATAGATTGTCTTTACATGACAATTCGTTAACTTCTTATTCTCCTCCCTCGTGTACGAGTTTTTGTGTTGTTTTTTTGTTTGTTTGTTGTTTTTTCCATTCCCGTGCACACTGTGGGATAGTACCTTCTGCAGAATGTTCCACTTTCTGTTTGCAACCATTGTCTACTTCATCATCATCATCATCATCATCATCATCATCATCATCATCATCATCATCATCATCATCATCATCATCATCATCATCATCATCATCATCATCATCATCATCATCATCATCATCATCATCATCATCTGCCATGTCGATAAGCGTGGGTGGTCATGTTTCACTATCTCACAAGATCACCAGAGTCGTGGATCAGTTCTATGTTCTTGTCTTGATTATGCCATGTGGTCAAGCCATCTAAATATTTATCCCCCCAACCTTGTTAATTGTCTCTAAGTTGTCTAGTTTATTTCTTCTTATAACGTGTCCAAAACCAAAAAAATAAATCTCGACTGTCTACGTCTAAATATTTATCCCCCCAACCTTGTTAATTGTCTCTAAGTTGTCTAGTTTATTTCTTCTTATAACGTGTCCAAACCCAAAAAAATAAATCTCGACTGTCTACGTCTAATTTCTCTAATCAAGTTACGGGTGTCATTTCTTTAATTCACTCTTGTCATAAATATAAATGGGCGTATTGTTCTCGACACTCCCTTACAGAAAACATTGGCCGAAATCTTAGGGTCTCTACCTGCTCGGCTTACCATACCTTTCAATTTGAAGAACAGAAACACCCTATTTCACTCATTATTCTATGGCACACCGTAAATATCAGATTTATGTCTCACGCCCCAATTATTATTCATATTTAATAGTTTATGTAGCGACGTGAACAGCCTACGCAACTATTTGTGCCATTTCGTGTTGGCTGTTCAGTATATTTCTCATCCAGCATTGCCTCGCCCAATATACGCACACAGTTCGGATAGTTAGTTACACGATAAACATTATCTGTAAATCAAAAACGAAATATCTCTCGCCTTTCCTGTGCCAAACCGAAGAGAGACACGCACTATTTAATCTATCAGTAACAACTATACAACTGGCTTCACTACTGTAGGCATACTGTCACAGTTAACGCTTGTTAAATAACGTTTTGTTTGTAAGCATACTTTATTTTCTGATACGTTTGCTATCTGTAAAATTGTATTCTATATAGCTGGAATAAGTACTTTGTTTTAGGGTGTGATCCTATATAGACTAGAGAAATTAAAACTAATGTTACTAAATATGGAAGTAAATATGTTTTTTGACAGCGAGGTCTACTGGAAGATATTACGATTGAACTAACTGACATTTTCCTGGTGACATTGTGGGATTATAGAGTGATTGTGAATTTATTTACCGAGCAGAAGCACAATCTTATACAAGATTAGAAAGGTAAGTTTCAAGTTGTGTAAAAAACACATTCTTGGTTAAATTGTTTTAGAAATTGTTTGATTGGTCGGTTAGTTACTCGGGTGGTCGTTTTAGTTGTTTACTTGTCTAGTTGGTAGGTTAGGTACTTGTTTGGTTGTTTAGTTGTCTGTTTGTTTAGTTGTTTGGTTGGTCGGTTAGCTACTTGGTTGGTTACTTACTTATTTTGTTGGTCGGAAGTTACTTCATTGGTATTTAGATTTTTAGTTGTTTAGTTGTTTGGTTATTTACTTGTCTGGTTGTTTAACTGTCTGGTTGGTCGGTTAATTACTTGGTAGGTTACTTAGCTGTTTGGTTAGTCGGTTAGTTACCAGGCTGGTTACTTAGCTGTTTGGTTGGTTAGTTGTTTGGCTGTTTGGTTGTTTAATTGTTTCGTTTGTCGGTTAGTTAATTGGTTAACTACTGGGTTGGGGAATCCCCTGGCTTACCCGGTGGCGACTAGTAAGTCCGGAGCACTGATATACAAATAATCTGAGTTCTGATGAGGCTGTGCATCTATGGGAGTTGATCCAGATGGAGATACTGTTCTGCCGACCCGTTACACTAGTATCACCTCCAGGAAACCGTGTATCCGAGCTCTCCTTTCCCTCACCAAGTTAACAAACCGGTAGGGTGTTCACGGCCTGTACTGAAACTTCCCATCTGTGGAGAGACATATTAGGATGCAATCAGGTCACGATTCATCCCAGCATGTCCGAACGGGCCGGCATGTGACCTCGACTGGTGACGTTTCTTCCACGGGGTTTAGATATTGTCCACACACTCCAACCCAATTCTTCTTTGTCTTTTCGCTTAAATCCTTCATTGGGGCAAAGGGCCCCAACCAACCCATGCCAAGCAGACACATCTATTGTTATCCTCTGCAGCTCCATCCCTGTTCTTCCTTATTTTTCATCTCTATCTTTAATTATCTTCCCCTTGTAACCGTTAAGGCTCCCGCTATTTCGTCCGCCTTGTGGCTTCCAGTCAAAGAAGCATCAAGCTATACTATCCTCGGGTTTTCTCAACGTGTGTCCTATCCAGTGTCAGCTTCTTGTCCTCACTTCTTGATTTACCGGATTTTGTTTGGTTCTCTCCATGAGCTCCACATTGATGATGTTATCAGACCATTTTAGTCTCACTATTCTGAGCAGGCATGCATTCATGTAAGCTTGTAGTTTATTAATAATTTCAACTCAATGCTCAGAGAAAATTGTCTTGGAGTTTTTAAGTCCAAGCTGGATGGCATCTGTATGATATAAAGTAACATCCCCTTCTTCGCTGCATTTTACTTGTTCAGCTGAGGAGAAAAATAAAACGTTTAAAAGGCAAAAAGGTCAACTTCCTTCCACCGGGTTTTATCCCATATCGCTCGGTTTCTTTTCACACGGCGTGCGTTTCACAAACCGCAAACTCCGTAGAGCCAGCGACCACCCCCAGGAGTCTCCGAGAAAATCGCAACGACGTGACCCGGAATCGAAGGCACAAAATTCGGAGCGAGTGGAAGGCGATGCAACCACGTGGCCTAAGAACACTGAAAGATCTCTGTTTAAATCTTGTGACCAACTGACTTGACTTCAACCAACTACAGAAATCTGGTACTCGACATTTAGTTGGTTGATACTCATTTCTGAGACATATAGGATTTGCTGCATAGACCATGTACGGTTTCCCCCCATATTCCATAGTCGTGAATTTATGTGGATGATAGACCTGGTAAACGATGACAAGAGAAAATTATATTGACAGTCAAGAAAAGTATAGAAGAACATCATAGAAGATACTAAATGATAAAACAAACTGTTGAAAGTTAAGACAAGTATAAAAGAACATCACAGAGGACACTAAATGATAGAACAGACTGTTGATAGTCAAGACAAGTGGAGAACATCATAGAATACACTAAATTACAGAGCAGACTGTTGACAGTTAAGACAAGTATATGAGAACATCATAGAAGACACTAAATGATAGAACAGACTGTTGACAGTCAAGACAAGTGTAGGAGAACATCATAGAAAACACTAAATTACAGAGCAGACTGTTGACAGGTAAGAAAAGTATCGGAGAACATCATAGAAGACACTAAATGATAGAACAAACTGTTGACAGCTGGGACAATAATTTTGGAATGAGACAACGCTTGTTGAAATGTACCCGATTCTAGAATAATTTTATGGCAACGTAAAACACTGCCAAATTTAATAGTAATATCTGGGGCACAAAAATTCAAAAGCTGAGGAAGAAGAAGCAGAAGCGGATAGGGGCGGGGAGGGAGGAGAGGGAAGAAGAGGAGGAGGAGGAAGGGAAGGAAAGAGAAGAGGAGGATGTGTAAGAAGAGGGGATAATAATTATTATGATGAGGAGGAAGAAGAAGAAAAAGCAGAAGAAGATGATGAGGTGGAGGAGGAAGAAGAAGATTGGGAGGTGGAGGAGGACCAAAAAAAAAGAAAAAAAAGAAAAGAAGAACAACAACAACAAGAACAAGAAGAAGATTGGGAGGTGGAGGAGGAAAAAAAAAAGAAGAAGAAGAAGAAGAAGAAGAAGAAGAAGAAGAAGAAGAAGAAGAAGAAGAAGAAGAAGAAGAAGAAGATGGTGATGAAAAGAGGTGAAGGAGAATAATGATGATGATGATAACGAAGAGAAAGCGTAGGTGATTTGATGACGACAGCTAAAATCTTAAGGTTGTCAACATTCATAACACACCCACTAATTTTCCCAACATGTATAACTTATTCCACATATCACATATTTCGCAAAACAGAGTTGTTTTATCAGCACCCTATCTATGCATGCTAATTTGTCTTGTGTAGAACGCATGTTTATCTCTCCCCACCCCGCCCCCTCTCTCTCCCTCTCTCTTTCTCTCGGTCGCTCTCCTCTCATTCCCGCTCCCTCCCTTCCCACAGCTGCCATAAATGTTTAGAATTCACACACGAATCTGCAACACCCAAAAAAGTTCTAATTAAATAGAAGGTTATAATATTACCCGCCAACCTCCCCGCTGACATTTACTTTGGGCGGGTTTGCATAGTTCACAAAAACATTCACCCATATACAAACACACACATGACTTCTCATGAATCCTGGTCACAGTTCAAAGGTGAACTGGTCTATTATGTCAATAGGGTGGTTCAGTTTTCGGCCACGAAGACACTATCAGGAGATCGTCTTTGTGAAGTTTATGGCCTGGCATATCAAGATTTCATTCATTCATATGAAAATTTGCACCTGTGAGAGTAAAACATGAAACATGGCTAAGCTAGTAGAACATATATGGCGTATCGGTGTACAGAGAGAAGGTTGTATGTTCAGCCAGTTTCTATTTTCATAAGATCGGGAACTTACAGATCTTATAAAATAAAAAGAAGTCGAACGCTGGAACTTTCTCACATATATATGCCTAACTAAAAACCACCAAACTACCCATCCGCTCACCCAAATCTATTTATCTTCTAGCCCACCCAAATCCATCCTACTTGGTGATCCATCCACACAAACCTATCTACCTACTCATCGAAGCCTACTTACTTACATACCTATTCAAAACTACCTGACTTTTTACTTAACACCCACTCACCTACCTATATACCTGCATATCTACGTTTCGTATACTGACCCACGATCAGCTAATCTTCCAACCAATCTACATACCCAAAACTCTATCTGTCAACCTATCTACATACCTAAAACCTACTCAGTTTCCAACCTATCGACATACCAAAAACCCACTCACCTTCCAACCTGTCTACCTACCAACACCGACCTGCCTACCCATACATTTCTATCATACCTAACTCTATACATACATGCATACTCATGTATCAACAAATCATCAATTTCTATCTATCTACCCGAAAGCCATCAACCAATTTCCTCTATCTATATGCCATCTAACTGAAACGTACCTACCTTCCTAAATACAACTGCCAAACTACCAACCAACCTACCCACCCAAACTTACCTAGCAGACTGCCCATTTAAAACTACCTACTCACATGTCCAAACCAACCTATCAATCTTGCATTCAAATTAGCAATCTGTCCATTCAAACTAGCAATCTATTCATTCAAACAAGCAAACTATCCATTCAAACTATCGATGTATCCATTCAAACCAGACTTCCTACCTACTTGTCCACCTATCTACCCAAACCCACACACAACTCACCTGTCTCCGTCTACCTACCTACCAAAACCTACCTACCTATCCGAGACCCACCCACCTACCTGCATTCCTGCTTGTGTATATACATGTCTACCTACCTATCTAACACCCACTCTCCCAGGTGTCTACCTACCCACCAAAACTCACCCACCCACCAACCCACACCTAACTACTTATCTACCTACTCAGATCTATTACTTTCCTACCTACTACCCCCTCCAAAAGCCAACATACCTAGGTAACACTTTACTTACACAAAACCCTGGCACTTACATAACAACTTACCCAAAAATCCACCCACCTAGCTACTTGCCTAATTGCTACCAACCTGTCCATCCAAACCCAACAACCCATAAACCTACCTATCCTCGCCTACCCACTGGCACACATACCTGCCTACCCAAGACATATCTACCCCCTACCCACAACCTACCCACATACATATATCCAAGTACCACCTGTCTGCCTACCCAAGACATATCTACCCTCCCACCCCAACCACAACCTACCCACATACATATATCCAAGTACCACCTGTCTGCCTTCCCAAGACATATCTACCCCCTACCCATAACCTACCCTCATATGATACATACATCCAACTACCTACCTGTCTGCCTACCCAATACATATCTAACCCCTGCCCACAATATACTCACATACTAACATCCAAGTACTACCTGTCTGCCTACCCAAGACATATCTAACCCCCTAACCATATCTAACCCCATAACCATAACCTACACACATACATACACCCAACTACCTACCTCTCTGCCTACCCAAAACATATCTACCCCCTCCCCCTCCTTCCACCCACAACCTACCCACATACTTACACCCCTGCCTGCCTGCAGATAGATATATATGTGACACTGAAGTGAATCGATATAAGAGAATTAGTGCTAACCTCTATAACAATTTCTGCGGTAACTTATTGACAACTGTAATGCCGTGATCCGTCGCGGTATAGGCCAGGCTAACATTATAAATGCAGTAATTATCCGTTATCAAATGACAGCTGTTTGCCACAATCCAAACGCAATCACTTGTTTTAATTTGAATCTCAACTTGTAGTGTTTCACTTTGAGGATGTTGTCGCATACATTATTGTAGAAAGTTGTTGAGACAACTTGCAAGCAAATAACAAACGCGAAGTGTAAGACTGACTAACTAACTAACTAACTAAACAACGGAGAAGACAGTCTAATGTTTATGTTTTAATTTCATCATTTGAAATCGGCATCAGCTTTTATTTCGAGGCTTTTGCAGAAAGTATGATACTCGAGAATTCACAAAAATCCACTTTTAACATTGCACACCTTTAGAATGCAATTGGAGCATCAATTAATTTTTCTTATCGAGCGCGATATATATCGGCATGTCTTTTCCTAAATAACCGTCATTTCGCAAACATCATGTTTGTAGGAATTTTATTCTTGGCGGTCATTCTCTTCACCCGTGTTATGCTCAATATATGTGTTTTCGTTTCATTTGCTTGAGGACTTGGTCATTAGAAACAACATCCCGTGTCCGCTTGCTCAAACACTTGATTAAAGTTGTGTACATGAATGCTCTTACTGTAATCCGCCGAGACAGCGGCCTGCCCTGGTTTTCCACTCTTCTTTAAACTAGAAATCGTGTAATTTCATAGGTGATATTCGGCTGTTGCATTTCCTCGCACTAGGGCGAGGCGTTTACCCTCCCAACTGCGCAAATCCGCCCGAAGTCGTTGGCATAATGTGAGGTGTCTGGTTTGGTGAGCGCCGCACTACTACTTGTACTGCTTTGTACTAATAAAACAAAAGTACATCGTTATTTTGTTCTACTCTTGCTGTAAAAAGATACAAGTGACGTGATATACTGTACCGGTATTGTCAATCCATCCATCATGTGCCATGCCGATAAGCGTGGGCGGTCATGTTTTGCCAACTCACTCAATCACCAGAGTCGTGGATCAGCTCCGTGTTTCTGTCTCAACCATGCCACGTGGCCAAGCCATCCAGGTATTTACATCTCGGTCTTCCCCTTGGTCTCTTCCCTTCGATCTTGCCAGTTGTCACCAAGTTCTCCAATTCATTTCTTCTCATAACATGCCCAAAACATTTTGACTGTCTACGTCTAATGTCTCTAATCAATTTACGATCTTCATTTGTTTCTCGAAGGACTTGTTCATTGGTTTTTCTGTGTATTCATGGTATTTTTTGCATGTTCCTCAGAAAATACATTTTCACAGCCATTAGAGTTTTTTCAGCTTGTCTGCTCATTGTCCACGCTTCACATCCATACACAAGTACACGATCCATGTATCACACATCAACACTCTTTTTCTTGTTTCAATTGATATCTTTTTATTGGTCAGTATGTTTTTCATCTTGCAAAAGGCTACCTTCGCAATGGCAATTCTTGTTCTAATTTATTCAAGGCATCTCCCATCAGATGTTATGACTGTTCCGAGATAACTGTACCGATTCACGTGTTTAAGAATATGCCCATTTACTTGTGGTATTTCCTTCTTCCCAGTGACGACCATAATCTGTGTCTTCTTACAATTCAATTCTAACCCTAGTTGTTCACTGTGTTCAACAACCGCATCTACTAAGTGTTGCAGGTCCTGTTCATTGTTTGCAATCAAGACTGTATCACCTGCATATCTAGTGTTATTGATGTATCTTCTCCCAATGTTGATTCCTTCCATATCTTCTATATTTCTGAAAATATTTTCACTGTACAGGGAAAAAAGATCTGGAGATATTACACATCCCTGTCTCACACCTCTCTTAATAGGCTGATATTGACCTACTTCATTATCAATTCTTATGGCAGCTTGTTGTTTCCAATATATGTTTTTTACAAGTCTAAGGTATTTTCCATTGATTTGTAGATCCTCAAGCATCCTTATCATGTCGATATGTCTCACTTTATCGAAAGCCTTTGTGTAGACAATAAAGCAAAGGTGTATATCTTTGCTTACTTCTAAAGAACGTACAATTACTGTTCTCAGTATATACACAGCATTTACTGTACCCTTGCCTTCTACAAACCCACACTATTTGTCTCCTATTTCAGGTTGTATTTTCTTCCTAACTCTTTGCATGATAATTCTTTGCAAAATCTTTATTCATACATCCTTATGAGGCTACGCATAGACAACAACAACAAGAATATATGCAGTATACACGCAAGGGAATGTGCACACACCAACACTACCTGACTCATTATTACTATTAATACTGATTATTGACATAGCGATTGTTATCAGCGAAGAGAGATATACCGTTCTACAAATAGGAGAATGATTAGTGCGCTAGGATTTTCATTATTACTGTTTTTAGGGGGGCATGTTGTGTGTGCAGAGATAGTGGTCAAATAGCTTGCGAGTGTTTGTGTTGGTTATTTCCTTGGTGGTCTCTGTGATCCGTTGTGGTTCCTGAATACGGTAATCATGTTTTGTGTAAGTCTATCCTAGGCTTCAGGACATGTAATTTGTTTAATCATTTGCTGTGTCTTTCACTATATTAAACAGCAGATAAGTGCGGCTTGTAGCACTTTGATATAGGACTTTGTGAATTAGTTTGGCCTTAGTGAAAGAAAAGTGTGGCTTCGGGAATAGTGAAAAACTGCGTTTCCTCGACATACCGTGATCGCACGTACTGAAATGATGTTTCACCAAGGAAACCCGGGTTATAATTTGCTTGGTGTACTCGCATTATCTGTGTTTTCCCCCTATATATTGCTAAATGTTAATGTCGGGACCTGTGATCATGTGTGTTCAATTTATCTGGCATCTGATTTCGTGTGTGGGACAGAAGGGCAATACCGTCTGCGTAGTTCAGAAAACAAACTGCTGTGTCAGAGTCCATTGAATTCCGTTTCTCTTGGTAGTTACTGCTGTCTTTATAATCCAGTCTATAGTCCTTAAGAATTATAAAGGTAACAACGGGTAAGCTTGTCATATTTCTGCTCTTATGTCAAACTCCTCCATGACAAACTATGCATTTTATGTCTTTATATGTTACTTTTGTTAAGTTAATGATCTTCTGTGGTATTCTATAGTGCCTCATCAATTTCCAAAGAGATTGCCGACGAATACTGTCAAAAACATTAATCAACCCAACAAGACGGCTAGTCTACCTGCAAGTATCTATCTCAGATTTTCCTTTATCAGGGAACCTTTAAAAAAGGCCAGGCTATATTTTGGACAATGCCTAAAAGAACCTGTTGCCAGAGTGTAAACAGGCAACACAGTCGCGAATCAAAAGGCCGTTGAATGGGAACTGTCGGGAATTGTGCTCTACGTGTTTCAGATGTATTGACCTCAAACGTGGCTTTAGAAATGGCGGTTTTCATGTCCCAGGCAGGTTGCCAACAGAAGTCCTCTATGCTATAAACACCGTGCTGTGTATACTTTACTTGAACTAAGTTTACCTACACAAGACAACTGGGTGTATATGAAGGGACCCCCTTTCCACCTGTCAGAAGTCGGGGTGCCCCACCGGCTAGATGAATGTATTATTCACTGGCGAGCAACCCCAGATAGTCAGAAACTGACTAGGGACAAAATCTATATGGCTGAACTACAGATTAAGCCCATGAATATCCAACGTACAGCTCCAAGTGGCTCGTTACAAAATGAAATGAACTGTGCTGAATATTCGCCAAGGTATAGGAAAGAGAAGGTTAGCTTAAGATAGATGTTTTAAGTCTAAATATATTAGTATAGACGACTATCTCAGTCCAGGTTTTCTCCCTGACTGCTCCTTTCCTTGGTGTGTAAGTGAACCCCCACCAATGTACACACACAACATGTATGCACAATTGGAATTAAAATATAACGACAGAACTATGAGTTACAATACTACAACATTTATTTGCTAATCATAACAATAGACATAGGATGATTGTCAATATGAGGATGATGAAATCATATACATATTGATATTGATGACAAACATTACGTAACTTTACTTGTTACTCCATCTATCTGGATCTGTGGTCCAGATCCCCACTCTCCAGTAGACACAATAAAGAACAGCTTGCCGGTATTCTAACGTCTGCCAGTCCTGGCTCTACCTAGTCATAACTCGTTCTTGAGATCTATAACATAGGTGCTCCTTGTGAGAGCTTGAAAGAAAGTCAAGAATGTGTTATATCAGTTCTACATCAGCGCAATCCTAATTAAAACATATCATAACACAAACATATACAATGACCAGTCTGGCCAAGTTTATCTTCCAGCTCTACTATGTTCACCATCCTCCTTCTCCCTACTGTCTTTAGTCTGGGACGGGCTTTTCAATTGTCTCACACGCCTGTAATGATTACATTTCTGCCGCCCCATGTCCATGTCGCTAATGCAGAAATTCTGTGTCGTACAGCCGCTCCGTCCAATGTTAGTTTAGCAGCTCACAGGGTCGGTAAGTGTATTATAACAATGCCAGGTCATCCGGGCTTACAAGCCGTGACCAGTAGTTGTGCCAGGTTTCCATGCATTACCGTGGACGCACGCCCACAATACACTGAGAAAGTTTAGCACCATATACCCCATAACACTTGTGGGTAATGTCTGTACCATTACCCCTCTGCTACAAATGCAATCGATGGTTAGTGTGCCAATGCGCACACCCTAATATAACACGTCATATTGATAGGCTAGCATATGACAAATCAATATACCAAACATGAAATACACATAAAACATTAATTAAACTAGACATATTATGATACTTTAACATAATAGCACAATGCACTAGTTAGTTTGTAGGTATACGAAATGAGATGTATATACACAAAAAGAATATGTAGGAAGCATATTCCTAGCATCGTATATTCATATGAAATTACACATACATACATCCAACATATCCGTAAACATTATATTACTTCAAGATAGACATCTAATGATACTCACATAATAGCATCAGGCATTATTAATGAGTACTAATATTGTATAGCTACAAAATGAGATATACAACAAGTCTAATTGAAGTTACCACACAGACCAGCCATATTTGCTGAGCTGCCCGGTTTAATCACACTTAGTTACTGCTGTTGTAAGAATTAAATAAATAGTCAGTTGACTATATTCTGTACAACAAATGCACACATCAAAAACGAGACTAGTCTAGTTTAGAAAGAGATGGCAAGCATCTGCTACGACACTTCAAGTATATCTAGACAAGACCTGCCTTCCATAAGTTTCTACTTCTCAGAAGAGTAGCACTTACAGCACCATGATATTGAACACAGAACTTAGAAAGAACACTCCAGTAACCTATGACAATGATAGTTCTTGCAATAACCTAGATCAGATATAGACTGAAAATCGGTCCATCCATCTAAGAAACTAAGAGACTTACTAAGGGACTAGTTACTAAGAATTAATTCCTAGCAGCCAACATAATATTCATGCATATGACTACAGACATTGAGATAGTTCCTACCTGTTCTGAAGTCAAACTTAATCTGACATAAAACAGGCTAGGGACCCTTATTTAAGCTAAGTCAAGCAGACCATATTATCTCCTTGGCATTCCCGTCATAAATTCTTCTTATCTCCTCCTGACAGTAATTGCCCTTATCATTGCAACTGGCCATCACGCCTTGCTCCTCTCTGTCTGGCCCCAAGTCCTCAGTGTTAATTGTCTTATCAGACCTGGTTCACACCTCCCTGAGTCTGCCAGTCAGAGTGGGCGGGGCTTAGTTTACAGCCCTGGGGCTATTATCTCTCCCTGGGTTAATGTTGTTCACACCTGGGCGATTTCCTAGCTATTCTTATCAGGTGTCATGTCAAGGGAACAATTAGGTTCTCATGGTCAACAGCCAGTTTACAACTCTGTTGGTAAACCAGGTTTTAATTACACAGTCCATGGCCCCTTCATTGTTGATTCAGCATGTCTGGGTCAGCAGTTTCCCAAGGTGTATACTAATTATCTAGTTGCCATTTTACTTGCCATCTGCAAGCTTACATCATGGCTAGAGGCTTTTTGTGAATAATCTTACCTCACGACTAGATAATTTTGGAGTAGTGTGATTAATTCATTCTTTCTCAATTTGGCCTCTCAAATTTGGAGACCGAGAAAAATATTCTGGGATGTTAAGGCGGCCAATTCGTGACAGAGCTTTGCCCTTAAAAAAATAGTTTCTGCCAGAAATCTTTTGTCAAAGCACGCCGTACATCCCAGAATAATGCCTAAGCACTCTCCGTTCTGTATCTGCCTAAAGGTTTCCAATATTCCTTGTGGCAGTGGGTTGTCCTGCATCTGCATAAAGACGTTCCATTTCCATAACCCAAAGATACACGGGATAGATCCTTGTACCTGGTTTTAGGCCGGGATTCCATGCAATAGCTTGGTAAAATCCGGTAATTGTCAGGAGGTTGTAATTTTACCCCTCTGGGAAAGATCACAATCAACGGGATTCTTCTACGCCTCTGGGCAGCAATTGTT
Source organism: Cepaea hortensis (assembly GCA_963921405.1). Lineage (NCBI taxonomy): Eukaryota > Metazoa > Mollusca > Gastropoda > Stylommatophora > Helicidae > Cepaea > Cepaea hortensis. The sequence goes on along the minus strand of OY992882.1, from coordinate 118,726,379 downwards.
TTACACCATTCACTCACGTGATTTACTCCTTTCAGCCGAGGATGTACCCGTAGTGAGGTCTTGCATAAGCTGGCCACAGCAAAGCTTGTCTCCGTGATTTTCCTCCGTCCATTATAGATTCTCAACTGATCCATCAATAACTTCCTTTTGAAAGGAATAATGTTACACATCATGGTCCCATGATATAAATTCAACTGGCGCTTTCTTCCTTCAAAGTTGGGCGTAACAATTTTCCCTCCTCGGTGTCGCGGTTTCTTCCCCTGATAATCAGTTAACGGGCTGAGTTTCTCTGTAGTAGAGTTTCGTGTGAAAACCGTGCTAGAAATTGGAAATTTAGTGTGCCAAGTTGTCCAGCCTTGAGAAATAACATAGTTACTCCAGGGCGATAAAGTGGTGTTACTTTTGAATAAAGTATCCACAAATAGCTGATCTACTCCTATCAAATCGACCTGACTGAAGGGTAGATTGAGTCCTAAGCGTGTTGATTCCAAACCACTCTTGACTTCTGTTACTTCAGGTTCCTGTTGCTGGAATTCCCTGATAACTTCAGCTAATGAGATGATAGGCGTTTCTTCCTCCATCTTGTGCAAAGAATTTTCTTCTTTAGCAACTACAGACAATGTTGTCTGCACAATATCAGAGTCCATATTCTGGCTACTAACAATTCCCTGTGTTTCCTGAGTCTCCGAACTGGTATGCTCCGAGATAACAACTGGAAATGTTTCCTGGTCTGGATGTTCCTCTCTGGTCGTGCTTTCATGGGCTAAGTCCAGTTGAGGTAACTCCTGTGATGGGCTGTCTAAGCAATCCATCACATTACGTAAATCATTTGAACTGATGTCTAGTGTCTTTTCCTGAGCTGCAGCCTCAAAGATCACAAGGGGTTCCGGGTCTTCCTTCATCCCTCTGTCAGTCAAATTTAATCCCACTTCATCCTCTCCTGAGCTGAAGGGAATAATAAAGTCGGTTACCTTTCGATCTCCGACCTCCTTAAAAGATGTCCTCAGGTCATCTTCCTCTTGAGTTTCACCTCTCGTTGAAGTAAAATGAGATTCCTGGGAGTCTTGTACTGGCGGACCAGTTAAATTATCTGAACTGATAATTAGTGATTCTTCCCGCGTTGCAGTAATGAAATTCACCTGGGATTCCGTTACTTCCATCCTCCCTATTTCAGTCAGATGTAATTCCACTTCATGATTCTGTGAACAGAAGGGAATGTGAGAATCGGCTAGGTCTCCGCCTGCGACCTCATTAAAGGTTGTCTTCAGTTCCTCTTTCTCTCGAGATTCATTTCTCATAGAAGTCAAGTGGTTTTCCTGAAGGTCCTGTACAGTTAAACCACCATTGCCGTGGTACAAACAGTTATCACGTTTGTGACTGTTTGAAGTGCCTTTGGCACGTTTTTTTCTTCCCTATTTTCCGTTTAGGACAGGGTCGAATGAGAACCTGTAGTTCCCGGTCCACTAACTCTGATTCCGCGGTGGGTGGCAAAGATGTCCCTTCCTTCCTGGTTGGGTGAGCATCCATATCTCCTACCTTATGTTCCGCTAGAAAGGTTAGCTTCTCTGCATTGACTACTTCCATATGCTGTTTATTAATCTCTGCTTCTTCAGTTTTGCTACGCTCTTGTGCTCCAAAGAACTCATCATTTTCTTTAAACATAATTTCTTCTTCTTGGTCCCACCATTCTAACTCAGCTATGATATACATTTCTAGTTGCTCCCCCTTTAAGCCTTTTCTTATGCCCCACCCTTTCGCGGACTCTGAGAAATCTGCGCGCGCCTTCATGTCCTCTTCGGGATTCCGGTAACGTAAGGCCATAATTGCTAATGACTATATTCAGGTAAGCTCCTATGTATATATCAAAAATCAGATCTAAGCTAGAAAGACAAGAGTTAACTACTGCCAGTCTACGCTATCCAATGTGTATAGTTTAGCCTCAGCAGTGAAAGACAACTGAAAATAATATTCAAGTAGTACCTGGCGACAGCAGTGAAGTAAGTGTGAGAGATATACTACACAGTAATCAATACTAATATTTACCTAAATAAATATTAAAATGCACTGCATACATGTCATAATGAAAATGGCATAAGTAGCATAAAATGGCAAATCAATCAAGCAGTTAAATCATCAAACACATCAATGTAATTATGATTAAAGTGATCAGTTATCATTAAATGATGAATGATACACTAAATGATAAGAATTAAAATACTTATCAATAAATGATAGATGAGGTAGTTCTCATAAGTTCTTGTCTGTTATACACTTTTGAAAAGTTATATCTATACTCTGTAATTTCCTCAACTAAAATTAGCTACATCTGATGATAGTCTATTTTGATGACTGAAGATTACAAGAGTTAACTTTTAAAATCGTATGTCTAGGGTCTAGTACCGGAGTCTATTGAAAGCGAGAAGTCCGAATTCAAATACCGTACGAGAAACCCAATCTGTCAGAAGTCGGGGTGCCCCACCGGCTAGATGAATGTATTATTCACTGGCGAGCAACCCCAGATAGTCAGAAACTGACTAGGGACAAAATCTATATGGCTGAACTACAGATTAAGCCCATGAATATCCAACGTACAGCTCCAAGTGGCTCGTTACAAAATGAAATGAACTGTGCTGAATATTCGCCAAGGTATAGGAAAGAGAAGGTTAGCTTAAGATAGATGTTTTAAGTCTAAATATATTAGTATAGACGACTATCTCAGTCCAGGTTTTCTCCCTGACTGCTCCTTTCCTTGGTGTGTAAGTGAACCCCCACCAATGTACACACACAACATGTATGCACAATTGGAATTAAAATATAACGACAGAACTATGAGTTACAATACTACAACATTTATTTGCTAATCATAACAATAGACATAGGATGATTGTCAATATGAGGATGATGAAATCATATACATATTGATATTGATGACAAACATTACGTAACTTTACTTGTTACTCCATCTATCTGGATCTGTGGTCCAGATCCCCACTCTCCAGTAGACACAATAAAGAACAGCTTGCCGGTATTCTAACGTCTGCCAGTCCTGGCTCTACCTAGTCATAACTCGTTCTTGAGATCTATAACATAGGTGCTCCTTGTGAGAGCTTGAAAGAAAGTCAAGAATGTGTTATATCAGTTCTACATCAGCGCAATCCTAATTAAAACATATCATAACACAAACATATACAATGACCAGTCTGGCCAAGTTTATCTTCCAGCTCTACTATGTTCACCATCCTCCTTCTCCCTACTGTCTTTAGTCTGGGACGGGCTTTTCAATTGTCTCACACGCCTGTAATGATTACATTTCTGCCGCCCCATGTCCATGTCGCTAATGCAGAAATTCTGTGTCGTACAGCCGCTCCGTCCAATGTTAGTTTAGCAGCTCACAGGGTCGGTAAGTGTATTATAACAATGCCAGGTCATCCGGGCTTACAAGCCGTGACCAGTAGTTGTGTGTAGCGTAGCGTCAGCTACGATGATAAGGAATCTATCAAAGTGCTGTGGATAGACTTTCTACGAATAGAAAAATAGGTCACTGGAGAAGACAAGACTGAATAGCTCGTAATTCTAGGCGGAATAAAGGTCCCAGAACAAGTCTAATCTTCTGACAGTGTTCAGGCAGACAGGAATGGCGTACAACTATACTGGTTTGATACAGACAGTCTGCCAAGGTTGTCTAGCTACGTTGCCTGAAATAAAACAAAGCTCGAGCCCCCAACCCTAATCCCTCTCAATGACACGGAGAAAGACAGAGTAAAATATATAACAGAGACAAACTTTCATATCTTCTCACTCTACTATGACTAAGGTTAATTACGTAACAACTAGTGGGTGTAAAATTTAAGAAACTGACAATGTTGCATTTTAATCATTGACATGGCCTGACAAAGCTGGTATCATTTGCATGTAGATGGTGGTGGTGGTGGTGGCCAACGGTAAGTTTGGCCACTTATCTTCTGGTTCTCCGGCTTACACAGTGCATGTAAACCCTAGTTAGTAAGCATAAGTGAGATGGTGAGTGATGCTTCACAATGAGTCCCACAGGTTAGCGCATCTAAAGCTTGGCGCTGAAGGTGTCAAATCTGTGAAATATATACAGCGAGAGCAGTTGACTCTTCTGTCGAGACATCGGTAAGCATCGGCCATGGATTGTTCCTGATGGCCGATTACATCTCATAACATTTTCAGAAACAAAATAGCATGAGCTATCTGTCCCTGCTCCCTATTATTCCCTATCCTAGGATCAATAGTAAAACACTACCTAAGAAACCAGCTCAATAAAATCATTCTAAGCTTTCTTATAAGTGAATGTAATAAGTATTCAGTAATAATTAAACATAATCATATAATGCATATCATAATTATATTATTAAAATACCATAATTACAAAGTAATCTACAGGTAGATATGAATACAATCTATTAAACAGATTACCTATTATAGATATTTATGTTCAAATTCTGAAGCTATATTCCTAGCATATAATTAATAATGATTCTATATAACGTATATTTTAAAATACAGTTTATGTAATTATCCTAATAGAATATGATAGGCTGAAAGTTAATGGAGTGGCCGGCAAGAACAGGACTGCGAATTGGTGAGAAATCACCGATAAAAATTAACGAACATGCCTAGGATCTACCACGCTAGTATTTGAAATTTTTTTTTCGCGTGTTTAGTAAGATCTATTTTCGCGGCCTCGCAATATTATTACTAGGAACTGCCCCGTGTTATTCCTCAACTAACGGCTCGATTAGTATGGCCTAGTCTACTGCTATACGGCCTAATCGAAAATTGGGTTCTATCCGACTTTATAAAGTTTACAACTATCTCAAATCGGCTACACCTCTCTAAACCTCATGTAAAGGTAATTTTCTACACAGTTACGTTTTACCCTTTACTCTGTGTGCTTAGTAAACTACCTGTACGAAGTATAATATACGCGATCGAGTTTAGTCGGTAAAATAATTATTATGGTAAATAATTAGGTAAAATACCCTATTATCGGCGGTTTCCAACTTTACTTACACACGGAAATCTCGGGCGCACACGGCAATATTTTATTTTGGTACACATAACTATTCCTTACCCTTCTAATCTACTGACCGAACTTGTCAGGTACAAACACTGCTCTAGGAATCTCTCTAATATATTTTAAATATATTTATGGCCGTAATACGTGCCAAAGATAAAACTCTAACACTTTATAAGTATTTTCTCAGAGCCTAGTGACTAGCATGTTTCTACCCCGACTTTTGGATTGCGAAAGAACGAGGTTAGCTATTTTTCTCCTGACCGGAAGTGGTCGTGCCAGGGAGTTCGTTTCCTTTACTTTATCCGACCAAATTGTGCAATAGTCGTAGCCAAATTTGTAGATTTGGCTTTGTAAATTCAGCCTCTCCCCCAATCCTACTATAACGTATTATTTCCTATTAAACTAATACCGTCAATTCGCAGTAGATTTATGCTATAGCCATGGACTATCTATACATAGATATATAGGAATAAAAACGCAATTAAATTCTTCTATAATTACACAAGGGGTTTACAAGGATTCTTCCCCAATTTAAGCAAAAGATGATGGGGAAGCTGGAGACTTCGTCACATTGTGCCAGGTTTCCATGCATTACCGTGGACGCACGCCCACAATACACTGAGAAAGTTTAGCACCATATACCCCATAACACTTGTGGGTATTGTCTGTACCATTACCCCTCTGCTACAAATGCAATCGATGGTTAGTGTGCCAATGCGCACACCCTAATATAACACGTCATATTGATAGGCTAGCATATGACAAATCAATATACCAAACATGAAATACACATAAAACATTAATTAAACTAGACATATTATGATACTTTAACATAATAGCACAATGCACTAGTTAGTTTGTAGGTATACGAAATGAGATGTATATACACAAAAAGAATATGTAGGAAGCATATTCCTAGCATCGTATATTCATATGAAATTACACATACATACATCCAACATATCCGTAAACATTATATTACTTCAAGATAGACATCTAATGATACTCACATAATAGCATCAGGCATTATTAATGAGTACTAATATTGTATAGCTACAAAATGAGATATACAACAAGTCTAATTGAAGTTACCACACAGACCAGCCATATTTGCTGAGCTGCCCGGTTTAATCACACTTAGTTACTGCTGTTGTAAGAATTAAATAAATAGTCAGTTGACTATATTCTGTACAACAAATGCACACATCAAAATCGAGACTAGTCTAGTTTAGAAAGAGATGGCAAGCATCTGCTACGACACTTCAAGTATATCTAGACAAGACCTGCCTTCCATAAGTTTCTACTTCTCAGAAGAGTAGCACTTACAGCACCATGATATTGAACACAGAACTTAGAAAGAACACTCCAGTAACCTATGACAATGATAGTTCTTGCAATAACCTAGATCAGATATAGACTGAAAATCGGTCCATCCATCTAAGAAACTAAGAGACTTACTAAGGGACTAGTTACTAAGAATTAATTCCTAGCAGCCAACATAATATTCATGCATATGACTACAGACATTGAGATAGTTCCTACCTGTTCTGAAGTCAAACTTAATCTGACATAAAACAGGCTAGGGACCCTTATTTAAGCTAAGTCAAGCAGACCATATTATCTCCTTGGCATTCCCGTCATAAATTCTTCTTATCTCCTCCTGACAGTAATTGCCCTTATCATTGCAACTGGCCATCACGCCTTGCTCCTCTCTGTCTGGCCCCAAGTCCTCAGTGTTAATTGTCTTATCAGACCTGGTTCACACCTCCCTGAGTCTGCCAGTCAGAGTGGGCGGGGCTTAGTTTACAGCCCTGGGGCTATTATCTCTCCCTGGGTTAATGTTGTTCACACCTGGGCGATTTCCTAGCTATTCTTATCAGGTGTCATGTCAAGGGAACAATTAGGTTCTCATGGTCAACAGCCAGTTTACAACTCTGTTGGTAAACCAGGTTTTAATTACACAGTCCATGGCCCCTTCATTGTTGATTCAGCATGTCTGGGTCAGCAGTTTCCCAAGGTGTATACTAATTATCTAGTTGCCATTTTACTTGCCATCTGCAAGCTTACATCATGGCTAGAGGCTTTTTGTGAATAATCTTACCTCACGACTAGATAATTTTGGAGTAGTGTGATTAATTCATTCTTTCTCAATTTGGCCTCTCAAATTTGGAGACCGAGAAAAATATTCTGGGATGTTAAGGCGGCCAATTCGTGACACCACCTCGTCTGTCGTTGTAGGTACATGGTGGTGGACGCACTCGGGGGTGATGTGATCAGTGTCACACAGACTGCCTTCACTTCCCCAGACATAATCTGGTACTAAGTTGGATCGAACTGCCGAGTTTTAAACTATACCCTCCTAGGTGGGGATTCTTCTTCTTCTTCTTCTTCTTCTTCTTCTTCTTCTTCTTCTTCTTCTTCTTCTTCTTCTTCTTCGTCACCATCATCATCCTTATGATCATCATCATCATCATAATCATAAGCATCATCATCATCTTCTTCTTCTACTCTTCCTCTTTTTCTCTGTGTAGGTAGGTATGTAGGTTGGCGGGTGAGTGACTGGGTTCTGTTTAAAAGCAATCTTTATGAGAGTTACATTCTTGTGTATTTTCTTGTACGGTATTAAGTAGCGAGTGCTAGATATTAACCATTACCTATGTATTCTAACTGAAATCAAACTAACAATTTGTTGTGTTAATTATTGTTTATTCTCCTTCAAGGTTTTAGGGTTTAAGCTGAACGTTGCCGGCATCACGGACCCAGAGATTCGAGTAGCTCCAAGGAAAAAGAACAATGTCGGTTGAGGATCTTCTGATACATTTTCAGTACGGCGATGATGATGATAACTTCAGACAGGATAAACAGTACTACTTTCCTGGCGAGGAGATGAGGGGGATAGTGTCCTTACACTTGAAAAGTTCTCAGAAAGTGAAAGGACTGACGATTCATTTTCTGGGGACGGCGACGGTGTCCTGGGAGGCCACAAATAAGAAAAGGGTAAGTTGTAGCTGAAGTCAGTTAGCCAAGTGTGTACACACATACACTTTCACATGCGTGCAACCAAATGTGTACACACATACATGTTCACATACATGAAATACACACATAGATTTTCCCTACGCGCAGCTAAGTGTGTACACAAAGATTTTCAACTATGCGCAGCCAAGTGTGTACACACATATTTTCAAATACGTGCAGCCCAGTGAGTACACACATACATGTTCACATATGTGCAGCCAAGTGTGTACACACATACATGTTTACATATGTGCAGCCAAGTGTGTGCACACATACATGTTCACATATGTGCAGCCAAGTGTGTACACACATACATGTTCACATATGTGCAGCCAAGTGTGTGCACACATACATGTTCACATATGTGCAGCCAAGTGTGTGCACACATACATGTTCATATATATGCAGTCAAGTGTGTACACACATACATGTTTACATATATGCAGTCAAGTGTGTACACACATAAATTTTCACATACGTTCAACCAAGTGTATACACACACACATTTTAACATACGCGCAGCCAAGTGTGTACACACGTACATATTAACATACATGCAGCCAAGTTGTACACACATACATTTTAGCATACAACAGACCAAGTGTGTACAAACATACATTTTAACATACGTGCAACCAAGTATGTACACACATACATTTTAACATACAACCTGCCAAGTGTGTACACATATACATTTTAACATACGTGCAGAGCCTACAAGCACTTGGAATCAACGACTGGCAAGAGAAGGTCCACCAGAGAGACGAATGGAGACGGATTGTATCTGCAGCAAAGAACCTCAATGGCTTGGAACGCAGAAGAAGAAGAAGAAGAAGAAGAAGAAGAAGAAGAAGAAGAAGAAGAAGAAGAAGAAGAAGAAGAAGAAGAAGAAGAAGAAGAAGAAGAAGAAGAAAAAGAAGAAGAAGAAGAAGAAGAAGAAGAAGAAGAAGAAGAAGAAGAAGAAGAAGAAGAATGCAGAACCTGAGGTGAATAAACAGACAGACTGATAGACAGAATGATAGACCGATAGACATGGAACGAGCTGCAAGATAGCAAAAGATAGGATAACTTGGCCTAAACTGGTTGGGCATCGACGCTAAAATAAAGGATACAAATTAGAAGTACAGGAAGAAATAATTGTTATTACCCGAGTGGACCCAGCATCATATATCTTAATACTCTTGAAGGCGTGAAAATGGGATCCGTTCATATGCATGGTAGTAGTAGTAGTAGTAGTAGTAGGCCTCTTTCAGTCCTGAAGGACTATAGAGTTGTGCCGCTTGGGAGGTACCTGGCAGCACCGCTGGTGACTGTATAGTCCAATGCGAGAGTGACAATCTCTGTCACACGCATGGTGCATTTTTAATTACTGTGTGGTGTTGGAAAATATATTCCAGTCCAAGTTTTGTATTCACCCTCTGTAAAGTGTATGCAACAAAACTGGTAAATACAAAACTTAGAAGGACAATATTTTCAAACACTGCACAGTCATTAAAAATACACCCTGTATATATCCAGTTGTCTTGTGTAAGTAAACAAGTTCAAGGTAATGTGTACACAGTACGGCGTTTATGTCAAACTGGACTTCTGTTGACAACCTGCCAGAGACATAAAAACCGCCAGTTCTAAAGCCATGTTTGAAAGTCAATACACATTGATATTGTGATTAGACCTCTTGCTCGTCACCACACAGGTCCAGGAATGAACAGTCTAGTCTATGGAGTTTGAGAATAAACTAACTTTCTATTAGTAGGATCGGATAAGTTAAAAAAAAAAACAACACCAAAGAAATGTATAGAAATGTAGAAACAGAGAGAAAGCTAACGCTCCAAACCAACTCATTATACAGTGACGAAGTATACTTGAAGATCTACAACTTCACACCCATACGGTAGTAGATTACATGTGGTTTTTTAAAATATTTACAAGATAGCTCTCCTACGTCATGAACATTTTAAGTTTTTATCAGCCCATTTCTGTGAAACGAAGAGGTATCATCACCATCGTCAGCAGCAGAAACACAAGAAGAAGAAGAAGAAGAAGAAGAAGAAGAAGAAGAAGAGGAAGAAGAAGGATGAGGAGGAGGAGGAGGAGGAGGAGGGGAGGAGGAGTAGGAGGAAGAAAGGGCAGCAGAAGCAAACGAAAACGAAAATGAAGACAAAGACGACGATAACTAAGAAGAGGCTGAAGTAGAAAGAGAAGAAGCAGAAACAGTAGCAGAAGCAGAACAACAGCGATAGAAACAGAAGCAGTAGTAGTTAATGGTTAGTTAGTTAGTTTAGTTAGTTAGTTAGTTAGTTTAGTTAGTTAGTTAGTTAGTTAGTTAGTTAGTTAGTTAGTTTAGTTAGTCGACAGATCATCCTCATTGCACATCGAACCATTCACTCCATAAGTGCTCGGATCCCCTCCTCAGCAAATCCCGCAACGTGTAGCGGCTAACGACGCCAGTTCTGTGTTGCTTTATCAATCTTCTTTGGCTTCCTGCGTAGTGTTCTTGTTTGGCCACACCTCTTTTAATTTGCTGTTCTCTCAGTCTGGCCATGGTTGTAGATTCACAGTCATCACTTGATTCTCGCAAAAGTCTTACTTCTCGTAGAGCATTCAGAATGTCAGCCTGGACCATGGCGCGTCCGCCCTCCACAGCAGCGTTACCTGCGAGCTTGTCAGCCCGCTCATTTCCTTGTACTCCCGCATGCCCTGGCACGAAAATGAAACTAATCTTTGCCAGCCGAGACCGCTCCAGAGACAGCAACCATTCTCTTCGGATCCACCCCATCTCTATCCTCTTGAGCATGCTCATTGAATCGCTAAGGACATGCCCTAGTGAATGTCTGTGTCTCGAGCCATGTTATTGCTTTACTTACTGCCATGACTTCCATGGTCAGGCTACTTGTGGTCTCAGCAAAAGCACCAGAGTCCTCCTTCACAATTCTCCCTCCGGCCTGGGCCGTAAAGGCCCATGAGCTCGCTTGTACTTCCGCCTCCACAGCTGCCGGGTTTTCTTGTCTGCATTTTCTGTCTAATTGGATGCAAACTGAAAAGGATGTGCACAAATTTGTTGGCACTTGTACCCACTCCTCGCCAGGTTCTAAGTCCCCAAGTGAACACACCTGTTGAAGGATGTCTTCGGCTTGACCCATCCACGACCTCCTCTTTTTAACCTGCTGCCCTTCACCTTCATAATTTCACTATGCAGTGGATGTTGTGTGTTTGCGTTAACTCTGAGGTAGGCGCGTGCTCTGCAAACTTGTATTCTGTCTTCAATGGTTGGAAAATCAAGAAGGTAGCGCATCGCCCTGCATGCTGTATCTCATGTACATCCAAGAATAATGCGCATAGCTTCATTCTGTATCCTTTCCATCCTTCCTATCTGCTTACTGCTGAGAGTCAGGATTGTCATCGCGTACTCAAAAACAGACATGACCAACCCCTCGTACAGAAGACATAGACGGTGCTGCTCACAGTTTGCTGCCGCCATCACCCGCATCGCAACAAAACCCATTGGCCTTTGTTATCACCTGGTCTATGTGCTCATTATAAGCAAGACTTCGATCTTGGAGTTTGAGGATAAACTAACTTTCTATTAGTAGGACCGGATAAGTAAAAAAAAACAACAACAAAGAAATGTATAGAAATGTAGAAACAGAGAGAAAGCTAACGCTCCAAACCAACTCATTATACAGTGACGTAGTATACTTGAAGATCTACAACTTCACACCCATACGGTGTGCAGACGCAGAAGCAGGAGCAGTCGAGGAGAAGGAAGACGACAACGAAGACGATGACGAAGACGAAGAAAAAGAAGAATACGAAGAAGACGAGAAGAAGAAGAAGAGGAAGAAGAAGAAGAAGAAGAAGAAGAAGAAGAAGAAGAAGAAGAAGAAGAAGAAGAAGAAGAAGAAGAAGAAGAAGAACAAGAAGAAGAAGAAGAAGAAGAACGAGGAAAAGGTGGAGGAGGAGGAAGAGGAGGAGGAGGAGGAGGAGAAGTTCCATCAAGGTGGGATTTTGTTCAAACTCATAGCTCCTGGATCGACCAGACCTAATAAAATGGCTGCTTGAAAGCTTTCTGGTAGATAAGGCGGCCAGCTTGCCTTCGATTGCCGTGTGGTCAATATAATACATACCTACAATCATAATCGCAATATGTCTCTAGGGCATGGAAACAAGGACCTGTATCTGTTCATTGCTTCCGCCCTTCATCTACCATGGGATCCTAGACCCTAAGCCAACTCACCTCTAGCCGTCCTGTCTTTTACTAACCCAGGCAGCTTCACTCATGTCCTCCCCATGTCTTTATCTATCCTTCTCTTCTTCCAGTATATGTAGGTCTCCATCTATTTATCTCTCCTTCTCTTCTTCCAGTATTTGTAGGTCTCCATCTATTTATCTCTTCTTCTCTTCTTCCAGTATTTGTAGGTCTCCATCTATTTATCTCGCTTTCTCTTCTTCCAGCGTTTGGAGGTCTCCATCTATTTATCTCTCCTTCTCTTCTTCCACTATTTGTAGGTCTCCATCTATTTATCTCTCCTTCTCTTCTTCCAGTATTTGTAGGTCTCCATCTATTTATCTCTCTTTCACTTCTTCTAGCGTTTGTAGGTCTCCATCTATTTATCTCTCCTTCTCTTCTTCCAGTATTTGTTGGTCTCCATCTATTTATCTCTCTTTCACTTCTTCCAGCGTTTGTAGGTCTCCATCTATTTATCTCTCCTTCTCTTCTTCCACTATTTGTAGGTCTCCATCTATTTATCTCTCCTTCTCTTCTTCCACTATTTGTAGGTCTCCATCTATTTATCTCTCTTTCACTTCTTCCACTATTTGTAGGTCTCCATCTATTTATCTCTCCTTCTCTTCTTCCAGTATTTGTAGGTCTCCATCTATTTATCTCTCCTTCTCTTCTTCCACTATTTGTAGGTCTCCATCTATTTATCTCTCTTTCACTTCTTCCACTATTTGTAGGTCTCCATCTATTTATCTATCCTTCTCTTCTTCCACTATTTGTAGGTCTCCATCTATTTATCTCTCCTTCTCTTCTTCCACTATTTGGTCTAAACATATTTTTTGTTTGGTAGTGACTCTGTTAAATACTTGATGCCTAGACCGTTACCCGTTATCTGGACTATATAACAATGTCGTGTCCTCACTGCAAACCCCGACAGGTCTACCAGGCTTCAGAGATCCACCTGGAATCAGCCAAGCCCCTGTTGGACATTGGCTACGATAGCTCCATTGAACTCAAGCCCGGCCTCCACCAGTTTGGGTTCAAGTACCTGCTGCCTTCAGACATCCCCTCCACTTTCAACGGAGTCTACGGACAAATCACTTATCTAGCAAAGGTAAGTACTCTTTTTTTGTACTTTCAACGGAGTCTACGGACAAATCACGTATCTAGCAAAGGTAAGTACGCTTTTTAGTTACTTTCAACGGGTCTACGGACAATTCTCGTTTCTAATAAAAGTAAGTGCCCTGTTTGGTTACCTTCAATGGACTTTACGGGAAAAACCCCGTATCTAGCATACGTAAGTACTCTCTTTGCCTTACACACAACGGAGTCTACGGACAAATCACGTATCTAGCAAAAGTAAGTGCTCTCTTTGTGTTACTTTCAACTGAGTCTACGGACAAATCACGTATCCTGCAAAAGTAAGTGCTCTGCTTAGTTAATTTCAACGGAGACCAAGGACAATTAATAAATGTAGCAAAGGTTAAATAAAATTGTCTGTGGGTTTGATATTAATAACCTCGATTCATTATCATCTCAGTCCGTAAACCCTAAATAGGATCATAGAAGAGTCATGCTCGAAACATAATCCAGTTCTGTATCGCTGCCACAGAAACACGCATTCATTCATTCAGTAACATGTCCTTTGCAGAATCCCGCTCTCATAACTATCTTCCGGAAAACCTCTCGATCATAAGCAAGATGCCCCGCGTCCGATACACCCATCTGGAGATCATCCACCACATCCTGCACCCATCTTCTCTTTGGCCTTTCTCTTCTTCTCTTCCCAGGCATATACCCCTCCATTATTGTTCTCTCCAAACTTTCGTATCGTTTCAAGTGACCAAAATATTTTATTTTTCTTTGTTTTATCGTCTTTAATAGCCAACCTTCTTCAATATTCAGCTCTTGAAGTATGGATGCATTTGTTCTTTTCTTTACCCAAGATATTCTTATAACTCCTCTATAACATTTATATTCAAAGGCATTTATGCGCTGTTCAGCTTTTTAGTAAGTGGCCAGGTCTCACAGGAGTATGTTGCAATGGGAAAGATGCATGCTCTTAAATATCGACTTCTTTGTAGTTCTAACTGTCCCACTCCATAATTTATTTAGTTGCTTTAATCTTTGAAGAGCAAATGATAGTCGTCATTTAATTTCTTTTATTGTGTCACCGTTACTGGTAATCAATCACCCAAGATATTCAAAATTTTCCACCACCTCCAATTGTTCCTCATTAACATATATTTCTTTCTCTATAGTAGTTTTATCTGTATGCATTATCTTTGTTTTTGCTATGTTAAGATATAAGTTGTGATTTTCACTATTCCATTGGGTTGAGGCTATTAGGTTTCCTATACCATTCTGTGTTGTGGATAGCAATACTGTATCATCAGCATACCGAATCTCTGGTATGTCATGACCACCGTTATTTAGGGCATCACATAGCTCCCTGTTTATATCCTCTCTTACATTTCTCATTATATTTTCGGCGTACAGGTTAAACAAATAGCGGGACAGCACACATCCCTGACGGACTCCTTGCTTGATGTCAAATCAATCTGATGTCTCGCCATCTATTCTAACCGCTGCTTGTTAGTCTAGATAGAGCATTTTTATGATTTGTATTAAATGTGATGGAAAGCCCATATTCCTCATGATTTCCCAAAGTTTCTGATGTTGTACACAGTCAAATGCCTTTGAATAATCCACAAAACATGAGAATAGGCTTAAATTAAATTCTCTGCACTTCTCTATTATTAAACGCATGTTGAGAATGTGATCTCTTGTTTCTCTTCCTTGTCTAAATCCAGCTTGAACCACGTTAATTTCTTCTTCCATTTTCTTACGAAGTTTTCTCATTAAGATTTTTAGTAGAATTTTACTTGCATGACTGATCAGCAGGCTTGTCCATGGGACATATTTTTCTGTCCCATCCCATCCCATGTTAATTTATGCCTGTCCCATCCCATATCATCCTGGATTCCCATGGGAATAACATTCCCATGGTCAAGCCTGCTGATCAGGGCAACAGTTGTATAGTTGGTGCATAATTTCAGGTTGCCATTTTTGGTATTGGAATGAAGATAGTTCTCTTCCAATCTTTTGGCCATATACCATATTTCCATATCTTTGTACATAATACGTGATAGATTTGTATGCTTTCTTCTCCTCCAGCTTTAATTAGCTCAGCTAGTATCTCATCACATCCAGGTGATTTACCATTCTTCAGGTTCTTTATTGCCCATGCAATTTAATCTAATGAGGGTTAAGGTTCTGTCTCTGCTGTCATCGGCTCATGCATCTCATTCATATCCTCCACATATACATTCCACTGCAGTACTCCTGCCAAATTTCTAGAAGAAACACGCATACGTGGGGAAAATAATATTCCTGTCTACTCTTTGAAAGCGACCACGAACCAGCCAAGGCTGTGGTCAATGACGTGAGGCGAGTTCGTTGTAGGGGCAGATATCTCTAACAATACCTTAGAACTCTGTGAGATGGCGTTGGTAGGTAAGGGCGTCATATATATCCGAAGTCTATCCCACCTTATGCTGACTTGCGGGGTCCACCTCTTTAGACAAAGCGTGGCGAAGCTGATCTGTTGACAAATCAACGGAAGGCAAAGGAAAACCAATTTTGCATCTCTTTAGTACATTATGATTCTAAACTATCGCAATTTATGAGATAGACGAGATCAGAGACTGGTGATCGTGTGAGATAGCAATCTGTGATAGCCAACATGTATCACTATCGCACATGATGATGATATAATGGTAGACAACTGGGAGCTGACTGTTGACTTGAAAGGCCGTGGCGGGTACTTGGTAGTGACCCAACAGTTTCTATTGCCACCCTAGATTGTACTGCACTCCTAGTCGGCTCTATTAGGCGTGCAGAGGAGTGGGTCAGAGTGCCAGCGAAGCAGTCAGACTTGTGCAGAGTTATAATCACATTAAGCCGGGAGTGCAGGGAGTGGCCAGCAGGGGCCACAGAAGTGGAAATCCAGCAACTAATTCAGGACAATGCTCACTTGGGTGATGTGATTATCTACACAGATGGTTCGGTGTCAAGAGGTGGGAGAAGTGGCTGGGGGTTCATAGCCAAAGCTAATGGTCGACGTTTGGTGCAGGAGAGCCTGGCATATGGTACCACAACATCCAGCTTAAGAATGGAGGTGGAGGAAGTCACTGCGGCTCTCCGCTGGATGGAGAATAGGACACACACATCGTGATTGTAACTGACTCAGAAAGCATGCTGACGAGGGTGAGGACGGGCAGGCTTCGTGCGGAGTGGTTTGCTTCGCTTCGGAGGTCACGGGTGACAAGCATCGCCTGGATCTTTTCTCCGGGGCAATCCGAAGTGCTGGGAAATGAACAGGCGGACAGATTGGCTGGATCGGCAAAACTTGGTGGAGTATTGATGCATGACAACGCAGATGGGGTTGCGACTTTGTGGGAGCATGTGTATACCTCGGAGGAGCAAATGGATCACCATGGTCTGGTAAGAATGCGACAGCGAGGGGTGAAGAGGGGATCTGGCCGACGCTCAACGCTCAGAGGAAAGGCGAGACGGACTTATAATCAGATTGCTACTGGTACTATTAGTGTTGGAACTCTTCGCTGGCTGCTGAGGATGGGGACGGAGCGCTTATGCGAATGCCCCGAATGCTGTGATGTCGGTTCCTAAATCAATCAATCAATCAATCAATCAATCAACCAATCAATCAATCATAGTCAGCTCAGCTTCAAACGCTGACTGAGCTGACCGTCCCACGCGAGTGGAGAATCGAGGAGCAGCACATGTACAAGATGGAGAATTACAGTGGCAAGGTCGCTAGTCTGGGAAAAAAAGGATATACTGTCAGGCTATTCTCCGTGGACGTAGACGCAAGAAGTCTAATCTCTCACTCCGTGTATGACAAGCTTAAGCAGCTGGGCATCAAAGACAAGCAAGAACCCGGGCAGAGAAACAACTTGGCGAAGCAGCCGAAAAGGCCTCGTGATGGCTATGAAACAATAGAAACCTGAAGTGGGACAGGTCATTGCAGTAATATATTCACGTCCCTGTCTGCAAATTGCAAAATAACCACAGTCCAACATCGAAACCAGCCAATCTCTCAGCTAAGATCTAGAACTGGTACTATCTCTGGTCGATTCTGTAGCCATCACTCCAAACGACAGCAGTGTATTTGAGAATGGGACTCTGCAATGTAGTCGAAACACGGCAGTCACCGAAATCAATGAAATGTCGGCCGAAGTACAACGTCCAGCCAATGGTGGTGTTAGTCGTCTTGCGAGAGCCCCGCTCCGCAACAGAGACGGGATGAGGGTCGAAAAGCCCAAACCCACTACCATGTAGCCCAGAGGAAGAGCTGGCTTCCTGGAATTATAGTGTGGCCCCGTGAATCATGAACGGGGTATGAAGACGGCAACATGCCAGTAAAGGCGTATACCGGTGTATAGGCCGCGGCGTGGATGCAGCGACAGAGACGAACGGCCAAGGAAGAGGCTGGCTTCCCACGGCCACAGATTCTAGAACATGTGTGAGGGTACGATGCACGGATGCACGTGTCTCTCCTCCTCGACGGAGGGGTGGCTTGGGAGCAGGAACCGTTCGTTTGTGGGACAAGCACGAAGACAACATACGTCTCGAAACATGGTTCAAACACACGGCAGGAGAAAGACACCCGTTTTCATGACGCGGGTGGGCCTGCCCCAGAGAGTATCAGGAAGATAAAGGGCCAAAACATTCCGGGAAAGGGGGGTGGGGGAAGCTTCTGGCGATGAGAAATTTCCTGTCGTGCTTGCTCCGCGGCGGAGTTTGTATCATTCTGGTCGAAGTTGCAGAATCACATCCACCCTTTAAGTCATATACTCGCCCTACCTTGCTGAGGATGTCAGCCTCGTCTATTGCTCGTCCGCTTACCACAACATTCACACCAGCAAGACTATCGGATCTTTCGTGCCCCCTGACACCCGCACGCCCTAGGACATTAACTGCGATAGTATGAATAATTGTTGAATATATTGTCGGGAAGTAGAGGTGGTATTTCTTTTGGTAAGGACATTAACTACAAATATAAATGAATGTTGGACATGTAGTGGGGAAGTAGAGGCGATATTTTTTTTTCTTTTGCGTTGAGTCAAGAACCGATATCATAGAGCTCGAGACATTCCCGTAAGTGCTCCGACCTCCGAATATAAATGATTGCTGGACATATAGCGGGGAAGCAGAGGCGATCTTTTTCTCTAAGTAAGGACATTACATACTATTACTACAACAAATTGTTGAACATATACTGGGGAAGCAAAGGCGATGTTTTTCTCTTGATAAGGACATTAAATACGATTACTACAACATATTGTTGAACATATACTGGGGAAGCACAGGCGACGTTTTTATCTTGGTAAGGACATTAAATACAATTACTACAACATATTGTTGAACATATACTGGGGAAGCAAAGGCGATGTTTTTCTCTTGAGTTGAATTGAGTCAAGAACCGATATGATAGCACTCGGAACATTCCCATACGTGCTCGGTACTCATCTTCAACAGCCAGTGAAGTGTCCCAATACTAATGGTCCAAGTAGCAGACTGACTATATGCCTGTCTGGTCTTTCCTTGGAGTCCTGAGTGTTGGCCAAATCCCCTGGTCACTCCCTGCTGCACCATTCTTCCCAGGCTGTGATACTCTATTTGTTCTTCCGCACTATACACTTGATCCCAAAGGACCCCGACCACGTCTAACTTATCATGAACTAATACACCACTCAACGGTACAGACCCAGCCAATCTACCCGCCTGAACGTTCCCCTCAACACCAGCGTGTCCTGGCGGGAAAATCCAAGAGATGCTCTCTATCTGTGATCGCTGAATTGATTCCGCTCTGAGGAAATAAGACCGTGCCATACTGGATAAAACAAAAAGAATGAAGTTGAACCGCTTGTATTTAAACCCATATATACAGTTTGTTCTTGATCCACTAGTTTCTTCTTGTCCCAACAGTTTCTTCTTGTTCCAACAGGTAAAACTAGACTGCGAGGATTCCAGAAACACGACACTCACCAGCGAACCTTTCCTTGTACTCAGACGTCCGGAACTTCCGGTGGAACTGTACAGCGAGAAAGTCATGAAGAAAAGCCGCTTCTTTATCGGTTTTAACTCCGGGAAGGTAATCAGAACATTATTTTTCAAACATTTAACTGTTTTCCTAATTGCTACATTGACAGAAAACTGACTCGTTTTAAAATATATTTGCAACTCAAAGTTCTTTGTTTTCTATTATAGTGGTATCATCACTACCGTTGGTGTCACCTCTTATGAAGATAGCATTCCGTCAGATGGTGTCACCTCTACTGACGGTTTCATCTTCTCTGGTGTTGTTACTCAGCTGATGGTGTTATCTATTCTCATAGAGTGACCTCTACTGATAGTGTCACCTCTTCTGATAATGTTGCTTTTTTCTGTGGTGTCATCTCTCCTGATGGCGTCACCTCTTATGGTGATGATATTTCTTCTGATGGCATCACCTCTACTGATGGTTTTACTACCCCTGATGTTGTTACTTCTTTTCAAAGTGTAACCTTAACCTATTCAAGTTGTGTTTTCTCTTGTGACAGTATGAACTCTTCTGAAAGTGTCATCTCTTCTAATGGTGTGACCTATGCCAATTATGTCACCTCTTCAGATAATATTAAAATTTTTGAAGGTCTTATTTCTTCTGATGGTATCATCTCTTCTGATGGTGTCATCTCTTCTGTTAGTGTCATCACTTGTGAAGCAGACATACATTTTGCTTTATGTCACCGTGTTGATGGTTTCATCTTTTGTGATGTTATCACCTCTTCTAATGGTTTCATCACTTTTGAAGATGAAACCTCTTCTGATGGTGACATGTCTTCTTATGGCCTCACCTTCTGCGATCACGTAAACAGTGCGCAAGAACAGATAATCCATCATGGCCTAGAGAGAATGGGACAGCAGGGAGTAAACAGGGGATGTGCCGATATTATTAATGTCCTTAGGAAGATGTCAAGAGCGGAGGACTTCGACGCCAGTGAACCCACATCGTTGTCAAGAATGAGAGACATGGGAGTAAGAAAAGGCACGACCAGACACGAGAGGTATATTGGGAGAATGAGGGGCCTCGTGTTAACAAACACAGATCTGGCACTATTAGCTGCCGGACGCTGATGCAAATGTAGGTTGGAAGTTCTGAGCACCCATGGACATGTCCGGAGTGTAAGGATGATACCCCAACAGATAACTAACTAATGATTGTGATATCAGAAAACAGACCCTGTAAAGTGTTTGTCCTTTCATTGAATCATTAACTTGGAACCATCCACAGGTGAAGGTAGTGTGCACGATCGACAAGAGTGCCGCAGTTCCCGGCGACAACATCATTATAGATGCTGAGGTGTCCAACTGGACCGGCAAGGAAATCACGCTCATTCAGGCTTCTCTGATTCTGGAAAGCCACTTCTATGCTGAAGGCCACGAGATCGTTTTCAGGTAAACTTCAAGAAATAATCTTTAATGACAGAAAGAATGAAATTACACCGTGTCTTCTTCTTCTTCTTCTTCTTCTTCTTCTCCTCTTCCTCCCCCTTCTTCTTCTTTCTTCTTCTTCTTCTTCTTCTTCTTCTTCTTCTTCTTCTTCTTCTTCTTCTTCTTCTCTACCTCCATTTACCTCTGTGAAGTGCTGATGTGGTGGGGGGGGGGGGGTGTAAAGATCTTTCATACGTTCTTTCCAATGCTCTTTGTAAGCTATTATTTATTTCTTTACCATCACTCCATCATCAACGTGGTTTTTCCCTTACTCTGTATCCATTACATGTCTTCATTATGGCTCTCAGATGGTACCAGGGCATTCTCGTGAGGTGGCTAAACCATTTAATCTGTTGTTATATAATGAAGTGCACGACTGGTTCCTGACTGCATTCTGAAAACAATTCACACCTGCGCGACGAAACCGCGCCTTACAAGTCCAGACATGGAGCAAATGCACCGGCAAATCGTATCGGAGAGAATTCGCTTTACAAGATCTTACCGTTCTGCCTGCCTATTGTTTGGTACCCGTTTATCATGCAAGAAACCTTGCGTTGTATGTTGTTTCTTACATTTCTATTCCTCATTATGTTCCACAGACAGTACCTCAGCAAACGTGATGACGTATACGACGTGACCTTGTTAACTGGCAGACGCTGGCGCCATATTCTATTGCCTGTCCCGCCATTTTTGCCAGATTCAGGGCTTGAATATTGCCAAATTATAAGCATCAAATATATCTTTCAGTTCAAGGTGATGTATCTTATTATCAGCAATTTCGCAATATTTGTTATTGTTATTATACTTCAGAGTCCTTCAAGAAACAAATGAAGATCGTAAACTGATTAGAGACATTAGATGTAGACAGTCAAAAATTTTTGGGCATGTCATGAGAAGAACTGAATTGGAGAACTTGGTGACAACTGGCAAGATCGAAGGGAACAGACCGAGGGGAAGACCAAGAAACAAATACCTGGATGGCTTGGCCACGTGGCATGGTCGAGACAGAAACACGGAGCTGATCCACGACTCTGATGATCGAGTGAGATGGCAGAACATGACCGCCCACGCTTATCGGCATGGCACATAATGAATGAATGAATGAATGAATGAATGAATGAATGAATGAATGAATGAATGATACTTAATATCACCATCCTTATTTCTGATACTCCATCTGGCATCGCTTACACTCCCTACATCTATGCTGTTGCTGGTATCAATACCCATCACCATCATGTACCATGTCGTTAAGCCTTTCATGGTTCCCCATCTCAAACGATCACCAGAGCTTTGGATCAGGTTTGTGTTCTTGTTCCGATTATTCCATGTGTCAAAACCACCTAGTTATTTATCTCTCTGCAATTCCTTTGTTCGTTTCCAATCAATCTTACCAGTTGTCACCGAGTTTTCAAGTTTATTTCTCATTACAACTTGCCCCCGCAAAAAAAAAAAAAACAAAAAAAAAAAAACGACTATTCACTGTCAGCGCCTAATTTCTCGAATCAATTTATGGCTTTTAATTTTATTTCTTGAAGGACTGCCTCGTCCGCCAATCACAATCCCTTGTACTTTCCACATAAACCACATTTCCACTGCCACAAGATGCTTCTCAACTTGACTGCTTTTTGTCCATATTTCATGTGATAACAACATTTCTTTATGACACTTCAACACCCTTTTCCTCAATGCAGTTAGCATCTTTTTATTGGTCAGTATGTTTTCCATCTTACAAAAGGGTACTTTTTCTTTCTGCAGCTTAGATTTTTCCCTACATATTGGTGTTGCCTTTCCCCTGGAGTAAATTAGACAGGCCGAGAGAGGGAATCATGCTGCAAGGGCAACACATGGTCTCTAAATTTAAATTCAGCCAAGACTTTGTGTTATGGAGAGGTATAACTCCATTTTACAAACTATTGTCTGTCAAGACGGCAAGGTGTCAATAGTCAGATAGTCATTCAGCCACTACCACAGTAATTTACTGGCACTGGATAAGTTGCACACTGAGAGAACGTGAGGACAATGTAACTCGACACTTTCTTGTCTAGACGTCACAAAGCAAACGAAGTATTGGAAGAGCTAAAACACCTAGAGAAGAGAATTACAGACAGAGGTTACATCAGAGATGAATAATACTGGGGTACATGGGGAGAGCTGCAGGTGATAGCACAAGATAGGACGGTGCGACTTGATGTCTTTGAGTGGCTATGCCCCAATGGGGGATGAAAGGTACAAGAGAGTGGAGGGGGAATGGGGGGGGGGGGGAGGGGGGTGATCAATTTACGTCAGTGTGCTACCGGGGCCAGTAATGGAAGCAATGAATAGTAAGACTGAAACGTACCATGCATGGCCTAGTAGGCGACTAAGGAGGGTTTCCGTGAGTCTGGGTTGCTCATCCTACAGACAAAGGTAGCTGAAGAATCCACAGAATCATGAACACACCTACATGGGCATGGAGTGAGTTGGTTGAGCGCCTGTGCTCCACTGGGGGATAACAGGTTAAAAAAAAAAAATCAAAAGCGAGGAAGGGTCACAAATTTAGGTTAGTGTTGATAAAATATAATAATTTAATAACTGGTTTCATGTGTCTTGTCTTCAACCATCGGTCCAGTTCCGGAGGAGTTACGAACGTAATTCACAATCCCGCGTACCGCGTTCGAAACGCAGCTGCGGGCGATTTGGAAACCTTCCGCCTTGCGTTGGTTATCATACAATGATATGAGTGCCGATCGATCAGAAAGCAATCACAAACTACAGAACCTAAACTTGCCAAGAAATCGCAAACAGCCAAAAAATGCCGAGGTTGACTGCTACGTCCTGTAAAGGCCATGCAAATAATATTGTTGTTGTCTTCAACCATTTCAGGTGAGGATCGAAGGAAAGGAGGACGTGACCCTTGAGACGCCATTGTTTGTCGGGAAACACTCGCCACAGTTTGGACCCGACGGCAGAGATCTCTTGCTGGGCAAGATGTGGCAAGGCCTGGGCGGCCCAGATGATGAGCCGTCTTCGAAAGATATGCCCTGGTACGCCGGCAAATCTATTTACACTGAAAGTGTCAATGGCGACTTCTTTGATATCCGATCCTAGGCTTTAGAGTGACCGCTGAGCTGACATCATAGGCTTGAAACCTACCCCACGAGAAAACGTAATTTAAACAACGTAAAAGGAAAGAATATAGGACCGTAAAATACGTACCTCAATTATAACCAACGCCGCATAAGGCAGGTTGAACGAGGTCGAATTTTTAATTATTTTTTTCTCTCAAACGAACGAACGAATGAATATGTGCTGTTGAATTAGTTAAACATGGAAATTTTTTTTTTTTTTTTTCCCCGCGTTTCCATCCTGTTTCAGGATATTGCGGTCAACACCAGCATCTTTCAGCTGTATGTTGATTCCTAGGCTAGATTACGCTCATCAGCACGCCACGACATTCTGAGCGACCGGCTCCATACTCTCATAAGTCACTTTTGCAATTCGAACCACTGCTATGGAAGTGTTAATTCAAGAACACATTGTTAAATAATAAACGAGAAGAACATCAGAAACTGTACTATTCGCTTTTCTAAACAAATTAGCAGAAGTTCATCTAACAAATTGCAGGTTGTATATAGTATTTATCTGCATTGACTATTAGAGGAAGCGAGGCCTAGTGCGTGGCGCAGATATTTTTAACGTTCATGACCTGAGGCCAGTATTGGTGACGTTTACCACAATTTGTGTTTCGTTTTAACCTGCTTACGATGTAAATAGAAGCGTGGTAGAACTATTATTCAGTACCATCTCCACGGCAATGGCTGGTGATAATGGATCTCTAGTTCTACCATCTACCAGGCTGTATTCTGACTATATGTTGTTTATCCATGTACATCTTTTACGCCTTCTTAGCTATTTTGCCTCCCCTTCGTCTCCATCATGCTTTTGGTAGATTGTTATGTCATGTGACAGGACCAAACCGCAAAGTATTTCTGTTTCGATCTCCTCAGCAGATCCCTTTTTATATTGATTTGTTCTAGAATTTTCATATTTGTCTTTTCTTGCATCAATGAATCATGCCGCAGTCTTCCAAAGACTCGATTGTCTAGACTCTGAGTGTTGATAGTATTGGGTGTATTTTTAATGGCTGTGGGGTTTTTGAAAATATTGCCGTTCTAAGTTTTGCATTTACCTTTTACGTTGCATGAATTCCACAGAGGGTGAATACAAAACTTGGAACGGCAATATTTTCAACAACCCCACAGTCATTTCCTCAGAAACCACGTTTCTGCAGCCATCAGATGTTTTTCAGCTTGATTACTCATTGTCCAAGTTTCACATCCATACAAAAGAACAGACTCTATGTAGCACCTCAACACTCTTTTTCTTTTTTCAGTTGACATCTTTTTATTGGTCAGTATGTTTTTCATCTTAGTTAGTTAGTTAGTTAGTCGAGGTTCCAACTTCACGGGAACGGGTCGTGCTCATTATGCTCCATTCCGGTGCCAACGAATATCACACAAAATGCTCCCCACTGTCCAATGTGAAAAGTGGAATAGACGGGAGTCTCGGCATTCCAACAAGCCCGCACAAGTACACTGTGCATAATGCCGCCGTCAGAATGTCAACACAAAATTCATCCACGAATACCACAGTTCATCGTCGATGGACTCGGTAGTCACCAGAAAGACTTCATTGACCCGGGTTTTCTCACATGGCTCGGTCTTTTACCGCAGAGCGACCGCCGAAAGTGTCGCACAAAGCACGAACTCCGCAGCTTCAGCGCCGACTCCCAGGAGTCTCCCGAAAAATGCACTCGTGAACTGAAAGAGCAAACAGTCAATTCAGCAACCGCCGGTAGCCATTGTTCATTGTTTTTCATCTTGCTAAAGGCTACTTTCGCCATGGCGATTCTTGTTCTAATCTCTACAAGGCATCTCCCATTAGATGTTATGACTGTTCCGAGATAATTGTACCGATTGACTTGTTGAAGAATATTCCAATTTACTTGTATATTACATTGTGGTATTTCGTTCTTCCTAGTGACGACCATAATCTGTGTCTTTTTACAATTTAATTCTAATCTCAGTTGTTCACTGTGTGCAACAACCGCATCTACTAATTGTTGCAGTGCACATAACGTTTTACTCAACTTTGTACATACGTCATTATTATAACTTTATCATCATTGACACTACCATCACCATCATCATCACAGGCATTATCATCACCATCACCACCAAAATCATCACCATCACTATCACCATTATTATCACCGTCACCATCGTTATCTTCACCACTATCATCACCATCGCCACAATCACTGTTGTTCTCACCACCAGAACAACCACATCATCCATCAACTTCGTAAGGTGGAATCCCACCTGTACCCATCCTCCTGTCCTAATTTACACCGTCTCTGCAACCATACAGTTTGTTCCACGCTTCTGTATCTGTGACACATTTCCTCATCCTGTACTAATTGAGATCTTCTCTGCAACCATACAGTTTGTTCGCACTTCTGTATCTGTGACACATTTCCTCATCCTCCTGTACTAATTGAGATCTTCTCTGCAAGCATACAGTTTGTTCCACGCTTCTGTATCTGTGACACATTTCCTCAATCTCCTGTCATAATTGGCATCTTCTCTGCTACCAAACCGTTTGTTCCGCTCTTCTGTATCTGTGTCACATTTACCCACACTCTTGCCCTAAGTGTCCATCAAAATGTTAGCCATGGAGAGAATGGGCAGATGAAACGGCAGAGACTGCAGGAAACATATTATTCTATCAAGCAAACATCAACACCTTCGAAGGATGACTGCACTCAGTGATGTATTGACTAAAGAGGGACAGAGAAGAAAACGAAACAAAACTGGTAAAACAAAATAACGTGGCCTTTCTCCAGATATCATGAATTACATGTAAAATAAACGGCTATTAATCAGCACTCATAGAAATAGATGAAAGAAGTAGAAATTAGAGGACAATCTAGGCACTAAAAAATTGTAAATACATAGAGACCAGACTGGGATTCAGACCTGTCACCAAGTGACAACAGTATCTCACTGTGTGTACTTCAGTGTATGGCCAAATGTTGGTGTCTATTTGGCCGTGCATAGAAGCATACTTGTTCCTATAGTCAGGCGGAGGGGACATAATCATTTCTCAGTGTGGTGGTGTCTATGGCTTTCAAATTGCATATTGCCCAGTGTCCTCTAATACCTACTTCTTTTCTCTATTCTGTGAACGCCGATCAAAATTTGTATATTCATTTCTTGTAATATTAATTGTGTCATGGCAGTGTGTTACATGTTGATTCTCATCATTCAGCTTACGTTGCTTGAACATATCATCACAGTAAACAATTGAAACCATAAGCTTTACGTGTTTAGGACCATGTTTTCATAATCCTTTACTTTGCAACTAGCTTCATTACATAATTTGAAATAAATATAAAATAATTTGAAATAGTGTTCACAAACAGTGTTTGTAACCATGATTTTCCTTATATTGTGATACAATTATGATAAATTAAAAATATATGAGTGGTACTGCTAGAGGATGATGTAACAATTGATCAATAATAAAATAAATGCAGATGATACAGTATTTATTGTAGTATTGATTGCAATCTGTATAAATTGTGTGTGGGCGAAAATGGGAATGTTATTGTTACATGCATTCAGATAATCTTCTGTGTCCTACAACAGACAGAAATCCATATCTCATGGGTGCTCCATTGATGGTCTTCTGCTTCCTCCCACTGACATAACTCACTGGGTAATGGGTCACATATGTTACTGTACTGCCAACCTTTGATATAACTAATTGGGTAATGGGTCACATATGTTACTGTACTGCCAACCTTTGATATAACTAATTGGGTAATGGGTCACATATGTTACTGTACTGCCAACCTTTGATATAACTAATTGGGTAATGGGTCACATATGTTACTGTACTGCCAACCTTTGATATAACTAATTGGGTAATGGGTCACATATGTTACTGTACTGCCAACCCCTGATATAACTAATTGGGTAATGGGTCACATATGTTACTGTACTGCCAACCTTTGATATAACTAATTGGGTAATGGGTCACATATGTTACTGTACTGCCAACCTTTGATATAACTAATTGGGTAATGGGTCACATATGTTACTGTACTGCCAACCTTTGATATAACTAATTGGGTAATGGGTCACATATGTTACTGTACTGCCAACCTTTGATATAACTAATTGGGTAATGGGTCACATATGTTACTGTACTGCCAACCTTTGATATAACTAATTGGGTAATGGGTCACATATGTTACTGTACTGCCAACCCCTGATATAACTAATTGGGTAATGGGTCACATATGTTACTGTACTGCCAACCTTTGATATAACTAATTGGGTAATGGGTCACATATGTTACTGTACTGCCAACCTTTGATATAACTAATTGGGTAATGGGTCACATATGTTACTGTACTGCCAACCTTTGATATAACTAATTGGGTAATGGGTCACATATGTTACTGTACTGCCAACCTCTGATATAACTAATTGGGTAATGGGTCACATATGTTACTGTACTGCCAACCTCTGATATAACTAATTGGGTAATGGGTCACATATGTTACTGTACTGCCAACCTTTGATATAACTAATTGGGTAATGGGTCACATATGTTACTGTACTGCCAACCTTTGATATAACTAATTGGGTAATGGGTCACATATGTTACTGTACTGCCAACCTTTGATATAACTAATTGGGTAATGGGTCACATATGTTACTGTACTGCCAACCTCTGATATAACTAATTGGGTAATGGGTCACATATGTTACTGTACTGCCAACCTCTGATATAACTAATTGGGTAATGGGTCACATATGTTACTGTACTGCCAACCTTTGATATAACTAATTGGGTAATGGGTCACATATGTTACTGTACTGCCAACCTCTGATATAACTCATTGGGCAATGGGTCACATATGTTATTGTACTGCCAACCTCTGATATAACTCACTGCGTAATGAGTCCAAATATGTTATTGTACGGCCGACCCCTGATATAACTAATTGGGTAATGGGTCACATATGTTACTGTACTGCCAACCTCTGATATAACTCACTGCGTAATGAGTCCAAATATGTTATTGTACGGCCGACCCCTGATATAACTAATTGGGTATTGGGTCACATATGTTACTGTACTGCCAACCTCTGATATAACTAATTGGGTAATGGGTTCACATATGTTACTGTACTGCCAACATCTGATATAACTCATTGGGCAATGGGTCACATATGTTATTGTACTGCCAACCTCTGATATAACTAATTGGGAAATGGGTCCACATGTTACTGTACTGCCAACCTCTGATATAACTCACTGCGTAATGAGTCCAAATATGTTATTGTGCGGCCGACCCCTGATATAACTAATTGGGTAATGGGTCACATATGTTACTGTACTGCCAACCTCTGATATAACTCATTGGGTAATGGGTCCACATATGTTACTGCACTGCCAACCTCTGATATAACTCATTGGGTAATGGGTCCACATATGTTACTGTACTGCCAACATCTGATATAACTAATTGGGTAATGGGTCACATATGTTACTGTACTGCCAACCCCTGATATAACTAATTGGGTAATGGGTCACATATGTTACTGTACTGCCAACCTCTGATATAACTCATTGGGTAATGAGTCACATATGTTACTGCACTGCCAACTCCTGATATAACTAATTGGGTAATGGGTCACATATGTTACTGTACTGCCAACCCCTGATATAACTAATTGGGTAATGGGTCACATATATTACTGTACTGCCAACCTCTGATATAACTCATTGGGTAATGAGTCACATATGTTACTGTACTGCCAACTCCTGATATAACTAATTGGGTAATGGGTCACATATGTTACTGTACTGCCAACCTCTGATATAACTCATTGGGTAATGAGTCACATATGTTACTGTACTGCCAACCTCTGTTATAACTAATTGGGTGATGGGTCCACATATGTTACTGTACTGCCAACATCTGATATAACTCATCGGGTAATGAGTCCACATATGTTATCGTACTGCCAGCCTTTAACATAACGAGTCTTGCGCTCACGGATGTTCTTCTAGTGAACGAATATGATTTCAAAAGACAGAAGTTTGTGGATCACTGTCAAGAGCAAGAGTTAAGTTAGTTTTGTATCCCTTACAGGACGTCACACTCATCCCCAGAATTTTTTGGCTGCTTGTTATTTCTTGCTGGTCTCTTGGCGAGGGTGTTACGGGCGCGGGTCGTGATCCCGTATACCCGCGTTCGAAACACAACTACACGCGATTTGGCAGCAGACCGCGTTGCGCTGCGTTTTTTAAAATGAAAAGGTATGGGTGTCGGTCATTCAGAAAGCAGTGGCAAACTACTGAACGTAAACTTGCCAAGACATCAACAACAGCAACAACAACAACAAAATGCTGGTGTTGACTGCAAACGTCTTGTAATGGATATGCAACTAACATTCTGTGATTTCTTGATAAATTTATGTCCAGTAGTTTGCCATTGCTTTCTAATGGCCGATACTCTTACAATTGTATAAAAACCATCCCGAGTCGGTCTGCTAATTGCTGGCAACTGTGTTTTGATTGCGGTAAGCGGGTTTGCTAATTGCGTTCGTAACCCCATAGCCACAACAGCGGCTAGATCAAGAGTATACAGAAAGACTGTCTCTATAAAGACCAACCAGCACTTGGTGGCTGATGTGGTCAATATATTGTGACCTTGAACTACCAGGCGATCACTTGGTGACCATTTGATGACTGATGTAGACAGCATATTGTGACCTTGAATTACCAGGAGATCACTTGGTGACCATTTGATGGCTGGGTTGACCTGGGAGCTCAGGTCTTTGTTAAATAATCCAACTCTATGATCCGAACACGTGACCATTGGAATGAGACGCTAGTTTGCTAGCCACAACACTACTGTGGCTTCACTGGAAACAACGTACTGCATATAAACGTTGATAATAATTTAGGTCGATATCAGCCATGAAGAGATGTGTGCAACAGGTGTGTGTAACTCCTGCGAAAAATGAGAATACTAAACACAGACACAGTGTACATACCTTACAGCGGGCTCCACAACTGTAAACGTAAATCACACATGGACAATAAAAAAAACAACAACACAATAATCTTATATATAAAAGGCAATCTCCGTCTGTATGTATGTCTGTAGGTATGTATGTCCTTTATGCGTTCGCGAACGGTCCATCCGATTGAGATGAAATTTTCTACACGTCTTCCTCTCATTCCCGCGCTGCCAACTGTCATAGTTTTTATTTCTTCTTCCTCCTCCTCCCTCCTCCCCTCCCTAAATAGTACGTAAATAGAAGAGATCAAAGAATCCCTGAACCACAACGCTAGGACAAGCGAAGAAAATGACGTGACTACACAGAATCGTCACACGGCAATGTCAATAACAATTCATCTTTTTATGTGTAAAGAAGTTATCTACAGTCATGTAGAAGGGAAGAACAATCAATGGAAGGAACGAAATCACAGAACCGAGACGAGTATGAATTCGGAAAGGTGAACTCCCTCCTCCTCCTCCTCCTCCCTCCTCATTCTTCCTCTTCCTCCTCCCTCCTCCTCCTTCCTCCTTCTCCCTCCGCCTCCTCGCTCCTCCTCCTCTTCCCTCCTCCTCCCCTCCTCCTTCCTCCTCCTCGCTCTTTCTCCTTCTCCCTCCTCCTCCTCCTATCTCCTCCCTCCTACTCCTTCCTCCTCCTCCCTCCTACTCCCTCCTCTCCCCTAATTCCTCCCTCCTCCTCCTAATCCCTCCTCCTCCTGTCTCCTCCTCCTCCCTCCGCCGAATATGAATTAAATTATATGCTCCCCATCAGGGACTGGGCGAAGCCGGGCTGGGTCGTCTTTTTTGGGAACGGGAACGGGAGCAGGGGCCGAATATGAATTAAATGAGACGCTCCATTTACCCAAGTTAATTGTTGGGGCAAGATGTAAAGATCTTTCAAGTGCTCTTTCTAATAATAGACAGACAGACAGACAGACAGACAGACAGACAGACAGACAGACAGACAGTAGATAGTCGGGAACGGGAACTTATATGACTACTTATATGAATTAAATGAGATGCTCCCCACCAGGGACTGGGCGAAGCCGGGCCGGGTCAGACAGACAGACAGACAGACAGACAGACAGACAGACAGTCGGGAACGGGAACTTATATGACTACTTATATGAATTAAATGAGATGCTCCCCATCAAGGTCTAGGCGAAGCCGGGCCGGGTCAGACAGGCAGACAGACAGACAGATAGACA
Organism: Cepaea hortensis; assembly: GCA_963921405.1. Classification (NCBI taxonomy): domain Eukaryota; kingdom Metazoa; phylum Mollusca; class Gastropoda; order Stylommatophora; family Helicidae; genus Cepaea; species Cepaea hortensis. Next base: position 118,694,206 of record OY992882.1, on the reverse strand, counting down.
GACAGACAGATAGTCGGGAACGGGAACGGGAGCTTATATGACTACTTATATGAATTAAATGAGATGCTCCCCACCAGGGTCTGGGCGAAGCCGGGCCGGGTCAGCTAGTCTTATATATAAATTAGGATGTGCGTATCTCTGTATGTATTTATGTATCTCTGTCTGTATGTATGGCCTTTATTTGTTCGCGAACGGCCCATCCGATTGAGATGAAATTTTCTACACGCCTTCCTTTTAATCCAGCGCTGCCAACTGTGATATTTTGTTAGTGTGAAATCGCCTGCTTACTCAGTATTATTTCATTTTTCATTTTTCATCATAATTTCATATATCTCAGGGGACCTAACTCTGTAAAAGTTATTTCAAGGGGCATAACTTTTCTGTATAACTTATAGTCATATTGTGGCATCGTTTTCAAAGATTTATAAACTCTTTGTCCATAGTTATGTACCGGCATATGAGTTATAATAAATAATGATACAATCTGTAAGGCATTTTCAAAGTTTTCATAAAAATAATGCACAATGCATAACATTGTAACTCATCTTTTTTTGCTTAAGAAGTTACTGTAGTCATGCAGGTGATTAGAAAGAGTTTTCATTAAAAATAATGGATGGTGAGGACATTCTTTTAAGTTACTTTTTTTGTTGTATGAATTTAATGAGAACTTATATGACTACTTATATGAATTAAATGAGATGCTCCCCACCAGGGACTGGGCGAAGCCGGACAGGGTCAGGCAGACAGATAGACAGACAGACAGACAGATAGACAGTCGGGAACAGGAACTTATATGACTACTTATATAAATTAAATGAGATGCTTCACACCAGGAGCTGGGCGATGCCGGGTCAGACAGACAGACAGACAGACAGACAGATAGTTGGTAACGGGAACTTATATGACTACTTATATGAATTAAATGAGATGCTCCCCACCAGGGACTGGGCGAAGCCGGGCAGGGTCAGGCAGACAGACAGACAGATAGACAGACAGATAGACAGTCGGGAACGGGAACTTATATGACTACTTATATGAATTAAATGAGATGCTCCACACCAGGAGCTGGGCAATGCCGGGCCGGGTCAGACAGACAGACAGACAGACAGACAGTCAGTCGGTAACGGGAACGAGAACTTATATGACTACTTATATGAATTAAATGAGATGCTCCCCACCAGGGTCTGGGCGAAGCCGGGCAGGGTCAGCTAGTAATAAAATAAAAATAAGCATACTACGACGATTTTTCGATTATACTAACCTTCATCAGGATCTTATATGCATATAATGTCGTCATACACCCCCCCCCCCCCCCCCCCTTATATTGTGACAAAATTCTGAGAAATTTAAAATACATGTGAGGTATTGCCACGGATGCCGTAACATGAAAAATAAAAGATACGCAAATGAAACAATATTGACTGCAGACAACGAACAGGATCTGTAACATTCAGTGGGTTGCACACACTGAACAGCTAGGGTTAGAATTAAATTGCAAGAAAACAGAGATTACAGTTACCTCGAAAAAGAAAGACATACTACATTGTGGGTGGTTGGGTGGGTGGGTGGATGAGTGAGTGAGTGAGTATGTTAGTACATAAGTAAGTAAGTTAATAAATAAGTAAGAAAGTAAACATAACTTTCCCCTGCAGATGGCTGCGTGCGAAACTTCTTTGGTTTCGGTGAGAAGGGATGGTGCCATTCCTTGCTATCTCTCTTCCTTTCCGGCTTGTGGTAGTGAACCCAGGTTTCATCTCCAGTAACAATTCTTGATATAAACCATCACCTTCTGCTTCAACGCACTGCACAAGTTCTTGACAATCATCAGTGCGACGTTGCTTCAATTCTGGAGTAATTTGCCGTGGCACTCACCTTGCAAACACATAGTGGTACTGTAGCACATCATGGATGATGTGGTGTGCTGAAACTTGGCTGATTTCAAAATGTACGGCAATGTAACTCACAGTCAATCGGCGGTTTTCCTGTACGAGTCCTTCAACGGCTGCAATCAACTCTGGGGTCACTACTCGGTGTGCCTAACCCGGTGATGAAGAGTCTGTCACAGAAGTGACGCCGTTTTAAAACTTTCTACTCCCCTCACTCACTTGCTTCACTGACAGTCATGAATCATACTGGACCTTCATTCGCTGATGAATTTCTATAGTTTCACCCCTTCACTGATCAAAAGAAAATGGATAACAGAACGCTGCTCCACTTTGGTGCATGTCAAAATTGGGGTGGCCATCTTTAAACTGTCCTTATGAAGGCACCCTGTTTGTCACGTGCTTAAAGCTCTTGACATCCTTAACAACAATATTGACAGGTTACAAGACAATGACAGGTTATTGTAAATTCTATCACGCTTTTAAGGTTTTCATTTGAATACCCTTCTTATATTTAGGCACAAAGCAAAAGTAGTTCTTATTACCTTTAGTCACAAAAGTAGTTAAAATAGTTCCTTATATTGTTAGACTTGTTAAAATGAAGTTACTGATCACTTCGTAAAAATAATATTATTGATATAAAAATGTTAGTTGCATGTCCTTTACAAGACTGTATCAACCCCAACACTTGTTTGGCTTTTTCACTTTCAGTAGTTTGCCATAGCTTTCTGAACGACCGATGTACATACCAACAAAATCAACACAAGGTGCTCTTGATTATGTGGTTGTTTCGGGATTTGAAATTTAATTATTGAGCACAACCCACTACTGGCAACGCCGATCGCATTCTGGTATGAACCTAAGGCCTATCCACGTCAATATGGAAGCACTATACTCGAGTTTCGCCTTCGTTTGAGCTCGTCAGTAGTGCATATCCCTGACCGGATCCGGAAACAGTCCCGGATCACGCGTGTGAAGCGGGTGTGTAACCACGCTGCACACACTGGACACGCGTGGCCTACGATGGGTAGCGTTGTGATGTTCTGTTGTGATAATTTGGTGTGTCCAGTGTGTGCAGCGTGGTTACACACCCGCTTCACACGCGTGATCCGGGACTGTTTCCGGATCCGGTCAGGGATATGCACTACTGACGAGCTCAAACGAAGGCGAAACTCGAGTATAGTGCTTCCATATTGACGTGGATAGGCCTTAGGTTCATACCAGAATGCGACAAGGTGCTCTGTTTCTAAATCATCGGCAGCTGATTTTGAACCAAACCTTAGAATTAGCACGTCTGAGAATTGTAAGACATGTTCACTGCCTCTAAGACACAAACATCTGCTACTGACATCTTATTATTGCCAAAAATACATCTCTCTTATAATATTCGCCATGTGGCACAGGTGATCATGTCTGTCCACAGCTTTTGTCTTGGGTATCATTTCTCATACCCATGTTCCTCCACACCATGATGTTAAATAGTCCTGCATCATCTGTCTGGCTTTCCTCTACTTGTCCTTCCCTCCAACATTCTTCCCATTGTTACAATGTACTCCAGCCTCCCCCTTCTCATGCCATATTTAAAACATAGACTGTCTTCTTCTGATGTGAGTAACCAGTTCTTTTTCTGAGTTAACTTCTTTCGAGAAGATGTGAGTAACCAGTTCTTTTTCTGAGTTAATTTCTTTCGAGATATCTCCATTAAGCTTTATATCTATCGACAGTGTTCTCATCATTCTTTTATAAAACCATATCTTCGTAGCTTCATACATATCTTTGTAAGTGGACAGCCAGATTGAGTAATCTGGACATTTCGAAGGAAGCTAAGTTGCAAAGACAACTTATCACAAACACCAGAAAGAGACAGTCATCGTTTTTTGGCCACATTATGAGAAGACAAAACCTGGAACATGCTGTGACAACCAGAAAGATTTGCAGAAAAAGAGATAGAGGAAGACAGAATGAGAAGATTTTTAACAGTCTTGTGGAAGGAAGTCAACACACAAATTGATCCATGCCGTCGGGGAATCGCAATTTGTGGAGAGGCATGATCGCCCACACCAGCCGGCAAGGCAATGGATGATGATGATCTTCGTAGCTTCCACTTAATTTCTCACTAGTCTGCTTATTGTCTATGATTCGCTTCTGCACATCAGGATTGGCTTGATATAATTCCTAAGAACTCTTTTTCTCACTTTGATTGACAAACTACACGCATTTTTAACAATTTACATAAAAACATGCACGCAGTAAAATACAACAACTGGAGGTGATGAGTTGACGAAAAACACATAAATACTGCTTTATTGTTCTTTCAAATGTGTTGGGTTGAGTTCAGAATTATGAGACAGTAGGAGCTTGATGCAGAATCAAAACTGTAGCTAAGACAAAAGCATACAGTACATAAATTGCACAACAGTTTTGCCACCATAAAAACCTCCCAAAAAAACTCCCGGCAACATAAGAACATTCTTAATCATTTCTTTAAATTTATGTTTAGTAGGTTTCACAATCTGGTTATATATTTTATATAAACTATCACAATGACTGATAATAAATGATTATATTTTTTTAGCATACAATAAACACCAAAAAAAAAAAAAAGGAAATTTTCAATTGTTGTTATCACCAAAATGTCAAAATAGTTGTCAAATATTGATATGTGATCTAATATACAAGTAGGAACAATACATTGAAACTAACATTTACAGGCTGATGCAGTTATCTAAATACAAAAAAATAAGACATAGAATTCAGCTAATTTCTGCTGAAATATCACACAATCTTTCTTAAAGAAATGAGCACATGCAAATGAATAGTTCATTTCATGAAATTACAATGTGCGAACACTCCACCGCAATAAACATCCATACACAATTTCTTATTTCTCCTCACACATATATGAAAGGTGATTTTATCTCTTCATTCTTATCTTTATCATTTCTCTGATGTTTATTTTTTATCCATTCAGGTTCATGTGATATGTTTAATATTATAAATTTACCCTTTAACCACTAATTTTCAAAAATCTTTTCACATTAGAATTCTTCTCGTGACATTTTTTTAATAATAAGTTACCTCTATCTATAATTCAAGCAGCACTCAGTAAATTTAAAGAAAAAAAATTTAACTTGTAATATTTTAAACATTTAGCTAAGCAACTGTTTATTTTTAATTCACTTTCCAACAAAATTACTATATTGCTGCAAGTGCCAGTTAATGAATGAACACAGTAACTAGTTAATTAGTTGACAGAGTTAGTGCGAGGGAATGCCACCTAAAGACTACATGTCATGGCAGCAGTAACTAGTTAATTAGTTGACAGAGTTAGTGCGAGGGAATGCCACCTAAAGACTACATGTCATGGCAGGACAGACCAGGCCCTAAGAATTGGTCGACAACTGGTCTAGGATGGAAGCTCTGACAGGTGGACAGTTAGAGTATTGCTTTGCTGATCCGGCAGCTTCTGCAGCTTGTCTTGTTCCAGAAGTATTGGTGTCACCTTTCCTCTGGAGTAAACTAGACAGGCCGAGAGAGGGACCATGCTACATGGGCAACACAGTCTCTAAATTCAACCCAGGCTTTGTGTTATGGAGAGATATAACTCCATTTTACAGACTATCGTCTGTCAAGACGGCAAGGTGCCAGTCAGTCAGTTGACAGATCATCCTTGCAGTACATCGAACCATTCAGTTCATAAATTTTAAGATCCCCTTCTCAATATATTCCTCAACATGCAGCGGCTGACGAGACCAGCTCTGATGACATTAGCTACTGTACACAGTAACTACCAGATTAATAAATATTCTATTAATAAATATACTCTTGCAGAACTAATTTATTTATGTAAAATATGATCTGGCTTATGCAGTCACATTGAAGGAAGTAAATATAGTGATGTTTCAGAAATTACTCCCTTTTCATCTTCATGATCTCTCACTTTGCATATTTTATGGACCGCAAAGGAGATTTCTATGACAAGAATTAATTTATGATCACATCTTTAATTCACAGCTGTGCCTCTATAATTTCACTTGTAGTCTTGCTAATTGAAAATTTGTATTTATGATATTTCACTTTCAAGATAAATACACTTGCTGGTTAAATAACTTAAAAATAGCATGAGTTTAAGATTTTATTTTTATTTTTTTAGATATTACAAAAATTAAATTGTGACTAGGTGGGAAATGTATTTGAAAACAGAATATAAAATAAACATTGTCAGTTTACAGACAAATTATGTTTTAAGGCATTTAGCATCTTTTTCTTAAAATCAGATCTTTTATGTAGCACAGCTATTTATGATTTGAAATAATTCATGAACTGTTTAAACACAGACTCATGTGTTTTAATTTATTTAGCCACTTTATTTTCCCGCTGTTGCTGCAGCTAATTGTAAGGTATCAGAACAATGTTTACATCTCCTCATGTTATTTTTCCACAATCTGTCAATGTTTGACTTACCAACATGTCTTAGAACAATTTCCATAGCTCTTCAATGGCTAAACTACTCACTTTAATGGTGTCTTCTTTTTCTTCTTCATTCCTCTTTCAAGAGAAGTCTCTCAAACCTGGTATACACTTAAAAGGTCAGTGTGTCTGACTTCAGCATTCATTTGCTTAAGGTTTGCTTCCTCTATACAGATTCCATCCTCTATCTACCCATAGTCTCATTAATGGTTTAAGCCTCAACTTGTCCATGGTTGCAGTAGTCAACAATAAATACAGCTCTGTAGCATATTATAAAAGGGAAAATGTAAATATGCATAACAACTTTCTGGCATAACAACCTCACTTTGGATAGAAAAGGTCATTTCCTGTGATATTTTTTTAAAAGTTGAGTGTTAATGCAGCCATGATTATTTTTAATACCTCATACTTAAGACAAATGTTTATTGCTTCCCTCTTCATGTGTATAACAAATATTTACACTTATTCTCCAAATTTATGTTACCCATTCATTACTTCCTTTTATGATTAAATATTAATTTTCCACCTTTTTGTTTATGCCATATAATTATTGACAATTATATTCATGCATTCCACATGTATTACTTCGCTTTATTCTTAGGCTCAGTAAATTATTATACTTTCTAAATTAATTAAGAAATACAAAACAGGAGAAGGGCACTTTCAAATTGCCGGTATGACACAGTAAACACATTCACAATGAACTAATGAATGGAATATTGCGGAAGTTTGAGTCCCTTATGTTACCCATTCATTACTTCCTTTTATGATTAAATATTAATTTTCCACCTTTTTGTTTATGCCATATAATTATTGACAATTATATTCATGCATTCCACATGTATTACTTCGCTTTATTCTTAGGCTCAGTAAATTATTATACTTTCTAAATTAATTAAGAAATACAAAACAGGAGAAGGGCACTTTCAAATTGCCGGTATGACACAGTAAACACATTCACAATGAACTAATGAATGGAATATTGCGGAAGTTTGAGTCCCTTATGCTTGATTATGAAAATAACTTGGTAAAGTGTTTAGAAATGTAGAAAAAAAAAACTGGCATATATTGTAATGTCGATAACAGCGCAACAACTAATGTTGTAACAAAGACATGTAATTATGCAGCAATGGCAGCTCTGAAGTATTTGTTTTCCTTGCCTTCTTTGATAACGGTAATAGGCAAAAGTGGGTGGGTTGTGTTTTGCAAGAATTTCTGCAAACAAAAGAAAGATGATATTAGCCACATTAATGAACTGTGTTGTTGTTGTTGTTGTTGTTGTTGTTGTTGTCACCGTTGTTGTTGTTGTTGTTATTGTTGTGTTAACCCACTTTTATCTCAAGCGTAGTTCACACACATGCTACTACTACTAGCAGTAGCTGCTACAACTATTGAGTACACTGGGCTGATTTTGCATGAAGATTAGCTTTCCCTATTATCAGTGTCCCTCACCATGAGATGAACCCTGTCCGACTTCTGAGGTACTTTACATCCTTAAGTTCAAGAAGTCAACATTTAAGTCCACTGGTCTGGAATGAACCCACTCGCCGTAGTCACCCGAGGAAGTTTAATCTCAAGTGTGTTAAATATCTCGGCCAGACCGACCTCCTAAAAACAGTATTCTTGCACAGCCCAATATCACCCTTACAAGAAGGCAGTTCAATATATCGAGTTAGAGTTTCCAAGACATCTTGATGGATGAACATATAGCATTTCCGCATACTTTCCCTAATCATGTTATAATCAAGTATAACATTATATTGCAGTGTTGAGGCAGAAGAGTATAGAGAGGTATAACTCCATTCTGATCTAGTAGTTATTATGATTTTTTTCAAAGCACAATATAACAAACTATCATCTGTGAAGACAGTTAGGTGCCAGTATCAATGAGACAGACCATTGAACATTAATTGAAAAATACTGATTATGTTACACAGGTCACTCACATCCTTTAAGACTGGGTTCTTGCCTGTGCTATGGAGTGTATGCACTGTGCTGAGATTCTGTGTGGGATTCTTGGGTAAAGACTGGAGCTTGGAGATCTTCTGCTCCTTCTTCTTCTGCCTGCCATGTCCTAAAGGAGGACAGGCCCTCAATCAACTCAGATCTGGCCCTTTGTTGACTTGTTTAATATTGGTCAGATTCTGCAGCTTAAGTTTTCTTTAGGATAAGGTAACCAGGAACTACACACTGAGCCTGTCCTACTAACCTGGATTGTCAAGTTTCACAAACTTGACTCTAGTAACATTACAGCTAATAAAATTAACATGACAAACGACCTGAAGGCAGGATCATTAGGAGAAAGACATTAAAAAGAACACATAAACATTCTTTGTGATTTACTAGACAATGTTAATTCAGTTGTTTGTTATTGCTTTCTGAACAGCCATGCCTCATACCAGATCAATACAAAGCAGTCTGCTTCAAAATTGCCCACAGCTTATTTCGATCCCTCAACTCTGTATGTTGAGGAATTGTGAAATGCAGTTTCACTATCCCCAAAGCCCCAGCACTGGTTACATATATATACAACTAATTTACTTTTTTGTTTTATATATATATATATATATATATATATATATATATATATATATATATATATATATATATATATATATATATATATATATATCATTGGCACCTTTCCGCCTTGACAGACGATAGTTTGGTACATTGTGCTTCAAAAAGGCTTAATAACTACGATCCATGGCGGTGGCGAGTGTGGCTGGTAAGGCCAATTCTTCCTGCAAATGTTTGCCCACAGTAGGTGCATGTGAAAACATGGTCACTTCCACCATTTTGCACCATCTTACGTCTCACACGCTCTGTGTGTGCTTTATCTGCAATCATTTTCTCCTTTATCTTTATTCCATTTCTGATAGTTGCCCTCCATGCATCACGTTCAGCGGCGACGTGCTCCCAATGTGCATTATCAATGCCTGTATCAATCATGTCCCGCTTACACACATCTTTGTATCGTAGTAGAGGCCGACCCTGAGATCTCCTACCCATCTGTAATTCACCAAAAAAGATGTCCTTTGGTATTCTACCATCATCCATCCTCCTAACGTGTCCTATCCATCTAAGTCTATGAAGACTGAGCATGGAATACACCGTCACACAACCTGATCTTTCCAATACTTCAGTATTTGTGATTTTGTCTTGCCACTTAATACCAAGTATTCTTCGCAGACACCGCATATGAAAGCTGTTTAAACGTTTCTCTTGGCGTGAGTAAGTTGTCCAGGTTTCACTGCCATAAAGAAGAGCACTAAGGACACAGGCTTGGTAGGCGAGGACTTTTGTTTTGGCAGTAAGCTTCCTGTTCTCCCAGACTCTTTTTGCTAACATATTCATTGTTGTTGTTGCCTTGCCAATCCTGATGTTGATTTCCTGATCGAGGGATAATTTGCTATTTACCTGTGATCCTAGATATGTAAAATGGTCTACTATCTCCAGTTCGGCGTCGTCAATAAAGATTGATGGTACATCATGTGCACCTTGTGACATAATCTGTGTCTTCTTTTTGTTAATTGTTAAACCAAATTCAGAACAAGCATTGGAGAATGATGATAGTAGATGTTGTAATTCTTCCTCAGAGTGGGTCGTAATCGCAGCATCATCCGCAAAAAGCAACTCTCTGATTAGTACCCTGCTAATTTTGGTCTTGGCCTTCAATCTCTGAGCATTATAGAGGCCACCATCTGAGCGTGAGTGAATGTATATACCGTCATCCTGATCACGAAAGGCATATTTCAGTAGAAGTGAAAAGTATATCCCAAAGAGGGTGGGGGATAGTACACAACCTTGCTTAACTCCACTCTTGATTTCAAACTCTTCTGAAGTTGAGCCATCAAACTTGATTATACCCTTCATGCCTGTGTGGAACGATTTCACAATGGACAGAAGAGTTGGTGGGCAGCCAATCTTCTTTAGTGCTTTGAACAGACCCTCACGACTGACCAAATCGAATGCCTTTGTGAGGTCGATGAAGGCAATAAACAGTGGCTGATTTTGTTCTCATATCAATGGTAGACTGGTTCTGACGGAAGCCGCACTGTGATTCGAGGTAGACTTGATCTCCCAGGACTTGAAGTCTGTGCAGGACAATTCTGGCAAATACTTTCCCAACAATACACAGAAGTGAGATACCCCTATAGTTGTTACAGTCGCTCCGATCTCCCTTGTTCTTGTACAGCGTTATGATGTTTGAATCTTTGAAATCCTGTGGGGCTTGTCCTTCTCACCAGGATAGCTCTATTAGCTGGTGGATCTGTAGAGCGAGTGTGTCTTGCCCACTCCTGATTACCTCTATTGGAATCCCATCCTTACCTGGAGCTATAGTGGGAAGTGTGTCCAGGTGGTCAAGGGTTGGCAGGGCCTCTATGGCGTTGAGGGCATCATCCGCTAGCTTGGTCTCACTTGAATAAAGCTCTAAATAGTGCTTGACCCATCTATCCATCTGCTGTTTCTTATCAGTGATGATTTCTCCAGTCAAGGTTTTCAGCGGTGCACTTCTTTTGATCATTGGACCACAGGTTTTCTTTATCCCTTCATACATGCTTCTGATGTTTCCCTTATCACTTGCGATTTGAATAGACTCACATAACTTGATCCAATAGTCATTCGCACACTGCCTGGCAGCCTTTTGTACATCCTCCTCGCTTGCTTCAGCTCACTCAGAGTGTTACGCGTTGGTCTTTCCTTGTTTCTTAAGAGAGCTATTTTCTTTTTATCAATCAAGGGTTGCAGTATCTGGCTGTTTGCCGCAAACCAATCCTGCCTCTTATGATCCACAGTGCCGTAAACCCCTACCGCTGTTTTATAAATTGTTTCCTTAAGTTTACTCCATTTATCATTTACTATACAATTTTCTGATGTATCATTGAAAGCGTCTTCAAGTTGCTGTTGAAATTCAAAGCACTTTCCAGGATCGTGAGTGTTAGTAATATTAATCCTGGGGCTAGACTTGTGTTTAGCTGTGTAGATTCTCTTTGGTCTCAGTCTAACCCTTGCAACAACCAAAGAATGATCTGTATCACAGTCAGCACTGTGGTAACTTCGAGTTAATGATGTATGGTTCAGATGTTGTCTCCGTGTGATAATGAAGTCCAGCTGATGCCAATGGCTGGATCTTGGATGTTTCCATGTGACCTTATGCATCTCTTTTGTTTTAAAAAAGGAGTTTGTAATACATAGGTCATTTCTAGTGCAATGCTCCAGCAGCCTTTGCCCATTATCATTCATGCGACCGATGTTGTATTTTCCAAGGCACTCTGGCCATGAACTTGAGTCCTTGCCCACACAAGCATTGAAATCACCGAGCATATAAATGTAGTCGGATTTTGGTACTGCCTTGATCGCAGAGTCTAGCTGCTCATAGAACGTGTATATATATATATATATATATATATATATATATATATATATATATATATATATATATATATATATATATATATATATATATACATATATACACACACACACACGAGGGGGCTTTAAATGAAAACCTTAAAATGGGACAGAAATGACAATAACCATCAGAAATGACAATAACCATCAGAAATGACAATAACCATCAGAAATGACAATAACCATGACATTGTCTTGCAACCTGTCGGTATTGTTGTTAAGGATGTTAAGAGTGTTAGCTTGTGACATCATGGTGCAGATGAACACAGTGAAATCATAAGGATAATTTAAAGATGGCCACCCCACTTTTGACATGTACCAAAGAGGAGCAGCATTCTGTTATCCAGTTTTTCATCAGTGAAGGGGAAAAACCTATAGAAATGCATCAGCAAATGAAGGTCCAGTATGGAAATGCATGCCTGTCGGTCAAGCAAGTGTATGGGTGGAGTAGGAAGTTTCAAAACAGCGTGACTTCTGTGAAGAGTTGCAGCTGGTGGTGCATGAGTGGTTACACACATGACCAAGATAATTTTTTCTGCAGGAATCCAAGTACTTTATTGTTGCTGGAGAACTTGAATGCAGTGATGACTACATCGAAAAATGATACATGTGTTCTTTACTTTTTCAGAATATATTCACTCAACAACAAAACATTTAAGGTTTTTTTTGAAGCACCCTCATATATGAGCATGAGTAATACTCACATGAGCATACGTCAGAGCATTTTGCTGTTCTCCTTTGGATGCACCCTTGCCAATCCACACAAATAAGTCCTTTTTGTTGTCATACACAAATGCATCCTGGCAAATAAAATAAAAATAAATGTACAAATGTAAATGTGAACAGAGAGGAGGATTAGACACACAGATGAATAACATGAGGAGTGCATGGTGGTAGATGCAAGAACTAGCAAAAGATTGGATAGTTTGATGTGGGAGACACAGAACTAGCAAAAGATAGGAAGATTTGATATGGGAGATGCAGGAACTAGTAAAAGATTGGATGGTTTGATGTGGGAGACACAGAACTAGCAAAAGATAGGAAGATTTGATATGGGAGATGCAGGAACTAGTAAAAGATTGGATGGTTTGATGTGGGAGACACAGAACTAGCAAAAGATAGGAAGATTTGATGTGGGAGATGCAGGAAGTAGTAAAAGATTGGATGGTTTGATGTGGAAGATGCAGGAACTAGTAAAAGATTGGATGGTTTGATGTGGGAGATGCAGGAACTAGCAAAAGATAAGAAGATTTGATGTGGGAGATGCAGTAACTAGCAAAACATTGGATTGTTTGATGTGGGAGATGCAGGAACTAGTAAAAGATAGGATGGTTTGATGTGGGAGACACAGAACTAGCAAAAGATAGGAAGATTTGATGTAGGAGGTGCAGGAACTAGCAAAAGATTGGATGGTTTGATGTGGGAGATGCAGGAACTAGCAAAAGATAAGAAGATTTGATGTGGGAGATGCAGTAACTAGCAAAAGATTGGATAGTTTGATGTGGGAGATTCAAGAACTAGCAAAAGATAGGATGGTTTGATGTGGGAGATGCAGGAACTAGCAAAAGATTGGATGGTTTGATGTGAAAGATACGGGAACTAGCAAAAGATTGGATGGTTTGATGTGGGAGATGCAGGAACTAGCAAAAGATTGGATGGTGTGATGTGGAAGATACAGGAACTAGCAAATGATTGGATGGTTTGATGTGGGAGATGCAGGAACTAGCAAAAGATTGGATGGTTTTATGTGGGAGATACAGAACTAGCAAAAGATAGGAAGATTTGATGTGGGAGATGCAGGAACTAGCAAATGATAGGAATATTTGATGTGGGAGATGCAGGAACTAGCAAAAGATTGGATAGTTTGATGTGGGAGATTCAAGAACTAGCAAAAGATAGGATGGTCTGGTGTAGGAGATGCAGGAACTAGCAAAAGATAAGAAGATTTGATGTGGGAGATGCAGGAACTAGCAAAAGATTGAATAGTTTGATGTGGGAGATGTAGGAACTGGACAATGGATTGTATGTTTATCCTGCTAAGATGAAGGTAGTCCTTTAGAAAATACCGTCATGAGGATATGGAGTGAGTGAGTTAGTTTAGTTAGTTTGTTAATCAACAGATCATCCATACTAGACATCAAAATATTAGTTAAGTGCTTAGATCCTCTCCTCAGTATCTCTCTCAGCATATGGCTAAAAGTGTATAGAACAAACTTGATTCTGTTACACATCATGCAAACCCTGACTGCCCATGCATATTAGCATGTCACATGATTATGTTGATGATGATACATGTTGCCTCTTTGCAAATAATACACTCTTCCAATTTTGATTGTGTGTACTGTCCCCACGGTCGTCTTTTACAAACTCTTCTGTGACTGAAATAATTAACTGTCTGGTCACTCATTCAGACAGGCAAAAACATCATTTCATTATGAAAACAACTTACACTGCTTTTGAAGTCGTTTTTGAAAGCTCTGCCCTCTTTTATTTTTTCAAAATGTAGCTTTCCGGAATTGTCAGACAACCTTGTGAACAGAAAATAATTGAAAACTAATTCGCATTCATTGAACAACAAAAATGTTAAATTTAAAAAAAAAATTCATTCCTGTAACAGGTCTGTCCTGTGGGAATGTGATGTGCCAGGACAATCACATGTTTGGAGAGCTGAGTACATGGATGATTAGGTGGTCAGTCTTTCCTTCTCATAGCGAAAAGAGCTGACATCAAACTCTTCTACTATTATGCTTATGCCACTGTCAGCTTCACACACTAACTGCTGCAACAATGAAGAAGTAAATACATTTACTTTACAGGACGTTGCAGTCCACCCCAGCATTTACTGGCTATTTGGGATTTACTAGGCCATGTAATTTGCCGTTAATATTCACTACAATTTATCTTTGTTAATCAAAGTTTGGGAAAATAATTATTTTAAGAGCTATATTGAGCCTATCTTGACGTACAGAAGTGAATCATGGATAATTAACAGATAAGTAAGATATTATGAGGAAGCTGCGAAGATGTGATTTTATAGAAGAATGATGAGAACATGTGGACAGACAGAAAGACCAATGAAGATATCTTGAAAGAAGTTCACTCACAAAGAGAACTGGTATGATGCTAAGGAAAGATAACTCTAGTCTAATCATCATCAAGTGCTATGCCAACTGCTAAGTGGTCATGCTTCACCACAGATTTGAGTTCTTTATGTTTTGAATCAATTATATTAATGATACGCCTCCATGCCACCATCTCAGTACATCCAGTATTGGTTATAATCAAGAGCTTAAGTCAAATGTGATACCCAAAAAGCATACATATCTCAGCTTAGTTGTAGACAGGCACAAAACAACAAGCTTTTCTCAGGACAAACGAGCAAGAAGAAGTGCGCTCACTGTTGCCAAGGAACACTTCTCTGGAGGAGGTTCCATGCAACTGGAAGCTTCAGAGATATTGATTCAGGCAGAATCTTTTGAACATTAATACTGGTGCCCGTAAACAGTTGTCTACCCATTTCAACAGTGCAGATCAATGTGGGGGTGTTGAAATCCAGGTCACAGTCATTAAGTCTTGCACATTTCATGAAAAAGATCACAAGACTCTGGAAAACCACCTCATATTTTCAGCCAGGGTGTCTTTCGCCATACAGTCTTAATGTGTAACCTAGTTTCATTTAAACAAATATTTTTTATTTACATCTGACCCTTTCTATTAACCAAGTGGTTATCAACCTTTTTTGGCCTGTGCACCCCTTCACCATATGTTTAGAATGTCATTCCCCCTTGTCATATTTCTTCCCTATAAATCCCCCCCCCCCCCCACACACACACACACACACAGTATCTGTAAAAATGGAAACTAAAGTTAATAACACATACTAGAACCAGTCTAGAAGTCTACATAAAATGTGATATGCTGGACTACTTACGTTATAAAATGCATTTCAGAAGGGCTAGAAGTACAGAATCATAAAGTATGGAGGGAAAAATAATATCAAGTAATCAGTTCTTGTAATAACACAATCTTGAAATAATCTTAATTCCCCCCTGGAATCCCTAAAATTCCCCACCGGTTGAGAACCACTGTATTAACCAGTCTATCATTCCCACTTTTCTGTTTGTGTACTCTCTCCTTTCTTTGCTCTGTGCCCATCCCCCATGTCTCCCTTTAGATATTGAGCAACTCCCTCCCCCTCCCCTCTCTCGCATGCACACACGCACGCACGCATGCATGCACGCATGCACACACACTTATTTCACCTTAATGTACACTTCATACACTGTCAGTTCCTGTCGACTGACCTATGGAGCACACAGTACACAACAGATTTATATGTCCTAGGTTTCAGATGTGTCTAGGACCTCAGCTAAGTGATCTGTTTTGTAGTTTTATAATGTAGTTGCATCAATGCCTGTTTTGTTTTTGTGTGCTGATGAAGGTTTGCTAGCCAGAATGTCTATTATGTCACTTGTGACAAAGTTCACGTGAAGCTGACCAATTCTACTTTCCACTTCTGATGAATGACTCACTAAACCGAGCAGATCAGTTTGGCAAACTCTGGAGAGGATTACATTTCTTCACAACACAAAATATGTGTTCTCCAGGACAAACATGGGGGATAATCTTAAGCCTAAACTCTCACAGCGTGGTGACAACCTGGGAAAGTAGTCTTAATGTCCTCAACCCTGCAAAGCCTCCTCTGGCATGCACTGTAATAGTGCTGAGTGCTGCAAATTTTGAACAGACTACAAGTACACAAGGTGATTACAGCTTCCACCATTGTGTCCTATGTTTCTTTCAAAAGACAGAGGAGTCGGAAAGAAAATCCATCATATTGGGAATATGTGAAAAACAAAAACAAGAACTGGTGGACAGTATGTGTTGCAGTCATATGTTTCATGGGGAAAATAAATTTATGATAATTAGAAGAAATTTACAACTTCAGAAATTTCATATTTTTAAAAATACAATTATAGAAATATTATCAACATTTACAAAATACTAGATATGCCTCTCATCAGTTTCACAAGATATTATTTTTAAAAGGATGAACTTTAAAGTACATACCTGTACAGTTCAGGTGTCTTGTCATCATCATGAAACTCAGAATCATCATCATCATCATCTTCATCTTCACCAAAGTAGTCAAAGAAGCCATTCTGTATACAAAGATAAGATAAAGAATAAACAGTGGAAAATAGTCCATAATGTACACATGGACAGATTCATTGATAATGCAGGCACCTTGCCATCTTGACAGATGATAGTTTGTTTTATTGTGCTTCAAAAATAGCACAAAGCCTGGGCTGAATTGTAGAGAATAGGTGTTGCCCATACAGCATGATTCCTCTCTCAGCCTGTCTAGTTTACTCCAGAGGAAAGGTAAGACCAATACATCTAGAGCAAGACAAGCTGCAGAAATTGCCGGATCTGCACAGCAATGCTCTAACTGTCTGCCTGTCAGAGCTTTGATCCTATACCAGTTGCCTAGCAAGGCTTAGAGCCTGCTCTGCCCTGCCATGACATTTAGTCTTTAGGTTGCATTTCCTCGTACCAGGATAAGGCCTGTATCCTCCCAATTGCACTCTCTGCCTGAAGCCATTGGCACAATGTGGGGTATTGGGTTTGTTAAGAGTCGCCCAACATTCAGTGCTAACAGAAAGCAAGTTGACAGTAAAATAGATTTGAGTAATATCTTTTAATGGCAAAGATAACACTAACATAACAGACAGTAGCACCATATACCTAATATTCTGGAAGTAGTAACTTTGGGCAGAGTGGCAGGCTTCAATTCCGCAATTAAAAATAGAGAACATCTGTTGGATTTTTCCCCCAGGACATGCTGGTGTGGTGGGAAACGAGCAGGTGGACAGATTGGCTGTCTGCACTGCTGGGTCGGGTATCTGCACCGCTGGGTGCGGTATCTGCACCGCTGGGTGGGGTATCTGCACCGCTGGGTGCGGTATCTGCACCGCTGGGTGGGGTATCTGCACCGCTGGGTGGGGTATCTGCACCGCTGGGTGGGGTATCAGCACCGTTGGGTGGGGTATCAGTCCGTGATAAAGCAGACGTGGATGAGGCCCTGTGGGATCGTATGGATAGTGTAGAATAGCGGGTAGATCATCACAGCTTGGAGAGAACGGTGCTGCAGGGAGTGACCAGAGGATCTGGCCGACACTCAGGTCTCAGAGGAAAGGCTAGACGGACACATAATCAGACTGCTACTGGTATAATTAGTATTGAGACTCTTCGCTGAGTGTTGAAGATGAGGACAGAGCATGTATGGGAATGTTCCAAGTGCTGTTGTGTCGGTTCTGGACTCAACTCAATGCAACTCGAGCGGTGTAAAAGAATCCTTCACATTTACATTTCACAATATACACAATGTATCTCATGATGTGAAAATGGGTCCTTTACTTTATGTTTATTTTTTAAAGAAATATGAACGTTTAGTGTAATGTTTTAATTTATAAAAATAACAGTTAGTGTAATGCCTAAACTGGCAAAAATAACAGTTTGTATAATGTCTTGACTGGGAAAAATAACAGTATAATGACAAAAATAACACAGAACTAAATGACAGTAATTCAGTCTGACAGCTTTTAATGACAGAGTGAACAAATGTATGCTTACGCCATTATCATCCTCATCGAAAGTCTCCACATTTGGTTTTCCTCCTCTCTCAGACTTTATACCCTGGATAACTTGAACAGCCTTGTGCAAAGACAAAAATGATCTTAATAAGTAACATATCCAAATGTCACTTCATTGCTGGCTCAAAATTAATCAATAATGTAAGTATAATTAGTATGGCGAATAATAACAATAATAATGATATTCATAATAATAGACGTCGCAATCAATCCCATCATAATTTGGCTGTTTTTAGTTATGAGGTAATATTTACGTTCAGTCATTTGCCATTGCTTTCTGAATTACCAACTCTCATATCATCAAAATCAATGCAAGTCACTCTGCTTCCAAATCATCTGTGGCTGATTTTGAACCCTCGAGGAATTGTGAAACAGTTTCACTGCTTCTGAGCTGGAGCACCACTGGTGGAGACTATTTGATATTTCTGAAAGATATGCTGAGTGTCAGGGTCTAATCGGAAGATCCCAAGATGGCAATGGAGGATCCTTAAAGGAGCTAAGTTGCGATTCAGTTAGGTCACTTGTGTTTTCCAAATAAGTATTCTTGTTGTCCACTTTTGCTTTGTTCAGATAAACTTTGTTTGAGGTATGTTTTTGCATGTTTCTTATGTTTGTTAAGCTTCCCAGTCAAATTTCACATTCATTCTCTGTATATAAAGTCATCTGAATTTTCACTCTGTGTTTTGCATTGTATCTGTATTCACACGCTGGCAGTGCAATCACATTGGCACTAGCTAACTCTCTCAATGTAAACAACATTATGTTGGGAGTCTCTTGGTGAAATAGTTAAGCCGCTTTCCTCACACTCCAATTGTTGGAGTTCACTTCTGGACTGCCACATTTATTTTATTAGTGCAATTTTCTTGGAGAGTCCTGGATGTTATCACAGGAGCTACAGAGGTCGTGCCCTTTGTAACGCTTGTAGAAAGGCTGTTATGTGGAAAGAGACTCATGTGTTAAAACCCGTTGCAATGAATTAACTCCTCTTGCCTTTAAACCCTTTAAACCTTTTAAACAACATTAACTCATCACTACCCAGTGATTCCCAAACTAACTCCCTGTTAACTACCTTGTATTTTTCATCTTTGTTGCAGGATTTCCCATTCCACTGGTAAATTTCCAAACCTTTGTCCAGAATGAAAACATCGTTTGATGTGACCCTTGACCTGATCATTGGAACCTGTACAAGGAAAGAAACAATGTGTGGTAAGAAATGGGAGAAACGGACATGTCACAAATGTGAGGTACAGGACATGTAACAAATGTCAGATACAGGATACGTAAACAATGTGAGATACGGGATATGTAGGGTGGCAAATTTGAGACTAAAAAATGTGCGGAACATGAGGAATGGGATAATAATAACAAGAATAGTAAAAAAAAATAAATACAATAACAATAATATAATTAAAGCAAGAAGTGCAATATGAAATTCATGTTTTCAAAGCTGTATGATGGAGATGAGGAAAGGATGCTGAGAAGAAATAGTAAGATGATGAGAGAAGTGTGTCAAATACTGATAGCAATGCATATTGATTATGAAACCTTCACTTGGAGAAGCACTTCCAAAAACTAGTAATTTGAAATAAAGTCAAGAACTTTTTGGCACGTCTTGAGGTATACTGGGGATATGGTCGCATATTTTATTGTTGAAAGACCAACAGCACTCCATGGGTGGTGTGGTCAATATCTCACCTGCCACCTTCACTTTCCAGGCCATTTTCTGGTACCGATTTGAGACTGGAACGACCTGAGAACCTAGGTCAGTTTTAAAATCTCCTCCTTGTCATGTATCAATTGTGCGTGACTAAAGTTAACACCCGTAACATGGTCGAAAGGAGCAGGTTTGCTTAGTGCAAGAAGTACGATTTCAACCCGGGTCCAGGAGAAGGGAGGTCTCTACTAGACTAGGCTGTGAGAGGTCGACCATGGTCCAGGTTGTACTGGTCGAGAGTCAGTGTAGGCAATGGGGATATTCACCTCACCGCCAGACATATTTTAGTTGTAATTATTATTGTGATTAGACATTTTAAAGTGATAGAGAATGCTGATTAATGACTGTGGTTGTCATCTGCGCTTATGAAAAAGTGCCAGCGTAATAGAAGATGCTATCTAACACAGCGTTCTGTCAAGTTATTCTCATTGATGTCTTACTCTGTCACGCTAGTATGATAGCTGAAGGAAGTGAAAGAGAGAATAAGTTACAAGCAGTCAGTAATCGTGGACGAGCTATTAACTGGTGTTGACTACAGACAATCAGTCGTATCACTGCAACAGTCGAATTATACGAGCCAGATATTAAGGTCAGAGTGTTTCCCTTGGCAAACTCTAATGAGCCAAGTAAACTTAAATATGATCATGACGAAGATCTATGAACACAAAAGATTCTCAGCCGTGACACTCCTCAATGGAGAGTCAAACATGTGACCAGCAGGCAAGCTGGCAAGCAACTACCCTATCACTGCTCTGCAGATGTGTAAATACCCTATAAGAATACCTACCTCGGTTACTGTGACACTGGTTTTGTTGCCAGTTACATGTAGCAGTCGTGGTTTATATTCCTCTGCTTTCACATGCCTGAATCCAGTGTCTGCTCCACCTTTCATAATTCTGTAATTATAAATTGTTTGTGTTCTAATTATCACAAGGATGATTTTGGCTCTTAAAATAATATCTCTTAATTATGTTATATTTTAATGATTATCAAGTACACATATTAACAATTTTTTTTCCAGGGGAGATTAGGGGGCATTCATTCGCTTTTGAAATTAAGCATAATCAATACACGTGCTACTACTTCTAGTGCACTGGACTGACTTTTGCATGTAGATTAGCTTTCCCTTTTACCAGCATCCCTTGCCATCAGGCAAACCCACTCCAACTTCAGAGGTACATGTAATTTACATCTCCAAGTCAAACACAAGAAGACAACATTTTAGTTCAACTGACTGGTGTAGGGGTTCAACAGGTAACCTCAGTATCAGCACACCGGAAGTTTAAGAGTCAGTGCTCTTACTTATTTGGCCTAGCTGACCTCCGCTAAAAATGTCAACTCATTCTGTCCTAGAAGGTAATTTGAAGGTCACAGCAGCTGACCCCCCCCCCCCCCCCCCCCTGTTAAAAAGTAGGGGGAGGGGTGGAGCGTGGGGAGGAGAGAATATCAATAACAACAAAATTACAAGTGTATTACTTTGATAGGGGCCAAGTATACATGTCTCGTATGAAACAAATATGTCTCCAGATTTCTTGAGTATACTGTAACTAAAGATAAATAGTACAATCATTCTAGAAATGTTGATTGGTACACATGAAGACTCACACATACCACATAGATTGGTACACATGAAGACTTGCCAATCAAACATGACATTTTGATTAAAATACTTGAAGAATCACACATTACAGTTTGTTTAGTATACACGAAGATGAGCCAATCACACATAACCATTTAATTAATGTACTTGAAAACTATCCCTGATGACCACTCAAGCGTAGATAAGGAATGGACATGTTTCAAGGCTGCCATGCTCGACACACTGGAAAATAAATGTGGAACAAAGAAAGTAGGGCAGGACAATAGATTAAGAACAGCTTGGTGGAACAACGAAGTTAAAGATAGCATATCAAAAAAGAAGGTGGCATTCAAAAAGTGGATCACAACAAAATCTGAACAGGACAATATTACTTATAGAATAGCACGACGTAATGCCAAACAAACTTTTAGAGCATCTAAAGATGAATCCTGGAGAATATACGGTGAACAGATGGCGACCCTTATCAAAGACTGCCCAAGAGAATTTTATAAACGTGTCACCACAATGAGAAACAGAGATGCATGCTACAAGTTACTACAACCCAACCACCATCATAAACAGCAAAAGAGGTATACCAATATTTAATCCACAACAAAGACTAGCAAGGTGGGCAGAATACTTTCAAGAACTACTTAACCCCACACATAACATAGAAAACCTAACTTTTGTGCCTAAATTCCAGGGATAGCAAGAACCAAATTTCATATCTGCAGAAGTCAAAGCAGTTATACAGAAAAGTCCTAAAAACAAATCACCTGGTCCAGATGGAATAACCACAGAAGCTATTCAGGCCTGTGGGGAAACAGGAGTTAAATGGCTAACAAGACTTTTTAATATAGCATGGGAAGAAAGAAAAGTCCCAGATGATTGGCAACAAGCAATAATAGTACCAATATGGAAAAAGAAAGGCAATATGAGAGAGTGTGAAACATACAGAGGTATATCACTCCTGAGCCACAAAGGGAAAATGTATGCAAAACTTTTGGAACAAAGAGCTAGACCAATAGTTGAACAACAGTTAAGCAAAGCACAATTCGGTTTTCGGAAAGGTAAAAGTTGCACTGATGCATTATTTACACTTAGACAAATATGTGAAAAAACTATCGAATATAGTGACCAGCAGAATATTGTGTTTGTAGATCAGGAAAGGGCTTTCGATAGAGTAGACAGATACAAATTATGGACCATCCTTGAAGACTATGGGATACAAGGGCAACTGCTAGAAAACATCACAGCCATGTACCACTCAAGCCGAAGCGCAGTAAGAACACAAGAAGGTATATCAGATATGTTCACAGTCAATACAGGAGTGAGGCAGGGATGTGTGCTCTCTCCCCTGCTATTCAACATCTACATGGACAGAATTTCCAAAGAAGCAAGTCTCGACAGAACAGATTCAGAAAATTTAGAACTCTTTACTCCAGATGAAACAACTGATCTACAGGAAACAAATGAACTTCTATTTGCAGACAATCAGTGCCTGTTTTACAGCGATGATGACAGACTAGAAAATCATATTACTAATCTGAGTTCAACCTGCAGCAGATACAATATGAGTATAAACACAGCCAAAACCGAAGTAATGCAAGTTAGCAGATCACCAGGCCCACTAAGTATACAGATAAATAACACAACTCTGAAACAAGTTAAAGAATTCAAATATCTTGGAAGTATGATCACAGAAGATGGCGGATTGGACAGAGAAATTGAGATCAGATGTCAAAAAGCTAGTGCACTTACATATCAACTATCACCCTTACTGAAACATCCAAACATACCCATGCCCGCAAATTGATAGATAATAAACAGCATATTCACACCAACCCTATGCTACCAATCTCAAACCTGGACTTTATCCAAATTACACCTTCGCAAAATCAACACCTGTGAAATGAGATGCCTAAGGAGAGCTTCCAACTTAACAATCCGAGACCGAGTAAGAAATGCTATTATCAGACAGACTGGGATCAACACCTTGTGCCACATTTATTGAAAGACAGAAGATCAAGTGGTTTGGCCAAGACTACCATCACTTGCCTTACATCAAAGATCACCTGCGACAAGACCACGAGGATGTCCAAGAAAAAAATGGATTGACGACATCAGAGACATTGTACAACCACACAGAATGACACTATCCAGTGCCGCCACAGGGCACTGGAACGTAAATTATTCCTCCCCACGACACTTGACGGCAGAAGTGGAAGATGATAATGATGATGATGACTTGAAAACTAATCAATCACACACAATGCAGTGACTTGTACATTTAAATAATAGTCAACAAAACATGGTGTGTTGCATGGGTCTGAAAGTGTTACTGAATGTTTGTAATTTCTAAGAACTTATTTGTTTCGGCTTTTATGTTTTTGATTTACACATCATCATCCTGGAGCAGGTCCCTTACAGGAAGTCAGTCTCATCACAGCACTTCTGGCAAGTTTCCTAAGCCTGTGCCAGTTTTCTAAGCCTGTGCCAGTTTTCTTGATTCATGTACTTTTATGTCCAGGGTGTCCGGCATATCCTGTGTCCATCTTCATGCTCTTCATCCCATGCCTCTTCTTCCATCATTGTTCTTCCCAAACCATTGTGACATTTATTACAACCAAAATATTTCAGTTTCCAAGATACAAAGCGAGTTCTGTTCCATACAGGAGTACTTATTTGACACTGAAGGTAATTATTATACGTTTTGTTCTGGTATAAACCTGGTTATTGTCCATACATTTCCTACTGCTATGAATGCCTCTCTGTGGTATGTTACATCTACCTTAGTAATAATTAGCATGTCAAAAATTATTTTTTAGTGAATCATGTTTTATTAATTATTGCATATTTTCCAATTGTTTATAATGTATCTTGTTTCTATGGGGTCATGATTAGCTTCATACTTGACATATGAATGAAATAATGTATGAGAGCAGAAAGATAAGAAGGGCCAGCATGCTCAATTTTTAACCCTTTGATAATAAAGTTTATTCGTTCATTCTCTTGCCTTTTATATTCTTACTTTATTATCTATTTGTGCCTATAGCTACATCGATGGTGTTGCCAAGTTGTATTTATGATTCCATATATACTGCTTAATACAATATATGAACTGAAAATATACCTCAAGAGTTATGTAATTCTGTATTTATTGCAATCCCAAAGAAATCAGGAGCCTTTGAATGTGATCACCATCGAACAATTAGTATAATGAGTCACATCATGAAGATTTTGCTAAGAATTATCATGCAAAGAATTAGGAGGAAAATACAACCTGAAATAGGAGAAGAACAATGTGGGTTTGTAGAAGGCAAGGGTACAGTAAATGCTGTGTATATACTGAGAACCGTAATCGAACGTTTTATAGAAGTAAACGAAGATCTACACCTTTGTTTTATTGACTACACAAAGGCTTTCGATAAAGTGAGACATGTCAACATGGTAAGGATGCTTGAATATCTACAAATTGATGGAAAAGAACTTAGACTTGTAAAAAACATATATTGGAAACAACAAGCTGCCATAAGAGTTGATAATGAAGTAAGCCAATATCAGCCTATTAAGAGAGGTGTGAGACAGGGATGTGTAATGTCTCCAGATCTGTTTTTCCTGTACAGTGAAAGTATTTTCAGAAATATTGAAGATATGGAAGGAATCAACATTGGGGGACGATGCATCAATAACATTAGATATGCAGATGATACAGTTTTGATTGCAGACAATGAACAGGACCTGCAAAATTTAGTAGATGCGGTTATTACACACAGTGAACAACTAGGGTTAGAATTAAATTGTAAAAAGACACAGATTATGGTCGTCACTAGGAAGAATGAAATACCACAATGTTATATACAAGTAAATGGAAATATTCTTCAACAAGTGAATAGGTACAATTATCTCGGAACAGCAATAACATCTGATGGGAGATGCCTTGAAGAGATTAGAACAAGAATCGCCATGGCAAAAGTAGCCTTAAGTAAGATGAAAAACATACTGACCAATAAAAAGATGTCAATTGAAACGAGAAAAAGAGTGTTGAGATGCTACATAGAACCTGTACTTTTATATGGATGTGAAGCTTAGACAATGAGCAGTCAGGCTGAAAAAACATCTGATGGCTGTAGAAATGTGGTTTCTGAGGAAAATGCAAAGAATACCATGGGCAGCCAGAAAGACCAATGAACAAGTCCTTCAAGAAACAAATTAAGATCGTAAACTGATTAGAGACATTAGACGTAGACAGTCACAATTTTTTGGGCATGTTATGAGAAGAAATGATTTTGAGAACTTGGTGACAACTGGTAAGATCGAGGGGAACAGACCAAGGGGAAGACCTAGAAGTAAGTACCTGGATGGCTTGGCCTTGTGGCATGGTCGAGACAGAAACACGGAGCTGATCCACGACTCTGGTGATCGAGTGAGATGGCAGAACATGATCGTCCATGCTTACCGGCATGGCACGATGGGTGGATGGATTTGGAAGTGGTGTTTAATGAGTGTAGCCTTTTTTGTGAATAGCCTTGCTTAGTTCTCAGTATCTTTGTCTTTCCCCTGTGCATTTTCTGGCCTAAATTTTGTGAATTTCCTTTACTACATCATAAATGTAAAAAAATTAATTGTTTGTACTGTATAGTTCTGAAATGTGAACAATGAATAAACATAATAGAAAGCATATATAGATAATGAATATATATACATCAAAAACTGACAAGAACCAGCTTGATTGAAGAATTGACAGATGAACAAGTCCTGGAAAATGCAACAAAGACGACCTCTTAAGGATATCAAACAATGAAAACTCTCATGGCTTGATCATACCACAGGACACAGAGAAACATCAACCAGAGTATTGGAGGACACCGTAATTCTTCTTCTTCTTTCATTCGCTTGAAATTTTTCTATAATGCAATGTTGTCTCTTGTATGAATTTAACTGTTTTTTTTTAAAGTTCACTCAGTGGTCCATGGAGTTTTATCTCCCGCTGTCGTTTCTCTAAGCCAGAAGGTTTGCCTAGATATTTTGTATTTTGGGCAGTCTTAGCGTATGTGCTCTGCCATCTGCGGCACCAATCCAAATGTGTACATTCCTGATTCACCAATCATAATCAACATATTTTGTGGCGTGATTGTGTGGCATCCTGATTGATGTGGTATGTCTCCTGGCTGGTTGTCTTCATCTTCAGCACATTTCCTTTGCTAAAGTAGACTGTGATCTTACTCAAGTTTAGATATGTATATATGTAAACACATACACATGCATGTACAATACTGGGGGTGAGAATAAGGAGTTGGGGCACAAATCTGGAAACAGAGAAAGGAATAGACTAAGGATATGTATAAAACAGGCATATGCAGATCTCTCAATAAAGACATGCATTGAAATAAAGATAATGGCACAAGACAGACCATTACGAAAAGAAAGATCAGGAAGCTTCCTAATCACCTCAAAGGCTGAAAAACCTGATGATAATGGTGTGGTCATAAAGACTAAAATATTATAATTATACTACTTTCATCTTTGTGTTAATGCTAGCACATTAGAAATATCCGACCTACGTGATTGTTTTAAAATAGGATTTAAACAGGTCAGATTCGTGACCTTGAACTTCACGGTGCTGTATTGGAACATCATCTAGAAGTGTGTCCAGTTCTACAGTCTTGTAAGCTGCTGTACAATACTCATCCTGCAAAGAAACAAACAGCAAATGCAGCAAGGAGTTAGTTGTTAGATTTAAACTGCACATCAAACCAATCAATCCTAAGTTCTCAGATTCCCCTCTCAGTATGTCCATCGGCATGTAGTATCTGATAACAATAGTTCTGTGTTTGTTGTCTGTTCTTCTTTGGCTTCTTACATAGTGTTCGTGTTTGGGTTCATTCCTTTTGACTTCTTGTTCTTGCAGTCTGGTCATGGTTTCAGATTCATGGTCATCACTGCAGCAAGGAATACAGCCACTGACTAGTGTTCACACTTTTTGTTTAATGTCAGTGAGAAACCAAAGGAAAATGTATTTTCCTTCTTCTAACAATAAATCAGGAAGGAAAATTTATTTTCCTTCTTCTATCAATAAATCAGTTCTACTGTATGGATCAGAAGCTTGGGGAATGACTAAAATGATTACAAATAAATTACAAACATTCATTAACAGATTCATTAACAAACAAAAAGTCGGGTTAGACCAAACAAAAATGGATGGCGGAAAATGGGAAGTAGAGGTGTGTCACATTTATGTTGTATTATAACATAATGACAGCATTTAGGAAATATATATAAGCCCATGGCAGATATGGAAAGTCACTGGTGTCTGCATAAAATAGGACTAACATGGTATGACAGAATCACCAACATGGAGCTCATGGAGAGAACTAGATATATACCAGTGAAACAAGAGGTGAAGAAATGGCGCTGGATAGGATACATACTGAGGAAACCTGAGAAAATATAACCAGAATGGCTTGTGTCTGGAATCCACAGGGCAAGCAACACAGACGAAGACTTGAACATACGTGGAGAGAAGAAGTAGCCACAGAAAGTAATAATATAGGGAGTGTATGGATGGAGCTGCATGAGATGGCTAAGGAGCTGCATGAGATGGCTAAGGATCGAAAAGCTTGGATTGAGTTGGTTGAAGGTCAATGCCCTATTGAAGGTATAGGGTGAAAGATTTAAAAAAAACATGAAGAATTCACAACATGCTTGCAATAAATTAATGCATACATATTAAAATATACTTAAATTAC
The DNA here is from genome assembly GCA_963921405.1 of Cepaea hortensis. NCBI lineage: Eukaryota > Metazoa > Mollusca > Gastropoda > Stylommatophora > Helicidae > Cepaea > Cepaea hortensis. The sequence goes on along the minus strand of OY992882.1, from coordinate 118,665,740 downwards.
AAATGTTAAATAACCTAATAAAACAGATTTACCATAATTAACACCTTTACATTAATTCCCATTAAATGTCAGTAAATTGATTGACATAAAATTATTTTCATTTGCATATTTTTTTAATTACATGAACTGACCATCATATGCATTAAATGAACATATGGTTATGCTTTTTTTTTTTTTAAACAGTAGCCAAAATAAAATTTTAGACTTGAATAAATTAAGCTAAAAATGTGAACTGAATTAATTAAATATACCATTATTCACTGGAACATGAATACAAGATGACAGTACATTTGTCTTTATGCTGCTAGACCAGTGGTTCTCAACCTTTTTTGGCCCATGCCCCCCTTCACCATATTTTTAGAACGACATTTCCCCCCCCCCCCCCCCCCCCCTTTGTATTTCCTCCCTAAAAATGTCCCCCTGCCCCTACACAGTATACATAATAATTGAAACTAAATTTAATAGCACATACTAAAACAAGTCTAGACATCTACATAAAATGTGATTTGCGGATCTACTTACGTTATAAATTGAATTTCAGAAGGATGATACATACAGAACCGTAAAGTATGAAGGGAAAAACAATATAAAGTAATCGGTTCTTGTATTAACACAATCTATAAATAATCTTAATTCCCCCCCCCCCCCCCCCCCCCTTGGAAACCCTAAAATTCCCCCCTGGGGGGGGGGGGGGAATTCCACACCGGTTGAGAACCACTGTGCTAGACACTTCATAACATTAACACACACACAAAAATGACAAATTATTATATCCGTAACATTGACTGGACATGGGGAGAATGTATGTATATATGGACATATAATTAAGTGAAACACAACACTAATGTAAGTTTTACATAATTTTTTGAGGTTATGGGCATCATCATTGCTCACTTGAGACATTTAGATTAACATAGGTTAGTCTGATGTGATGGCAATTACAGTAGTAGAGATGTGTTGTGATAGGTCTTCACATATATTAGGTCAGGGCATAATGAGGTGATGTGACTAGTTTCTTTTCTTATTCTCCTTCCTTTCCAGAAGAATGCTTTTTAGCCACAAAGATCTCTGTTCTCTATGTCTGTCTCTGATCTGTCTCTCTTTTCTCTCTGTCTCTCTCTTTGTCTGTTTGTCTGTGTCTGTCTGTCCTTTGTCTCTCTCTCTCTCTGTCTCACTGACTCTCTCTGTGTCTGTCTCTGCCTCTCTCTATCGGTTTGTCTCTCTCTGTATATCTCTCTCTGTCTGTGTGTTTGTATTTCTCTCTATGTCTCTCTCTCTTTCCCTTTCTCTTGCTCTCTCTCACTCCTCTCTGTCCCACGCCATCTCTAGCTCTCCCACCCTCCCTCTCTTTCTCTCTCACATTTTATCAATATGCTTATCCTGAAATCACTCCGAGAGCAACATTGGCAACAATACAAACACCTCAGATACAAAAGGAGTTATCATCATTGTCATTATATTGTCATAGATATTATAATCATCTTTATTTTCCATAGCACCACCATTATCGTTGTCATCATCATCATTATTGTTACTATTGTAGTCATTGTCATCATTCTCATCCTCCTCCTCATCATCATAATTTTTAAAATCATTTTGTTGTCATTGTCATTATAAGCATCTTCATCATTGTAATCACTGTTATCATCATCATCATCCTCATTATAGTTTTTGTAATCATCATTATTGTCAGCAGCAGCATTGTTATTATTGCAATCATTGTCATAATCATCCTCAGCATTGTAGTCATTATCATTATCATTCTCATTGTTATCATCATCATTCTCTTTCTCATCATCATCATTTTTGTAATCATTTTGTAGTCATCATTATCATCATTCTCATTGTTATCATTCTCCTCCTCCTCATCATTTTTTAAATCATTTTGTAGTCATTATCATCATCATCATCATCATCATCATCATCATCATCATCATCATCATCATCATTGTTGTCATCATTATCATCATCAGTTATGTCATCATTGTTGTTACCTTTATCTTCATTATCACTATCATCATCATCATTATCATCATCATCATCGTCATCATCATCATCATCATCATCATCATCAACAACAATGTTGCATCATCACAGCGACTCACAACCACACATACTGACCTGTGTGCTGCATTTTCCTATCCAGAAATGAACATCGTACAAGAGCTGGTCTCCCCCCTGCTCCCTGTAAGTCTGAGAAATAAATACAAACAACTTTACTAATCCACTCCTTGTGTAACAATTCTATCCATCGAACTGTATCATCCATGCACATTTAAAAAAAAGTCAACTAAATTATATTCTTCTTCGTAGATGGAGGTTAACATGGCTGATAGGGTAAGAGCACTCGCTTTTAAACTTCCGATGTACTGATGCTGAGGTTGTGGGTTCAACCCATACACCAGTTAGTTTAACTAAAATGTTGACTTCTCATCCTTGACTTGGAGTACAAAAATTACAAGTACCTCTGAAGTTGGAGTGCGTACGCCTGATGGCCAGGGACGTTGGTAATAGGGAAGTTCATCCACAAGCAAATAGCCACATGCACTAGAAGTAGTGGCAAGTGTATGGACTATGCTTGAGTTTAAAGTCAGCAAACAACAACAACAACAACAACAACAATTCTTCTTCTTCCATTGGCTTCATAGCAAGTTTACATGGCATCCTAATTGATGTGATGTGCTCCTGGTTGGTTGCTACCGTCTTCAGCACCTTTTCTTTTGCTAGGGTCGACTGTGGTCTTACTCGAGTTTAGATATGTATGTATGTGCACATGTGTCTGTGCATGCATGTATCTAGAACAGTCTGCTGTTAAAGAATCAGCAAAGGCTTTTCTCCTGTTAGTTAAAACAGTTCTGCCACGTAAAGGCTAGATTTGGACTTTGCTGCCAGAAGTGATGAATGCATAAGCCGTGGGGATATTTTGCAAGGCTGAACGCTCACCCTCGTCTCTATGCCTCTGGTTGTAACAGCAATTTGGAATCATTCTTCTTGCCATCCAGGTGTCTCATCTTTAACAAGCGTTGGCATTCATGGCACTGCAATCTTCTCTGTCACTGGCCAGCTGTTTTTATATTTCCACATACATCTTTTCTCTTGCTCTGCATCTCTTGTCAGTATTTTGAAACACAGCTGCAAGCGATTTGGAAGCAGACCACATTGTGCTGGTTTTCACACAATGATATGTGTGTTGGTCATCAGAAAGCAATGGCAAACTACTGAACACAAACATACCAAGAAATCACAAACAGCCAAAAAATGCTATTAAGGATATGCAGCTAACGTATCGCTCAATTAGACTGGTCCAAGGATAGGGATCAAATAAAGAGACACAAATCTGCTGGTAGACTATTATGGGATGTCACAGGCCAGGGATGGCAACAGGAACCTCTTACACGCTTTAAGGCACATTGGGCACCCATACTTTAATAGACCAATCAGGACTCAGTGGGTCATGTGGTCAATACCAATCCGGCCATCTTTGCTTCCCAAGACATGTCTTGGTACAGAAGGCAAACCAAACACAAATGTCAGTTGATATTTGATGCACATGGCCATAGGTCTGCAGAATCTGTATAACAGGCATCAATAATCTATGACATGAGAAACTCACTTGACACTGACATGCATTCATGTGGCAGACATAACACTGACCACACCCATGGAGTACTAATTGTTCTAAAAATATGGAACTAGCACCCGATACACCTATTGATGTTAAAAAGGGGTGGTTTAGTATTTTTATTTGGGGTACTTACAATGAAGCCAGCTCCTTGGCGAAGCGGGTATGGATACAGTTCGTAATCCTGTATACCCACGTTTGAAACACAGCTGTGGGTGATTTAGCAGCAGACTGAGCTGTGTTGGTCTTTTACAAAATGGTATGAGTGTCAGTCATTTAGAAAGCAATGGCAAACTACTGAATGGAAACTTGTCAAGAGATCACAACATTAACAAATGCGGGTATAGACTGTGACGTCCTGTAAAGGATATCCAACTAAAGTTTTTTTGTTAACTTACAATGAAACATCCCATAAATAGTTTTTTTCAGAAAATAAAATATAGGAATATAGAAGTATTTGGAATACATTTTACATGAAACTATTCCAGGTGCAGCAAGAAACAAAAATAATCGAATTAAAAAGATGATACACATACACACATGTTTATAGTAATGGTAATAAAGATGTTTAAAATATAGTTTATCATCATCATCATCATCATTATCATCATCAGCAACATCACCATGATGTGCCATGCTAAACTATAAATAGACAGTGATCATGATGTATGTATAAGGACACTTGCCTGTTGGCCCAGTGGTCATGTGTTTAAATCTTCATTGAGGCAGAGATTTTATTTGTTAATTGACCTGGTTTCCAACGACCCAGACTAAAATGGGTTCCAGGAACTGTTGTTGGGGGGTGCAGGTGGCCAACATTATACTGATCACATCACTATCATGTGCTGATTGGTCTACAGAAACATGGGACTAGCCCTGTATAGTAGATGTACATCAAAGCGTGATTTTTATTTATTATGTTCTTATAAAACTTGTTATTTACATTTCATCAGCTGTTTGTTAAATATACAGTAAAACATATTTATAATTATTTGTATACATTCCCATAGGTTTACATTCAGCAGCATTTCGATACGTTTACCTTTCTACATTTTCATTTACTAGCATTTTCGTAGCTGAGTTTGAATTTCAGTACGTTTACCCTTCTACATTTTAATTTACTAGCATTTTCATAGTTGAGTTTTTATTTTGTTTTAACCATGATGAAATACCTGTTGCTCTAAAGCAGCAGTTGTCCTTCATCTAGTTCTTTTTCTCAAGCTCTTAAAATACTAATAAATGCATTCTTCCTGCTCTATTAAAAAAAAAGTGCCTGGCAGTTCAACTCAAGTGCTCAGTCCCTCATGCTCCAGTAGTCTTGAACACAAACCAACAACTTGTGCTAATGATCAAGAATGAAGCCTACTCACAACTGACTAATGTAGGTATTATTATAAAATTCTAAGAAAATAAATCAATAAATGACAACCACGCATCTTAACAGATGTCGTACAGAAATTGATTTTCAAAATGTCAGGCCATTTATCTGTTAACGTTTAGCATAAGCTGAGGCGTATTGATTGTGCATTAAATACATGTTATTTCTGTATACATAATCTCATATTAGCACACACATAACGGAGACAGGCAGAGCTTGTTATTTTACAGACAGTTGCAGTAAGAATAAGAAGATCAATGTAATAAAAAACAAAAACATGCATGCAAATGTAACAGCAGAAACTAAATGAACAATGTGTTCTAGTTTTAACAGAATTTAGGAACAGCTTGACAAGACACAATTATTGATCATGTTGACGGTGAGAAAATAATGAGCACAGAAAATAAATAATAGGATAGAAAGTAAAGATTTGAGAGGTATGAAAAAGTATTTTAGCAGCAATAATTATGCTATGGATTGTCATGTTAACTGATTCAGTGTGAAACAAAAAGTAGATTTGGACCAAAAATGGTACACAATCAAATGAACAAGTATTATAATGTAAATTTCAATTCACTTAGCAGTAAAATTTTGAAAGATGTTAAGAAACAAAACAAATAACATGATATGGCAATATATTGTCCTTCTGTTTAAATGGGAGGAAACATTTGGTGATATATTATCCTTTGGCAGAGAATCAGTTAACAGCTAATGTTATTTTCTTTATGTATAATGTATAATGAAGATTTCAATTTAACATAGACTGTTTACTTTTACATGTTACAGGCAATTGTTTGTTTGAAGTAACAACACTTTGGATGAGAAAGATATCGTAATAACTATAACTAATGATTGCATGTTTTTTCAGTGACACCATGAGTCAGCTAAGGAAGATCAAAATGGACTGAGACAGAAGGCAGAGGTCTGAATCTCGGAGAAGGTCATGACTGACTAATATCTGTGTCATTTTTATGCCAGGGCAAGAGGGTGTAAGAGGAAATGAATGAGCAGACAGGCTTGTGGGCTTGACCGCTGTGGGCAGCAGACGAGCAAGAGACCAGGCTGACATCAAGAATACCCTAAGGGAGGCAGGGTGAGGAAATGATTCAAAGGATGGATGTGATTCTGCAACTACCACCAGGTATACATTGAGCCTGCAAGAACATCAAGTGAAATGGTGTGAAGCTAGACAAGAGGCCCATGCCAGAGACAAAGAAGAATAGTATACCAACATTGCAGTGGTTTCATCAGTGACTACTTGCCAAGAGAGATACTGAGGAGAGGATTTGACCACATATGGACTAATAGTTTGATATCCAAAAGGGTGATCTGTTGACTAACTAATTAACTAACTAGAGCAGGGGCTGGCAGATTTTTTTGTAGTGACATGCTGAAGGTATTTTTCAAAGCCACTTGGCCTGAAAACCAAAACCCTTATAAAGCCACTCAGCAAGCCAAAATAAATTCACCAATAAGTATATATGCCCATCAGTTTAAAGAAATCCATGGATTAAGACAGTTTGGCTAATACTGAATGAGAATAACGAAGACACTAACAATAGATTGCACGATTTATTGCCTGGCATATTTCGCTGCATCTCGTCAGGTACATACTGCAGAAATCACACAACTTATGTGAAATTAACTAGATAAATCCTTCAAGTTGAAATATACACAATTTCGTACAGTAATGTCGATTGTCTACCACGGGAATTTTAAGCTGACTAACATGTCTTTCTGTTTACACAATTCTGGCTTGCGTTGATAGATCATAATTGCTTCTGCAAATTTTAACAAGCGAGTATTTTGTGTTCTAAACAACACGCGAAATGCAGTGTCTCTGGACACAACATGGCGACTGGCGACAATGTACCTGCCGATTGAAGACGCCGGGAGCTTCCGGTGTGTCGGCTCCTCGTGGCTAGCATCTCCTGTGTGTTGTATCTTGTTGACCCATTGAGGTATGTGTTCTGACACCCGTTTGTTAAGCTGTCTCTTCGTTCGACCAATGTAAACGGCCTGGCATCTACATGTGAATTAGTAAATACAATTGTTTGTGGCGTACAAAGGAACAGGCTCTTTGACTGTTGGTGTAGGAATGGGTACGGTTTTACATCTAATGACTGGAGTTGCCGCACAGAATGTTCGATCTACTGCTGTAGTAAGCCGGTCTTGTAGACGTTGCATTACGTCATCCCCTCGAAAGGTTAGCTGGATGAATACCTTGAGTTTAGGGACTGTAGTTACGTCTGCTTTGGGTTTGGGCTGTTGGCAATGGCGCTTTATAAATCCTGTGGAGTACCCATTCAGGTTTAAGACATTCTTCAGAGTTTCAAATTCCTCTGTCAGTGTGTCCTGGGTGCATATCTTTCTAGTACGGTCAAACAAGGTCCGTACTAAGCCCCGTTTGTACTGGACAGGTGTGAAGCTCTGAAAATTTAGGTATTGGCCAGTCCATGTTTCTTTGCGATACACCGATCTTTGAATTGTGCCGTCTGCTCTACGTCTCATTAGAATATCTAGGAAAGGTAACGCTTCGTTGTGTTCGTGTTCCATAGATAGAGAGATGTTTTTATGCATCTTGTTCATTGTGGCCTGAAACGATGTTGCTTGTAGCTCGTCTGTGGTGATAATTAGTATATCGTCCACATAACGCCGGTAAAAGGCCAAGTTGTTGATGTCTGAGGATCTCTTTTCTTCTAAGTGTGCCATGAAGATGTCCGCTAGAATAGGACCAAGAGGACTCCCCATGGCCACTCCGTCAATTTGGCGGTATGACTTAGTTAGAAAATTGAATTGGATGTTGGCGGTACATAGTAGTAGTAGCCTCTCCAGAATAGGTGTTGGTATGCCTAATTTTAGTTGTTTGTCTTCAATGCGTTCCCTTATTATTTTCACTGTCTCCTCTAATGGAACGTTAGTGAATAGGGAGGCTATATCCATGGATGCCATGTGTTTGTTATTTATGTCCATAGTATCCAATAATTCCACCAGTTGGAATGTATCTCTGAGTATTTTTTTTTTTTCAGGATAGATCAAAAAGTAAACAAGTCGGAGGACCTGGATGCTATAATGAGGAAAGAGATCCAGTCACTTGTGAATGCGGGACTCATCAGTGAGGCCACTGCAAAAACGCTCACACCACATGGCTCGCACACTCCTCAGATGTACGGTCTACCCAAACTTCACAAGCCCGGCATCCCGCTAAGACCTATCCTGTCCATGGTTAACTCTGCACAACACCGAATGGCAAGATGGTTAGCCGAAATGTTAAAGCCAGTACGACAGTCCTTCGATCCAAAAATACTCAGAGATACATTCCAACTGGTGGAATTATTGGATACTATGGACATAAATAACAAACACATGGCATCCATAGATATAGCCTCCCTATTCACTAACGTTCCATTAGAGGAGACAGTGAAAATAATAAGGGAACGCATTGAAGACAAACAACTAAAATTAGGCATACCAACACCTATTCTGGAGAGGCTACTACTACTATGTACCGCCAACATCCAATTCAATTTTCTAACTAAGTCATACCGCCAAATTGACGGAGTGGCCATGGGGAGTCCTCTTGGTCCTATTCTAGCGGACATCTTCATGGCACACTTAGAAGAAAAGAGATCCTCAGACATCAACAACTTGGCCTTTTACCGGCGTTATGTGGACGATATACTAATTATCACCACAGACGAGCTACAAGCAACATCGTTTCAGGCCACAATGAACAAGACGCATAAAAACATCTCTCTATCTAAGGAACACGAACACAACGAAGCGTTACCTTTCCTAGATATTCTAATGAGACGTAGAGCAGACGGCACAATTCAAAGATCGGTGTATCGCAAAGAAACATGGACTGGCCAATACCTAAATTTTCAGAGCTTCACACCTGTCCAGTACAAACGGGGCTTAGTACGGACCTTGTTTGACCGTGGTAGAAAGATATGCACCCAGGACACACTGACAGAGGAATTTGAAACTCTGAAGAATGTCTTAAACCTGAATGGGTACTCCACAGGATTTATAAAGCGCCATTGCCAACAGCCCAAACCCAAAGCAGACGTAACTACAGTCCCTAAACTCAAGGTATTCATCCAGCTAACCTTTCGAGGGGATGACATAATGCAACGTCTACAAGACCGGCTTACTACAGCAGTAGGTCGAACATTCTGTGCGGCAACTCCAGTCATTAGATGTAAAACCGTACCCATTCCTACACCAACAGTCAAAGAGCCTGTTCCTCTGTACGCCACAAACAATTGTATTTACCAATTCACATGTAGATGCCAGGCCGTTTACATTGGTCGAACAAAGAGACAGCTTAACAAATGGGTGTCAGAACACATACCTCAATGGGTCAACAAGATACAACACACAGGAGATGCTAGCCACGAGGAGCCGACACACCGGAAGCTCCCGGCGTCTTCAATCGGCAGGCACATTGTCGCCAGTCGCCATGTTGTGTCCAGAGACACTGCATTTCGCGTGTTGTTTAGAACACAAAATACTCGCTTGTTAAAATTTGCAGAAGCAATTATGATCTATCAACGCAAGCCAGAATTGTGTAAACAGAAAGACATGTTAGTCAGCTTAAAATTCCCGTGGTAGACAATCGACATTACTGTACGAAATTGTGTATATTTCAACTTGAAGGATTTATCTAGTTAATTTCACATAAGTTGTGTGATTTCTGCAGTATGTACCTTACGAGATGCAGCAAAATATGCCAGGCAATAAATCGTGCAATCTATTGTTTGTGTCTTCGTTATTCAAATTCACTACGGGAAAACATTGTTTTGTAATACTGAATGAATCAATCAAGGCAGACAGACAAGGAAGGTATACAGTGAGCACATCCAGAAAATGGAAACAGTTTGTGCTGTAGTGGGACTTAAAGGCTTAGGAAGCTGAAAAAGAAGATGTAAGTGTAATTTCATATTAAACTCATTCATATACACATACGTCCTCACATTCACTGAGTTAATGGCAACAATTTGTTGTGTTCAGTACTGGAAGGTAATGATGATGATGATGATGGTGATGATGATGATGATGATGATGATGATGATGATGATGATGATGATGGCGATGATGATGATGATGGTGATCAAAGAAAGCCTGATTTGCACCAATATTAATAGAGTTGTTGTTGTTGTTGTTGTTGTTGTTGTTGTTGTTGTTGTTCTCACTGAGTGTGACAAATTATCCTCTATGGAATGTTTGCTTGAAATCTAAAGACAAAGGGAGATCATACATCAGCATGGTGGTTATAGAAACAAATATAGTGAATGCTTTTAGAACAGTGATGGCAATAGTTTGATGAAATAGGCCTCTCTAATGTTGTCGAAGATCATGGACATTGTAGTTGAATCTGGAATTTTTGGCAAAGATGATGAAGTAGGCAGTTTATTAAATTATGTATGATAGTTGTAACGAATATGGAAAAGAAAAGAATAAAAGGCAAGAAAAGATTACTCTTTCTGGGTGCAAACATCAGTGAAAATGTACTTGCTTGAACATAGTCCTTGGTGTTACAACACACAATTTTTAAACGGTGTAGACACAACATTACAGTTTCTGGTGTAACAATGCCCATTTCTTAAACGGTGTGGACACAACATTACAGTTTCTGGTGTAACAATGCCCATTTCTTAAACGGTGTGGACACAACATTACAGTTTCTGGTGTAACAATGCCCAGTTCTTAAATGGTGTTGACACAACATTACAGTCCTTGGTGTATCAATGCCCAGTTCTTAAATGGTGTTGACACAACATTACAGTCCTTGATGCAACAATGACTAGTTCTTAAATTGTGTTTACACAACATTACAGTCCTTGGTGTAATAACGCCCAGTTCTTAAATGGTGTGGACACAACATCATTAGAGTTTGCATCACCAGTAGGTAATATTTTCTAGTTTATGTTATTTTGAAAAACTTTCTAGTTTATTATTTATTTATGTAGATAAATCAATTTTCTATTATATGTAGATAAATCTATTGTCTATTATATACTGTATTTAGATAAATCTACTATATAGATAAATATTTTATCTATTATATATTGTATGTAGATAAATCTATTATCTATTATATATTGTATATTATTGTCACACAAAGCACCTTTGAATTGTAATGGTTTATTAAGCTTGTATAAGTTGAAAGAAGGTACCCAACAAACAAAGCTCTTTAATCTATTCATTTTTTACTTTTAAGTGCCATCTATAATGAGGGAGCGTCATTCTTCTTTAAATATCTGAAATGGTATTGCAGGCTTGAATTTTCAATTCTTTTGTATTTCGTAGTTCTTATTTTCAAGTTGTGGAAAACTGACCTGATAATTTTGTCTGCTACCACTATTTAAATGACACAGTAAACTCAATTAACACTTTTAAAAGACACAGTAAGCTTGACTACAGCCCAAGGGCTAATAACCAGTTAGCAGTGGACGCTAACGTGTAGGTGTAATGTAAACACTTCAACAATATATCACAAGTTAAGCACACAAAAATACATTTTGTCCACAATTTTGTTTGTTGACTTACAGCCTCTTCATCATCATGAAATGCCTAGCTTGGTTGTTATTGTTGACAAGGATAAAGTTATATATTTTAAACAAAAATGAAAACAAAGAGTACAAAAATGGTAACAAATAAAGAGTATGACATGAACACATTGATAAAAAATATACCATTGACAAACATGCTAAATACATTATACAAGTAACTGCCTTTTCACTAAGATCAAAGCACAGTAATGTGCTGTGATTTGGCCATGAGGACAAAGACCTCCACACAAATGGAAAACCTAACCATTAATCACACGCAAGAGGTCCTCAGTGGACCACATAGGGCATAAACACCTACATGTGGGACTAAGAGGCCCACCAAAACAATTTTAAAACAGAATAGAGTACTGTTTACAAGTACATGTTGTCAAATTAATTCGATGCGGAGAAGTTAATGGAGGCTAGTAATAATAATATGTAGGTGTAATGCGAGGAGGAAGTTTTTACTGGTGAAGTTAAGCATGGCTACTTGTGCAAAGTTCACATGCTTACTCATGAAGCATTCATTAAAGTTTTCAAATAAAGTTATAAATAATGTACATGAAAAAACACATATTACTGATTAAAACAAAAGGAACTTCTCACAGTTATGATACAGTAAAAAGAAAGCAGCTACTTTAAATAGTTATGGCAATAGTAAATGAAAATATTGGTCATTCTAAAGCACAAAACGTATATAATATGACTAGTTTAGTTTAGTTTAGTCGGAGGATCAACATCACGGCACACGGGTGCAACCCATAAGTGCTCTGTTCTACTCCTAACTCAAACCTGAGTCTGGAGAAACTCAGCTCAGTGCACGAACTCTGTAGCACCGGCGATGATCCTTAAATACTTTGGGTAGATTTTTAATTCGAAATTGTGCCCGGGCAGCGCCAATAATCTACTCTTTTTCGATTTCCAACTGCCAAGGGATTTTTTACGTGCGCAACAATACACACGGGCGTCCGATCTCACTACCCAGAGACCAGGGGAAATTTTATTACTAGAAGTCCACGAGAAAAAATTCCGGTCCTCACCGGGGCTTGAACCCGGGACATCCAGCACTCAAGGCAGACACCATACCTCGAGACCACTCAGTCCCCCTATATAATATAATATGACTGATTGCATCCTGTATATTTTCTGTAAAGGGCTTGAATATCAAAGGAAGGTTGATGTAGAGACTTCTCTCAGCCCTGCACCAAGGTAACATATCAGAGGAAGGCTGGTGTAGAGACTTCTCTCAGCCCGGCACCAAGGTAACATATCAGAGGAAGGTTGGTGTAGAGACTTCTCTCAGCCCGGCACCAAGGTAACATATCAGAGGAAGGTTGGTGTAGAGACTTCTATCAGCCCTGCACCAAGGTAACATATCAGAGGAAGGTTGGTGTAGAGACTTCTCTCAGCCCTGCACCAAGGTAACATATCAGAGGAAGGTTGGTGTAGAGACTTCTATCAGCCCTGCACCAAGGTAACATATCAGAGGAAGGTTGGTGTAGAGACTTCTCTCAGCCCTGCACCAAGGTAACATATCAGAGGAAGGTTGGTGTAGAGACTTCTATCAGCCCTGCACCAAGGTAACATATCAGAGGAAGGTTGGTGTAGAGACTTCTCTCAGCCCTGCACCAAGGTAACATATCAGAGGAAGGTTGATGTAGAGACTTCTCTCAGCCCTGCACCAAGGTAACATATCAGAGGAAGTTTGGTGTAGAGACTTCTCTCAGCCCGGCACCAAGGTAACATATCAGAGGAAGGCTGGTGTAGAGACTTCTCTCAGCCCTGCACCAAGGTAACATATCAGAGGAAGGTTGGTGTAGAGACTTCTCTCAGCCCGGCACCAAGGTAACATATCAGAGGAAGGTTGGTGTAGAGACTTCTCTCAGCCCGGCACCAAGGTAACATATCAGAGGAAGGTTGATGTAGAGACTTCTCTCAGCCCGGCACCAAGGTAACATATCAGAGGAAGGTTGATGTAGAGACTTCTCTCAGCCCGGCACCAAGGTAACATATCAGAGGAAGGTTGATGTAGAGACTTCTCTCAGCCCGGCACCAAGGTAACATATCAGAGGAAGGTTGATGTAGAGACTTCTCTCAGCCCGGCACCAAGGTAACATATCAGAGGAAGGTTGATGTAGAGACTTCTCTCAGCCCTGCACCAAGGTAACATATCAGAGGAAGGTTGATGTAGAGACTTCTCTCAGCCCTGCACCAAGGTAACATATCAGAGGAAGGTTGATGTAGAGACTTCTCTCAGCCCGGCACCAAGGTAACATATCAGAGGAAGGTTGATGTAGAGACTTCTCTCAGCCCGGCACCAAGGTAACATATCAGAGGAAGGTTGATGTAGAGACTTCTCTCAGCCCGGCACCAAGGTAACATATCAGAGGAAGGTTGATGTAGAGACTTCTCTCAGCCCGGCACCAAGGTAACATATCAGAGGAAGGTTGGTGTAGAGACTTCTCTCAGCCCGGCACCAAGGTAACATATCAGAGGAAGGTTGATGTAGAGACTTCTCTCAGCCCGGCACCAAAGTATCATATTCACAGAGGCCATGTTTCAGAGATCTCCTCCCCCTCTCCAAGCTTAGAAGTCAACAATGTATGCAAACCCAGTGCTAGTATGTCACATCTGCGGAAAGACCTAACGATCGTTGGACATCTGATCAGATTCGGGGACCAGTTAGTGGATAGTCTACACTGCAAAAAGATGCTCAAAGTGTTGCCTTCTGTGTGACTTGGTCCAGGTCTTGACCTCAGTGACTAACTGACACCTTGACGTCTTGACAGACAATAGTTTGTAACATGGAGTTATACCTCTCAATAACACAAAGCCTGGGCTGAATTTAGAGACCAAGTGTTGTCCATGCAGCATGATTCCTCTCTCGGCCAGCCTAGCTTACCACAGATGAAAGGTAACACTAATACATCTGGAAAAAGGAGACAGCTGCAGAATCTGCCAGATCAGCAAAGCAATACTCTAACTGTCCGCCTGTCATAGCTTCCATCCTAGACCAGTTGCCAACCAAGGCTTAGGGTCTGGTCTGCCCTGCCATGACATTTAATCTTTAGGCTGCATTTCCTCACACAAGGGTAAGCTTGTACCTTTCGAATTGCACTCCTCCGCCCAAAGCTGTTGACATAATGTGGGGTGTCTGGTGAGCCCCGCTCAACATTCGGCGCTAAAAGAAAGCAGGTGGTACCGTCTACTGTCATACGGAAGCTCGGTCACATCTGACCAAGACATGACACCTCAGTAATGCTCATTAGCATATTGGCTAGTACACACATCTGTTAGCCTGATGCTTCTGGATTCAAACCCATCCTGCGATGGGATGTCTTTCATAACCACAAGATCCCAGGGTCAGTACAACTTCATACAGCCAATATCATTATGTGCCCTGCAAAGTCATGTAAATGTTCATGTCTCTCCATAGATCTCAGCATTCATGCTCTGGATAAACTCCATTAATAATGTTCCTCATGCTATCACCTTAGACCATTCAGGTTAATGTCTCTCTGTGTGCCTTGCCCCTGCTACTGACAATCTAGGCCACATCACAATGTTCTACAGTGCCACTCCTCTCATTACATGGCCACAGAACATTGTTTGACTCTTTCCTATTCACTCATTCAGTAGCATGTCTTTTGCAGAACCTAGCTCCTGAAATAACCATCCGGAAAACTTGCAGAACCTAGCTCCCATACAACCATCCAGAAAACTTCTTGGTCATAAACAAGATGTCCCACGTCTGATACACCTATCTGGAGATCATCTGCCACATCCTGCACACACCTTCTCTTCCCAGACACATCCCCTTCCATGATTGTCCTATCCAAACTTTCATGACGTTTCAAATGACCAAAATATTTAAATGTTATTTGTTTTATCGTATTTAGTAGCCAACCTTCTTCAATATTCAGTTCTTGTAATATGGATGGATTTGTACTTTTCTGTATCCAAGATATTCTTATAACCCGTCTATAACATTTATATTGAAAGGCATTGGGAAAGAAAACAAAGGTCATTACTGTATCTCCTATAACAAACATGAGGATATGGAAACCCAGTACTTTTCATGTCTAAATGCAAAAACTGTGGCTACTCATACAAGCAATCAAACCAGAACAGCTATGAAAATGTAACTTTGAATAACTACAATAAAAGGTAACTAAGAGAATGGAAAAAAAATGTGTTTTGCAATATGTAGCTACCTCTTAGCACAATATAACTGTTTTTATAGATTGTATAAAATACTTACATTAAGGATTATATATGAATCTCCTTCATAGAATTTTCCATATTCATCAGTGGGGAGATGCGTAACTTTGAAATTCTAGAAGCAAGAAAGTATTAAGGGGAATTAAGGTTGCAGAATCAAGACTAATTCCATATTTGATGATACATTTAGTTAGAAATGATGTTATAATGGCGATATAAGATCAACAGATAAGAAAGAAAAACACACACACTCACACAGACACACGCACGCACGCACGCACGTACACACACACATATATTTATATATATATATAACTTTCCTTGCATATGTACATAGACAAGGAACGTGATCCTGTATATAAGCCGAACATAAGGTCCACTGCAAGCCTATAAATGAGATGAACGAACATGTTTGACACAGTTCCGCTTTTATTTCTTCTCCTTCTCACTTTCTGTTTGCAGTGTTTATATTTCTGGATTATCAAGCGGCTCTAGGGAAATATCAACTGTTTTTGTTTTCATTTGTGTGTATATTTTAATCATTTTGTTCTTGCTGTCCAAGATAAAGACTTTAGTCAAAATGTTTGTGTGTGTTTTTTTAATAATTTTTTCATCTGCTGTGCTTTATAGTTATCATTTATGTGTTTTGTTTTATTTACACAGCAGGACCAGCATGCTACAGCAGACCAGCATATCACATCCGGATCAGTATGTCCCAGAAGGACCAGCATGCCACAACCGGACCAGCATGCCACACCTGGACCAGCATACCACACCTGGACCAGCATGCCACACCTGGACCAGCATACCAAATGTGGACCAGCATGTCACAACCGGACCAGCATGCCACACCTGGACCAGCATGCCACAGCAGGGGGTGTGTAAGAACAGCACTGGAACTTCACATCTGTGGAATTATCCATTATGCTGTAACGGCCAATGATTCAGTGCAGCACATTCAAACTAGCTGGGATTAGGTCAATGCTGGTCATGTGTTCCTTTAAAGGTTTTAGCCATTTTATTAGCATGGGACAGTGATCCAAGGCCCAATACATAAAGACATTAACAACATTTATTTGGAGCAACACAAACATAAAGACATTAACAACATATATCAGCATGAACACAAATATATAGACATTAATAACATATATCAGCATGAACACAAACATATAGACATTAACAACATATACAAGGGGCTTCTCATAAGTCTTTAGCCTGACCATGAAGGAGTAGGTGGAGAAAATTTAAATTTGGCACAGTGCTTATTCCTTCTCAATGTAGCCACCACCTGAATTTATGCATTTCTGCCATCTCTGCGTGACCTTGAAAAGACCTTCAGAATAAAACAACCTATTTTTCGAAACTAAACCAGCTATCACAAGCCAGTATGACATCTTCGTAACTGTGAAGACGATTTCCTTTCAGCTGTTTTTTACGATTTGGTGAATCCAAGTCTCATCTACCGTCCCCATGGTCTTTTACATGTTTTTTGACCGCCACATGTTGAGCAACTGGCCGCAGCAATCAACCCGTGTTTGTTTCTGTTCACATGTCAGCAGGCGCGGGGCACACACTTTTCTCATGTTCAGTCTGTTGTGTAAAATTCTAAAAACTGTACTCTTACTCAGTTTTGCTGAACCCGATATCTCTGCAATTGTAATTTTCCTATCGTGGTCAATGATTTTCTTCACTTTTGCAGTATTTGCATCATTGCACTCTGAGGACGATCGTCCTGGTCTTGGCAGATCTGCAACTTGGGAATGGCCACGCTTAAACTGCAAACACCAATTTTTTTACAGAAGCATACGAAGGACAGACTTCCTCAAACACTGGCCCCCATCTCCCTGTGTATTTCTGTAGGTGTTTTACAATGTAACATCAAGAATTTTATCACAGTCCTGGCGTCTGATTTCTCCATTGTTCTGACAAACCGCTGGATGTGCAAATCTGTTCAGTAGGGTGTATTATGCCATGCACCATATCGGGAAAACCAGTTGAGTTGGGAAATTCATAATTCACATGTCCATTCAAAATTGAATGAGCTATACATGTGCCAATTTTCAATTTTCTCCTCCTACTCCTTCATGGTCAGGCTAAAGACTTATGAGAAGCCCCTTGTATCAGTTGGAACACAAACATAAAGACATTAACAACATATATCAGGTGGAACACAAACATAAAGACATTAACAACATATATCAGTTTGAATACAAACATAAAGACATTAACAACATATATATAGATGAACACAAACATAAAGACATTAACAACATATATATAGATGAACACAAACATAAAGACATTAACAACATATATCAGGTGGAACACAAACATAAAGACATTAACAATATATATCAGGATGAACACAAACATAAAGATATTAACAACAAATAGCAGTTGGAATACAAGCATAAAGACGTTAACAACAAATATCAGTTGGAACACAAACATATAGACATTAACAACATATATCAGATGGAACACAAACATATAGACATTAACAACATATATCAGCATGAATACAAACATATAGACATTAACAACATATATAAGGATGAACACAAACATATACACAATAACAACATATATCAGGTGGAACACAAACATATAGACATTAACAACATATATCTTAATGAATACAAACATATACACATTAACAACATATATCAGGATGAACACAAACATACAGACATTAACAAAATATATAAGGACAAATACAAACATAAAGACATTAACAACATGTATCAGGACAAACACAGGCATAAAGACATTAATAACATTGCTCATTAGTTATACATACAACTATTTTCCAAATCTTAAGTCCCTCTTTACTCCCAGCGTCCTTCCATGCAGGCTCAGTTTTTGCTGATTCCTCTGTTGGACATAAATAACACATAATCATTTACTTGTGTAGAAAGCAATACACAGATAAGGGGTAAACCATACAATTAAAAAAGTGACAGTAGTTTATACAGTTCTGCTAATTGAATTCTGGCTGCTTATCACAAGAGACAACTCTGTTCTTGTGTTAACAGACAGTATACAGTTCCCTCCCATGGTCAAAAATCAAGATAAAGACAATTCTATTTTCATTCAATCTTCCGTGCTTAAACAACCAGAGCCATATTTTAATGGCTTTCTTGAACCTGAAAACAGTTTAAGAAAGCATAGCTTTAAAACCTGCACACAGTTTCTTAAATCAGGTATGGGTGTCAGTGGGATGTGTTTGTAATGTGAAAAACAAGACAACAGCAATTAGCAGGTATTGTTTTGGCAAAGAGTCTTAACTAAAGGACTCCTATTTAATTTAATTCGAGGAGGGCGAGTCAATAAGTAAGTCACACAGTTATGTGGGATGGCAGGTAAATGTAGTTTGTGTTTTCTACAGGTGTCATTAGGTGAGAGTAACATCAAACTTTATATTCCCGTTCATCAGGTGGCGCTAGGTGTCTCATGTGCATGGGCAGTGCATAAACAAAATGGTGACTGTACTTACAGAGTGTACAACCAAAGAGCTGTTGTTAGTTTTTTGTGGGCAAAAGTACTGCCTGCGAAGGACATTCATAAAGAAATGCTTCCTGATTATGCTGACAAATGTTGGTCCCGTAAAGCGGTGAATAGCTGGGTAGAAAACATCCTTCTTCGCCTTGCCAAAAATTCAATGTTACGCCATCAGCTGGGAAGGTTACGCTAACAGTGTTCTTGGATTGTCAAGGAGTGCTTTTACCCAATTTCAAGAAGAAAGGTGACAATGTGAATTCTTAATCATACTGTGAAGTTCCATCGATGCTTCATGATGTAATTCAAAGAAAACGTCCAGGAATGCTGACTAGAGGAGTGTTGCTTCTTCATCAGAATGCCAGACCACATACGGCTGGATTCACTCAGGAGAAAATCAACCAACTAAGGTGAGAAGTTCTGGAACATCCACCTTACAGCCCCGACTTAGTCCCTAGCGATTTCCACCTTTTTTGGTCCACTGAAAACCCACCTTGGTGGGAGACATTTCACGAATGGTGCAGAAGTTGAATGTGAAGTGAAAACATGGTTTAGAAAACAGAGCACACACACACAGTTCTATATTTAGCCGGTTTGGGAGGACTGATACAACGATGGGATAAGTGCATTAATGTTGGTGGAAATTATGTCGAGAAATAAAGGGACAATGGATGTGTAAAAATAAACTGGGTTCAAGTTGTTATCATATTTAATTATTTTCTACACTCATTTGTAACCTACTTATTGACTTCCCCTCATAGAATACTGTGCACTACCTCTGCTGGCTATAAAGCTACTCAAATTGACCAAACTCTACTTAGAGTGGCTCTAATACTTGAAACTCTACAAGTAAAGATTAAATACCAATGTGGAGCTCATGGTGAGAACTGGACAAATACCTGTGTGGAGCTCATGGATAGAACTAGACATATATCAATGTGGAGCTCATGGATAGAACTAGACAAATACCAATGTGGAGCTGATGGATAGAACTAGACATATACCAATGTAGAGCTGATGGATAGAACTAGACAAATACCAATGTGGAGCTGATGGATAGAACTAGACATATACCAATGTAGAGCTGATGGATAGAACTAGACAAATACCAATGTGGAGCTGATGGATAGAACTAGACAAATACTAATGTGGAGCTGATAGATAGAACTAGACATATACCAATGTGGAGCTGATGGATACAACTAGACAAATAACAGTGTGGAGCTCATGGACAGAACTAGACAAACACCAATGCGGAGCTCATGGACAGAACTGAACAAACACCAATGTGAAGCTCATGGACAGAACTGGACAAACACCAATGTGGAGCTCATGGATAGAACTAGACAAACACCAATGTGGAGATCATGGATAGAACTAGACAAACACCAATGTGGAGCTCATGGATAGAACTAGACAAATACCAGAATGGTGCTCATGGAGAGAACTAGACACATATCAATGTGGTGCTCATGGATAGAACTAGACAAATACCAATGTGAAGCTCATTGAGTGAATTGGACAAATACCAATGTAGAGCTCATTTAGAAAACTAGACAAATAACAATGTGGAGCTCATGGATAGAACTAGACAAATAACAATGTGGAGCTCATGGATAGAACTAGACAAATACCAGTGTGGAGCTGATGGATAGAATTGGACAAACACCAGTGTGGAGCTCATGGAGAGAATTGGACAAACACCATTGTGGAGCTCATGGATAGAACTAGACAAATACCAATGCGGAGCTCATGGAAAGAACTAGACAAATACCAATGTCGAGCTCATTTAGAGAAATAGACAATAAAAATGTGGAGCTCATTAATAGAACTAGACAAATACCAGTGTGGTGCTCATGGAGAGAACTAGACACATACCAATGTGGAACTCATAGATAGAACTAGACAAATACCAGTGTGGAGCTCACGGAGTCAACTTGACAAATACCAATGTGGAACTCATAGATAGAACTAGACAAATACCAATTTGGAGCTTGTGAATAGAACTAGACATATACCAGTGTGGAGCTCATGGAGAGAACTGGAAAAATACCAATGTGGAGCTCATGGAGAGAACTAGACAAATACCTATGTAGAACTCATTTAGAGAACTAGACAGATACCAAAGTGGAGCTCACGAAGTGAACTAGACAAATACCAATTTGGAGCTTGTGAATAGAACTAGACACATACCAATGTGGAGCTCATGGATAGAACTAGACAAATAGCAATGTGAAGCTCTGCCCTGTCATGACATTTAGTCTTTAAGTTACATTTCCTCGCATTAGGGTAAGGCTTGTACACTCCCAACTGCACTCCTCTGCCCGTAGCCGTTGGCACAATGTGAGGGTTTTGGGAATGTCGGCCAACATTTGGTGCTAACAGAAAGCAGGTAGTCATATCCGACTAAGACCTAATGTTAATTAAACACTAAAGAAGGCCTCCAAGAAAAGGTCGACTATTCAAACAATGGACAGAGGGAACACAGAATATGGGAATCTTCATATATGAAGCCCATAAATGGGCACTCTCCCCCTGTTCATGCTTCACCTCGACACCACAAGAAGTACAAGAGGAATAAGATAAGATTAGATGATGACATGAGAACAGATTTGAAATGGGTTAATGAATATTATATCTGGGCACATTTAGACATGTGACTTTACAAAAGTATGCTGAAAGTTCCTTAAGCAGCCAAAATAAGTCATCTAAATTTTTGAAGTGGATAACAGACAGAGACTAAGATCAGAAAAAAAGGCAGTCACAAAGATTTGAGAAGTGGGAAAACTGCAACACGTTGTGGCAACTGGAAAGATTTGTGGGAAAAAAAAAGAAATAAAGACAGTGAGAGAAGATGTTTGAGAGACCTTTGTCAGGGCATGGAAAGATGTCAGCACATGAACTGATACATGCTGCTGGAGATCACAAGATGTGGAGGAACCTGATCACACCAGCCAGTCGGCATGGCCTCTCTCTCTCTCTCTCTCTCTCTCTCTCTCTCTCTCTCTCTCTCTCTCTCTCTCTCTCTCTCTCTCTCTCTCTCTCTGTGTCTGTCTGTCTGTCTCTGTGTGTGTGTGGGGGTGGGGTTGGATTTGTGTGAGTGGTAGCTTTGTGTGGGTGGTAGGTTTGTGTGGGTTTTGGGTGGGTGGATGGCTGTGGGTGGGTTTGAGTGTGTGTGGGTAGATTTTAGTTCTTGTGCATGTGTGTGTGTGTGTGTGTGGCAGTGACAACACCAGCTTGAGATACACCAAGTGGTTTACACCATTAGTTGTTGCACCGGATGACCCTCAAACCCCAATGACACCTCTGTGACGTCCTCACATTGTACTCTCAAGTGACTCTCTCTCACCTTCTCCAGCCGGCTCCACTACAGCAGGCCATTCTAACCCTTATCCACACGTCTGTTGAATTCTTAACCTGATATATGCAACACTTGAGAAGTACTTACTCTTCACGTGTCTGTCCTCTTTTGAACCAACCAACTCCATGTTGGAGTCCTTCCAATCATACTTCTTGAGCTTCAGTAACCCTGGGGAGGAGCACATCCATAAGTTAGATGCCACACACACAGTCTTTACATAGGCGTAGCTCATGGTATTTGCGTAGATGCCACACACAGTGGTTCACACATGGATAAATGCAACAGACCCACATACATATAAAGTATACTGCTGGGCTATGCAGTGAAAAAAGTAAATAGTTAAACAATGAAAAATATTTTCCCATAGTGAAATTAAGTAATGAAGACATAAACAATCCATCCATCCATCATGTGCCATGCCGGTAAGCGTGGGCGGTCATGTTCTGCCATCTCACCCGATCACCAGAGTCGTGGATCAGCTCCGTGTTTCTGTCTCGACTATGCCACAAGGCCAAGCCATCCAGGTACTTGCTTCTAGGTCTTCCCCTTGGTCTGTTCCCCTCGATCTTACCAGTTGTCACCAAATTCTCCAATCCATTTCTTCTCATAACATGTCCAAAAAATTTTGACTGTCTACGTCTAATTTCTCTAATCAATTTACGATCTTCATTTGTTTCTTGAAGGACTTGTTCATTGGTCTTTCTGGCTGTCCATGGTATTCTTTGCATTTTCCTCAGAAACCACATCTCTACAGCCATCAGATGTTTTTCAGCCTGACTGCTCATTGTCCACGCTTCACATCCATACAAAAATATACATAAACAATAGGTTGTACAAATTAGTGCCTGACATTTTCAATTGCCATGGTGAAGGTAGCCTTTTGCAAGATGGGAAATATACTGACCAATAAAAAGACGTCATTTGCAACCAGAAAAAGAGTGTTGAGGTGCTACATAGAACCTATACTTTTTATGGATGTGAAGCGTGGACAATGAACAGACAAGCTGAAAAACATCTTATGGCTGTGGAAATGTAGTTTCCGAGGAAAATGCAAAGAATACCATGGACAGACAGAAAAATAAATGAGCAAGTCCTACAAGAAACAAATGAAAATCGTAAACTGATTAGCGAAATTAGACGTAAACAGACATTTTTGGTCACGATATGAGAAGAAATAAATTGGAGAACTTAGTGACAACTGCAAGATTGAGGGGAATAGAACAAGGGGAAGGCAGAGAAGTAAATACCTGGATGGCTTTGCCACGTGGCATGGTCGAAGCAAGAACACTAAGCTGATCCAAGACTCTGGTGATCGAGTGAGAAGGCAGATGGTGATCGAGTGAGAAGGCAGAACATGACCGTACACGCTTATCGGCACGGCACATGATTTGAATAGTGGTGTAGGGTAAAAAGAGAGGGATAGTGCCTCACAGTGAGTGGCGGCTATATTCTAAGGGATAGACCAGCATACGGGTTGGTTCCCATCTCTTTAACTAGCCCATGTATGGCTCCAGGAATACCGTTTGTGAGCGGCGGGGCAACAACCCCGACAACCGTCTTAGCTGACTGGTTAAACTACACGAGTGAAGCATGGATAATATCTACTCAACTGAGAATGTCCATCCCTAGTACACAAAAGACTAGGATGCCGAACAAGGTGGATGAATCTTATAGACCAACAACTTCGAAAGTGAAACAGCAGTGTAAGTCAAACACAATAGTGAATATGGCTGGCCATTGTGGAAGAGATTGGGACCTCACCACGTAATATCCTAAAGACAGCAATGAAAAAACAATGAAGGGAAAGCAGCAATACGTGTAACATTCATGGGAAAGAATGACAAGAGAGCTGATGAAAGAAATAAAAACACTATTATATAAACCATACTGGAGGGTAAGGTTGAAGACTAGCAGATATAGACAGTGATACAGGTGGGAAGATAACATCAAGAGATGGACAAGAAGCCGTCTGGCAGTATTTAAAATCAAGGCGAGAGACAGACAGTGTTGATGATCCATTGCAACCAATCTTCATTGTGGAGATGGCACCTGGTTGATTGATCTCATCAGGTGCATATTGCAAATGTCACTCAACATAAAACTACCTTTCAGAATCCAGTCACGTAGTTGACAGAGAAAGTGCATTGCACGTGCTGTTTAACACATAAAATGGACGAATATTAAGATTTGCTGAAGCAGCTGTATAGAGGATGAACCTTGAACCCTGTCGTCAAAGTACTGGAAGTTTAAAGACTATAGTGCTGTTATCCTTTCGGCCACACCAACCATGAATTCCTATATTATCTTTTTGTTTTGTGCACCAACAGCTTTTTCATGTATTCCTATATTTAGCTGTTTGTGTTG
The DNA here is from genome assembly GCA_963921405.1 of Cepaea hortensis. Taxonomy (NCBI): domain Eukaryota; kingdom Metazoa; phylum Mollusca; class Gastropoda; order Stylommatophora; family Helicidae; genus Cepaea; species Cepaea hortensis. Next base: position 118,640,736 of record OY992882.1, on the reverse strand, counting down.
TACTTTGTCAAAAACACTCCTACAACAATCGGCACTTGGTAGGTTCAATGGTCAATATAACGCCGGCCGCGGTTACTTCCGAAAACCTTTCCGGTTCCTGTGTCAACCGGGGTACTCAGTTCAATTTTATAATTTCAAATCTACCTCTGTGTGATCCATCCCATGACTAGCCAATCACAACTGACATAATTATATCATGAAAACATGTGCAATAAAAATGTAGCAAGCAGAATGAAGAGAAAGGTCAGGTACTTGTAAAGTACTTTTATTTTCTTATTGTTTGCTGATGTAGGTTTGTTGCCACAACATCTTTTAACTAGTATAGCTTAGTTTAGTTTAGTTTAGTCGACGGATCAACATCACGGCACACGGGTGTAACCCATAAGTGCTCCGTTCTGCTCCTAACGAGCCTGAGACCGGAGAATCTCAGCTAAGTGCACGAACTCCATAGCACCGGCAAGGATCCTGAAATGCTGTGGGTAGATTATTAACTCGAAATTTTGCCCTGGCAGCGACGCTAGGCTACATTTTATTTCGATTTCCAACTGCCAAGGGATTTTTTACGTGCGCAATATAACAGAGTTAGTAATAGGAAGAAGGGGCAGTGAGGTGTGCATAGTCAATAATGAAATAGTGCACGGGCAAGCACCATAGTAGGGGGGTAGCTAAGAACTGCTATGTAGCTAGGGGTGGTCGTCCTATGACGAGCATCGTAGGAACAAGGAGAGTTGCGAAGGACCCACTATCTAAGAAGGACGTGTGATTCGCTGGGCAACATCTGGATTTGAAGTGTGGGTTGTTTTAACGTATGTTTATTCCTGAACTGATGTGAATCTGATTAAAGTAGCTTAATAGAAAGAACGGCCTTGGAGTAATGTTTGTTGCTTGTTCGCCTTAACCTGCCACTGTTACATAGGCGAAATGGTGCCTACGACTCAGGATGTCCAGTTGGGGTGTCGCGGAAAATCAAAGTGCTGTCCAAACTTACACATCTGAAAACCTTCAACTTGATCGGCTCGTACTGACGCACAATCGAGAACTTCTAAAAAAAAAACAGACGCCATGAGTTTAGTTTTGTTGTCAACTGCCCATGCAAGGGTGAAGAGATGGCGTACAATTTCAAGTCAGTCGTTTTTGAATGCCGCTCAAGGTTGAAATCATTTCAAGTCAGCCGTTTTTGAATGCCGCTCAAAGTTGAAATCATTTCAAGTCAGTCGTTTTTGAATGCCGCTCAAGGTTGAAATAATTTCAAGTCAGCCGTTTTTGAATGCCGCTCAAGGTTGAAATCATTTCAAGTCAGCCGTTTTTGAATGCCGCTCAAGGTTGAAATCATTTCAAGTCAGTCGTTTTTGAATGCCGCTCAAGGTTGAAATCATTTCAAGTCAGTCGTTTTTTAGTGCCGCTCAAGGTTGAAATCATTTCAAGTCAGTCGTTTTTGAATGCCGCTCAAGGTTGAAATCATTTCAAGTCAGTCGTTTTTGAATGCCGCTCAAGGTTGAAATCATTTCAAGTCAGTCGTTTTTGAATGGCGCTCAAGGTTGAAATCATTTCAAGTCAGTCGTTTTTTAGTGCCGCTCAAGGTTGAAATCATTTAAAGCCAGTCGTTTTTGAATGCCGCTCAAGGTTGAAATCATTTCAAGTCAGTCGTTTTTGAATGCCGCTCAAGGTTGAAATCATTTCAAGATAGTCGTTTTTGAATGCTGCTCAAGGTTGAAATCATTTCAAGTCAGCCGTTTTTGAACGCCGCTCAAGGTTGAAATCATTTCAAGTCGGTCGTTTTTTTAGTGCCGCTCAAGGTTGAAATCATTTCAAGTCGGTCGTTTTTTAGTGCCGCTCAAAGTTGAAATCATTTCAAGCCAGTCGTTTTTGAATGCCGCTCAAGGTTGAAATCATTTCAAGTCAGTCGTTGTTTAGTGCCGCTCAAGGTTGAAATCATTTCGTCAGTCGTTTTTGAATGCCGCTCAAGGTTGAAATCATTTCAAGTCGGTCGTTTTTTAGTGCCTCTCAAGGTTGAAATCATTTCAAGTCAGCCGTTTTTGAATGCCGCTCAAGGTTGAAATAATTTCAAGTCAGTCGTTTTTGAATGCCGCTCAAGGTTGAAATCATTTCAAGTCAGTCGTTTTTTAGTGCCGCTCAAGGTTGAAATCACTTAAAGTCAGTCGTTTTTGAATGCCGCTCAAGGTTGAAATCATTTCAAGTCAGTCGTTTTTTAGTGCCGCTCAAGGTTGAAATCATTTAAAGTCAGTCGTTTTTGAATGCCGCTCAAGGTTGAAATCATTTCAAGTCAGCAGTTTTTGAACGCCGCTCAAGGTTGAAATCATTTCAAGTCGGTCGTTCTCTTGAATGCCGCTCAAGGTTGAAATCATTTCAAGTCGGTCGTTTTTTAGTGCCGCTCAAGGTTGAAATCATTTCAAGTCGGTCGTTCTCTTGAATGCCGCTCAAAGTTGAGTTTGCTTCAAATCGTTTTCTGCCCGCCCACGGGTGAAGCCTCTTTTTTTCAACACGTTTTCTGCCCGCCCACGGGTGAAGTCTCTTTTTCAACACGTTTTCTGCCCGCCCACGGGTGAAGCCTCTTTTTTTCAACACGTTTTCTGCCCGTCCACGGGTGAAGCCTCTTTTTCAACACGTTCTCGTCTGCCCGCCCATGGGTGAAACGTATTTGAAAATGTTCGATGGTGTGTGTCCCTGAAAAGCTCACGGGGAGCTGTGTGTTAGAGGAACTCCTGAGTTATCGTTGTTGGAACTTTGCTGACTACTTCCTCCCGCCAGTGGATACATAGTAAATAGGGTAAACTTAATAGTATAAATGTTCAAACATTATAAATGTGATTATGATATAATTATTAATTATTATTATTGATTAGAGGTTGAATTACCCTAATTTACAGACATACTATTCATTACTATTATTGATTAGAGGTTGAATTTCCCTAATTTACAGATATACTATTAATTAATATTATTGGTTAGAGGTTTAATTATCCTAATTTACAGATATAATAAAATGGCACAAGATGAAGCGTCGTTGACACAGGTTTTGGGTGAAGTCGGGAGAGCCATATGTAGGCCAGATACTACGTATTGAAAATAACAAAGCTTTATAGCATAAAGGCGTGGTGAGCTACTATGGAAATCTTTTATAGGAAGCTAGGAAGTGTGACAGAATTGATGGATAGCTTAAAAATGGACGTAGATAGGATTTCGTCTATGATAGAATTGATAAAGAGGCAGACGCTTGAACGAACGGAGCACGAGATAGGTATGATATATTTTGGTGTAGGCAAGCCCAATAGATGGCAGCCGGTCAATAGGAATGATAACCAGTGTGGCTACAATACTAAAGTTATTAGCTATATAAATATGAAAGCAGATAAAAGTGAGACACAGAGATATATAGGAATTAGTAATGGTCAGAAAAGGAAACAGTGGTCTTGGCCTTCAAATAGTGAAAACGCAAAAGCTTTACGAGAAAATTGGTTACAGATCAGACAGTTGCGATATTCAGTTGCAAGGTTGAGTAAAAGAGAAGATCAGGTCATAAAACCTCAGGTGGTCAGAAGGTTTTTGCAGTTTTTAGGGGTGGACAGGAAAGAGAGACACAGACCCAGCCAATCAGTAATGTGGAGAAGAGTACTCAGACACAGATCGATAAGGTGGGGTTAGAAAAGGGAGACACAGTTGAAATTGAGAAAGATAAACAGACGAAGACCAAGAGGAAAGTTAGAAAAAACGTTAGGGATAGAATTACAACTAGTCTATTAGTCAATGTAGGTGCAACTGGTATATCGGATTCTTCAGATGGAGACATTTAGTTCATCCCTGACCGAAGTATGCAAGGTAGTGGTATAAATAAGAATGTCAGGTGTTCTAGTTCCGACTATAGGGATGTTATTCCCGCGTCTGCAGTAAAGCATAATAAGCCTGTTGAAGGAACTATCATTAGTGAATCTTCAGAAGACGAGATAGGAAGATTTAAGACATGTAAGACTTATACTGAAAATAGCGAGCAGACTGACGCAGTAAAGAAACGAACAGCAATTAGAGGTAGTAAAATGAAAGTAGTTAAGAATAAAAGACAAGTGGCAAGGGTCTCTATTAACCCGAATTATACAGACGGCGAAAGAAAGATTAGGGAGTGTATGAGTTTATGGCCTAAATACTTTACAGCTGCAGATCTTGATAACGAGTTTGATTGCTACTACTCATGAAGACAGACACTATTATCAGAAGATACTTTGTTATAGTTAGAGTTGAAAAGTTGACTGATGAGTGACGTGACGGAATATGTTGAGAGAATCTGACTCGTTAATGGTGTAGGATGAGGAGGTTGATGAGAAGTGAGTGAGTAGTAGAGTATCGGAGTAGTTATGTTGTAGATACGCAGGGAGTGTCTTTGCGTGCGTAAAGGTGTGGACAAACCTGTGTTCGTCGCGCTGATTAGAGAATGAAGTGAAGAGTGGAGTTTTGAAATGTCGTCTGTTTGGAATGCATGGATAGAATGATGTTAGGTTATTGGCAATAGCGCATGGATATACAGGGTGGTTGGTATATCTAGGACTCGAAGCAGTGTGAAAGGATGTATTTCAGAGTTGAAGAGAAATTCTGTAAGAATCAACGAGAGGATGCACTGTCTGAGCGAGCATAATATACGTGTGTTAAAAAGAGAAGTTGACGATACGATTATGGTGTGTTGAGTGTGTTTGATTATATGTCCGAGGAAGCAGATGATGAATGTCGGAGTGGTTTGCTGTAGAGAATTAGCTAGGACAGATAATGTAATGTGCGCATATTGTGTGTTTGGTTGTGATGATTATAGAATAGACGAATTCGAGCCTGAAACGTGGAATGCTATGTTGAGTGATGTGTGATGGAGCAGTAGACGTAATGTAAGGCTGACATGGAGATATGTAGGCTGGTTACGAATGTTGATGGCTAAAGCTAATGTGTTGGTTGAGTTGGGTTGGCTCTGAGCTTTTGAAAGGGAGTGAATGATTGAGAAAAGTTGAAATAAGAAAGTAGTTGGATTGTGAAAGTCCGATGTCAGACATTGAATTAACGTTTTGTTTATCGTTTTATGAAGCGGATGCAGTATTGTATGCTGAGTTGAGATTGCGTGCTGCAGAGGAATGAAAGAATATAGCGAGGACGTGATTAGTATGTCTCGTCGGAGTGAGGTTTGTGTGAAGAGCGGTTGAGAAGTTGGATAATGATGGTAAGTGTATAAAGGAGATAGACAGTAATGTGTTAGATGGTCCGTGCTGTTTCTGAAAGTGTCCCGATAAATGCATTTTGAGGCAGATACGACTTGTATGAAGAAGAGTATATATTATTTTAATTAATGTTGGGGGATATGTGTATCAATACATATTAATGAGGTCTATAGTAAATAGACATCTTCTGGTGGTTTTCGCATTGCGGGGATACCGTGGTTAACGGGATACATGATGTTTAGATGCCATTTAATTTTGGAATATGACTTGTGTTTTCCTTCTTTTACGTGTAAATTATCGGTTCGTAAAAGCGACCGGTAATGTTGGATGACACTAAATAATTTTGTCTTGATTTAAATTGATGCTTGTTAAATTATGTATATTATTTTGAAAAATGTCAGGGGATAAATGATGTTTTGTAAACCATGGGGGGGTTGATGTATTGTTTTAATTTGTGCTGTGTCTCCATTTGCTCATGATTTATAATTTCAGTTAAATTGCCTCGGTTGGTGTTGACATATTATTTCGATATGTTATGTTGACTTATAATTATCAGGTTGTATTATTTTGCTCTGAGTTTTAGTAGTGTTCAGTTACGTGAAGTAAGGGTATAGTCAGGTACAATTAGACCTAGGGTGGGGTACGCCTCGCCGCTACGTAAAGAAATCACATTCATAAAGAGAGACACATTCGCCTTGTTAGTGGTGGTAAGTTTTGATAAACATGGAGTGAGGGCCATGTTTGGAATGTGAGGGGTTATTTTAACTGAGGGTGACCAGAGATGGGGCTGTGGATATCAGCACGTATCATAAGGGTCCAGGAATAAATTCATAGCAAATGAACGATGAATGCCAGGGATGTTTAAGAGAGAGGTTATAATAGGAACACATGGATTGAATGCCATGTTCCGAATGTGGGGATTATGTTAGTCTGGGGTTTAACTTGAGGGTGGTCGGAGATAAGGCTGTGAATAGCAGCATAAGTCATGGTGGTCGAGAATTAAGTTAGATGAAGGTCAGAGATAATATATGTTTAGTATTAAAAGGGGGCTGCGTTAGTCAGCAATAATAGGAGGGCACATAGACTGAGCGCCATGTGGGGGTTGTCTTAGTCTGGGGGTGACCATAGATGAAGCTGTGGATATCAGCACATATTATAATAGCTGAGGATTAAATGAATAAGGGGAAGTAAGTAGGTTCATTGTTCAAGATGTGGGGGTTGGATCAGATTAAGTAAATTCATAATATATGAACTACGAATGTTATTATTTGCGTGTTGTGGTTGCAATATGTGCAGGGATGACTATAGTTTGAATTCCAGAGAGTGGGATGCTGTGGTTACAGCAAACATGGATTGAATGCCATGAAGTTTGCGTGAAAAAAAAGAAAGGGGGTCCGTGATATGTGGACAAATTGATTGCAGAAGATATTGGTATAGGATAGACAGAGTAGAATATTTTTGTTGCTGTAAATACGGCATAAATCGAAAAGTTAGAGGTGTTAGGAGATAAGGTCCATAATAAATGGACATTGATAATATTATTAGGTTGCTGAGGGTTTCAGCTTATGCCTTGAGTATCATAGATATGAGCAAGCTGATATGAAGTGTATCCATGGGTTGCTGGAGCGATGTATGTAAGGGTCAGAGATTAGGCTATGTAGGTGATGTTTATAATGTTGGAGGAGGTTTTGAATAGTAGGGCCCATAATGGACCTTTTGATTTGTGTCCTCGGGATGTGTTTTGTAGTTGACATTACAATTCGAGGTTGCTATGGCTGAGGTAACGTTCAGAGCCATAATATCAGTAGTGTCTGTAATAAATAGACATTTAGGGGTGGATAATATTATTTTTGGTGTTTGATGCTGTGGATATCAGCGCAAACTGTATTAGTCAGAGATTAAGCAATATACATAAATTAGGTGAGTTTCAGGGATATGATAAGAAAGATGGTGGAAGTGTTGCCATAATAAATGGTATATTTGGGTTGTGAGAGATAATTAATTGTTTTTTTTTTCGACTTTACTGCATAAAGTCTCAGGGCGACATGGTAGTGTAAATGCAGGTATGGTTTTGCGAGGAAGAGTTCTTGTTCTTTGATCTCCGGTGGCCACCGATCTTTGTCTTCCTATCGTGTGTTAGTTGAATGGATTCAAGATGGTTGAATTTGGAGAATTAGTAATGCTGAAGTAAGGGTTAATGGTGTAGTCATGTTGATGATAATAATAGAGAGTATAAAGTGTTTTTGAAGAGTATGCGTTTCGACTTTTTATGGTCGAGATCAGATATTGATATGTATGTGCATGATGAAAAGTAAAATTAAAAAGGGTTTAAGCGGATAGCTTGTGACCCTGTAGATGAGAAGAAGAAGTAGCATTGATGTATGTAGAAGAAGAAGTGTTGTATAATGAATTGGCGGATAGCTAAGTTTCATGCGGGGTTGTAACTTACTTAGTTTTAAGGCTTAAGTAATATTGGAGGAGTGATGGCAGATAGTTATAGGACAACCCATGAGTGGTTGAGTAAAGTTGTGTTGTGGGGGGGGGGGGGGGGGGTGGTAGCGGATGGCTATAGATCTCAAGAGAACTTAAAGTAATGATTGGGTAGTGATAAGAGTCAAAAAGACTCTGGTGATAAGACATAGTAGGGCCTTATAAAAAAGTTCCAGGTTATATTACTTAGATGTTTTTGCTAGAAATTAGAGTAGGGTTTTGGGTTAAGACTTTTCGGGGAAAAGTCTTGGTGGAGGAAAGAGAGAAATATAACAGAGTTAGTAATAGGAAGAAGGGGCAGTGAGGTGTGCATAGTCAATAATGAAATAGTGCACGGGCAAGCACCATAGTAGGGGGGGTAGCTAAGAACTGCTATGTAGCTAGGAGTGGTCGTCCTATGACGAGCATCGTAGGAACAAGGAGAGTTGCGAAGGACCCACCATCTAAGAAGGACGTGTGATTCGCTGGGCAACATCTGGATTTGAAGTGTGGGTTGTTTTAACGTATGTTTATTCCTGAACTGATGTGAATCTGATTAAAGTAGCTTAATAGAAAGAACGGCCTTGGAGTAATGTTTGTTGCTTGTTCGCCTTAACCTGCCACTGTTACAGCAACAATACACACGGGAGTTCGATCTCACTACCCAGAGACCAGGGGAAATTTTGTTATTAGAAGTCCACGTGAAAAAATCCCGGTTATTTATCCCGGAGCCCTGATAGCCGTTGTGGTTGTTTACTTCAAACAAACCAAACCAAATCTTCCTTTAACTGTGTTCTCGCACAGCTGAACTTATACACTTGTTGTTTTTCCACTGTTGGTGTACATATCGACAGCTTTGCTGCAGTTATCACAGCTACGTGTTACTGAGGGACAGAGAGTGATGGAAATTCGTGGCATTAACCGGAATCAATATTACACTACTCAGGACAAGAATACATATTATGTTGCTTGGGGACTTTTCATGAATCAGTCAAAATAGCATTGGAAGCCTGGTATTTCAATGTGTTAACATCATCATCACCATAATCATCACCATCAACATCATCATGACCACCATAATCACTATCATCATCATCACCATCATCATCATAATCATCATCACCATCACCATAATTATCACCATCACCTACACCATCATCATCATAACCATCATGATCACCATCATCCCCATCACTATCATCATCAGCATCATTATCACCATCAACCTCATCATCATCACTATCATCATCATCACCATCATCACCACCACTACCATCATCAGGTTAGTCATTCCTAAGACCGCTGTTGTAGATGTCTGATCATGTTCCCCCCCCCCTCCCACATCGCACCTTGTTGCCAGCAACTCTCTTCAGTAATACGACAGTCTGAAGCCCTATGTTCGTGCTGGTCTGGTCTAGTTGCTTCTCATAGTTCCTCTTTGCTTCTCTTGTTTCTAACATACCCACAGTGTACTGGGCAACTCTGGGACCAGGCGCTGACTTGCGGCAGAGATCTGTACCACTACTGTCTCTCCCCATGACAGGGATTTGATTATGAAACTAACTGTTCGTTTATTCTGTTACAACAGTCCTTTTAGTTAATCAGTTTGGACATCTATCTCGCTGGTCATCTGAATATAATTTAATCAGGTTCTTCCAAAGTTTCTCCTTCTCAACGCTATGAATGCCAGATCATGGTTGTTCAACCAAATCTCTTAAAAACATAAATGGTTCCCTGAAGAATTTCTTTTGTGCCTTGGAGTCCTCTTCTTATTCCCGCAGAACTGTTCTGCTCCACCGAGTGCAGTGTGTTAACTCTTGAGGTGCTGCCACACCTAACGCAAGTCTTGCTTCTCACTATCACTGGTGATCTTAAACTGTTTCTTCTGCATGCTTACTGCCGCAATTAGCTTCTGTCACCACCTCTACTGGCTGAAGACTTTCCTTCTCTCATGCCTCAAAATTAGCACAGGTCGTGGAGATACACAATATCTCCTCACATTCCTAGTTTTTATTTTTATTTTTCTTGTTAAGTGCAGAGTTCAGAATTTGTTCTGCACCCTTTAGTCATCCATCCACCATGTGCCATGCCGATAAGCGTGTGTGGTCGTATGTTTTGCCATCTCACTCGATCACCAGAGTTGTGGATCAGCTCCGTGTTTCTGCCTTGACCATGCCACGTGCCCAAGCCAACCAGGTATATACTTCTCGGTCTTCCCCTTGGTCTCTTCCCTTCGATCTTGCCAGTTGTCACCAAGTTCTCCAATTCATTTCTTCTCATAATGTGCTCCAAAGTTTTTGACTGTCTGTGTCTAATGACTCTAATCAGTTTACGATCTTCATTTGTTTCTTGAAGGACTTGTTCACTGGTTTTTCTGTTTGTCCATGGTATTCTTTGCATTTTCCTCAGAAACCACATTTCCACAGCCATCAGATGTTCTCCAGCTTGTCTGCTCATTGTCCACGCTTCACATCCATACTAAAGTACAGGTTCTATAAGTTAATATGTAGCACTTTGACACTCTTTTTCTCGTTTCAAATGATATATCCCTGTAGTCATCGGTGGGAAACTGAACACGTCAACTATCGTGTGTTGATTGGCCTATTAAAACTATGGGCTAGCACCATTTACCCATGACTCTTCAAGGCGTCGAAAGAAGGTTCTTGCTTTGTTCTTTCATGTATGAATGATCTCTTACATGTGGTAGAAATGATGTAAACTGTTCGTACAGAAGAACTTTCTAGTTTTTAACTCAGTAAGATGTTCCCATTCCTGCAGCCATTATTTAAATCTTTTTTATGTAACTTCTTGTAAAAACTGACATAAATTAAATATTTATGTGCACCAGTACTGTCACAAATCTCTTTGCCCTTGAACTCACCTGACATTGCCGCGTGCTATTGTTGTGCAAGAAACGGCAGGAAAAGATAAGCTGGGGTCTTCCTCGCAGATCTGAAACATGGGTGAATGACACTGTTACTCCCTGCCGGAAAATGTCATGCATTCAAAGTACTTAGGTTATATTTAAAAGTAAAATGCTTCAATTATATGTCACTTAATGAAAAACAATACATATTAAAGCAGAAATAGCAGGACTATTTAACTTTCCCTATCATCATCATAATCTTGTGCCATGTCGTTAAGAATGGGTGGTCATGGTTCACCATCTCATACAATCACCGGTTTTGAAGCAGATCTGTAATGTTTTGAGTGGTGTGGTAAGTGTATCCCTTGGCAAAGTGGAAGTAAGGCGCCTCCATCCTTCCGCTAGCCTACGGGAGACGGTGCCCTTAGGCAAGGTAGAATGCGCGTTTATCTCCGCCCTTCCCAACCAGAGTAATGTGAAACAGGAACAGATGATGAATTGATCTTTAGAGTACCCAATATATATTTGTTGGTCGTGGTCTCAGGTGTAAATGCTAGTCAGAGGATCTCTTTGTAGAGACAACGGCTACGGCCACCGACCAGTAGGGTAACTGCCAAGAAGGAAAGCACTGCTAGACTCCCTTCTTCGCAGATGCCTAAATATCGTGAAACGTCCCTATACACAACAGTAAATGTATCATCATCATGTGCCATGATGATAAGCGTGCGCAGTCATGTTTCATCAGAGTCACGCATCGGTTCTGTGTTTTTATCTCGTTTATGCCATGCGGCCAAGCCATACAGATATTTATTTCTCTGCCTTCCCCTTGTTCTTTTTCCTTCAGTCTGGCCAGTTGTCACCAAGTTCTCCAGTTTATTTCGTCTCATAACCTGCCCAAATAATCTTGACTGCCTACATTTCATTTCTCTAATAAGTTTACAGTATTTAATAGTAAAAGTATAACACAACACCTTTCTATGAAGAACATGAACAGGCAAAATAAACATATAATTGCTCCAAAACACCAACAAATACCGTGGCTCCAAAACACCACCAAATACCATGGCTTTAAAATACCAACACATACCATGGCTCCAAAACACAAACAAATATCATGGTTCTAAATCACCAACAAATACCATGGCTCTAAAATACCAACAAACAGCATGGCTTTAAAATACCAACAAACAGCATGGCTTTAAAATACCAACAAATACCATGGCTCTAAAATACCAACAAATACCATGGCTCAAAAACACCAACAAATACTCAATACATTATTTGAAATATCACATTTTAATAATATGTTACATGTGTTTTGTAAGACAGTGCGATCAATCCAAGGGTAATTTTCTGGGCAATTTTAATTTTAATAGTTTGCCATTGCTTTTGAAGTAACAACACACACCATATATTCCACTTATTACATTATATTACTCGTACATACAGATAGACATTCTCTATACAGATATGAGTGGACTGAGGACAAATCATAATGGGAAAGCCATCACCAACATTAAAGATCAAATGATAATAGGAACATTCTCACCAACATTAAAAATCAAATGAACGGATGTGTTTTTTGTTGCATAGATCTATTTGTTCTCTTTTTTGTTTAATGAATTGTTAATACTCTTCTGCAACACTCATATTCAAAGTGCTTTCCCACCGCTTTGTTTAAATTTTCACAGCCGTGATGTTGCCCCATAAAACATATATGATCTCTGTACGTTTGTTGTTCTATCTGTTCCAGTCCATAAAGATTTTAACTGCTTTAGAATTATCAGAGCAATGTTTGCATTTCTTTTAATTGCTGTCATCCCATGTCCATTGATCGTCAGCTGTGAAGTTTAGATATGCAAAACTGCGCACTTTCTGAAATTTATTTCCATTGATAAATATATCTGTTGACAGACTTGTTTGATTAGTTGCCATTATTATTATTAATTATTATTTATTATTATTATTATTATTATTATTATTATTATTATTATGAATTGCACTGTTATTGTTCACTTTTCATTGGAAGTTACTTTCTTCGTTTCACAACAATTTGGTCTGAAAATTCATAGAAGAAAGACAAAGATAATGGCACTAAATAAAGCAAATAATAACCCATACTCCTTTGGTGAAACTTGGCTCTGAAAAGGTGGAATCAATTAATCAATCAATCAGGTGCCGTCTCCACAATGAAGGTTGGCTGCAATGGATCTCCAACACTATCTGTCTCTTGCTTTGACTGTACATTCTGTTAGACTGATGTTCATCCATCTCTTGATGTTATCTTCCCACTTGTATCGTTGTCTACCTCTTGCTCACTTGTCCTCAACCTCCTCCCTCTCCCTCCTTTTGGTTTTTATATGAGTATTAGTGTTGAATATATGTAGCATTTGACAATTCTCATTTTTAATGCGTTGTTAATCTCTTGAGATGTGAATACTGATTTTATGCTGCTGAAAGTATTTTTGGCCAATCTTATATTCTCTTTTAGATTTCTATTTCACTTCTGCCATCATCTGTTATTACATGTCCAAGATAGGAGAAACGTGTTACTTATTCTAGTATCTACTCATTTACTGAGATGTTCATTTATGACCATTTCCTTTCCACTGTTAATTATCATAGTTTTCGTGTTTTGGATGTTAATATCTAAGCCACATTCTGCACTATGCCTGTTTACTTGTTTCACTAGGTTTTGTAACTCTTGCTCGCTTTCTGCTAATAACGCGGTATCGTTTGCATACCTAAGAATGTTTATGATTCTTCCATTGATGTTAAGTCCACGTAGTTCGACTTGTTTAAACATTCTTTCTGTGTATAGGTTGAAAAGGCTTGCGGATAACACACATCTCTGCCGTACTCCTCTTTCTATCTCTATAGGTGACACATAATTATTTCCACATCTAATTGACGCCACTTGTTCACA
>OY992882.1:118369765-118622265 GCA_963921405.1 Cepaea hortensis | reverse complement strand
GCAGGCAGGCAGGCAGACAGACAGACAGACAGACAGACAGGCAGACAGACAGACAGACAGACAGACAGACAGACAGACAGACAGACAGATAGATAGATAGATAGATAGATAGATAGATAGATAGATAGATAGATAGATAGATAGATAGATAGATAGATAGATAGATAGATAGATAGATAGATAGATCCCCGCCAGGGACTGGGCGAAGCCGGGCCGGGTCAGCTAGTAGTCTATAAAACAAACATATATATTGTTCAGTTAACATCCTCAAATAGGGTGGAATAAAACACATATTTATATAGGACAGTGGACATAAGATCTGGAGTACGACAAGGTTGTGTCCTGTCCCCTTTCTTGTTCATAACATATATAGACAACATATGTAAAGAAACCAGATAAACAGAGGAAGCAAGAATACCGCATGAAGAGAACACAGAAGAAGAAGCATCTGCAAATCTAACCTTTAGAGAACTCCTGTTTGCGGACGACCAACCATTAATAGCAAAAATCAGAAGCTGAAGTACAAGACCACATGAATGGTTTAAACGAAATGTGTAGGGAACATAACATGATAATTAGCACAAGCAAAACAGAGGTAATGACTATAACTAAAGAAGAACAAACAACAACAATTCACCTAAATGAACATCCCTTGAAACAAGTAAAGAGTTTCAAGTACCTAGGAAGTATAATATCATCAAATGGCAGATCAGAAGACGAGATCGAAAATAGATGCAATAAGGCAAACCAACTCATTGGACAAATGGCACCAATACTAAAGAACAAAAATGTATCAATAACTACTAAGAAAGCACTTTACAACACAATCTACCTACCAACTCTATGCTACGAATGCCAAACTTGGACAATGACAGAAAAAGAGAAAAGAAAAATCAAAACAACAGAAATGAGATTCCTGAGAAGAATACTCAACGTATCAAGAAGAGATGAGATCAGAAATGAAGAAATCAGGACTTAAGTGGGGGTTAAAGCAGCACTAGATTTTATTAGAAAGCAGCAAGTCAAATGGTTTGGCCATGCAAGTAGGTTACCAGTCAACAGCATGCCACAACAAGCAATGATGTACAGACCAGATGGAAACAGAGGAAGAGGCCGACCACATAAACGTTGGACGGAAGGAATAGCAGAGTCCATGGGAATATCGATACATGAAGCCCGTAATCGGGCACTCTCACAATGTTTACACTTCACCTCGACACCGCAAGGTACAAGAGGAACATGATGAGATGAGATGAGATGAGATGAGATGAGTGGACAAAGATGCCAGGAAAGATAAATACATTACAATAATAATGCAACAGGCAAGAAAAGCTTTCATCGCTCTGGGAAATATGTGGAAATCAAAAGCATCAACATAAATTAAATATAATAGCAAACACATAACTTTTAATTTTAGCATTAAATAAGTACTGCTATATAAGTAACACGGAGAGTGACTGAATAAAATTACAAATAACTGCAAACATTCATCAATTGGTGTCTGCACAAAATTGTTGGACTAACGTGGTATAACATCGTCTTCGTCCCCCTGTCTAGGGGTAGCATCATACTTAGTTATACACCTCAAAGGTCCGTGTGTCAGATTTCAGCATACACCTGGTTTAAGGAGGATAACACCAAGAGATGGACAAACATCAGCCTGACAGAATGTACAGTCAAGGCAAGAGACAGACAGTGTTGGAGATCCATTGCAGCCAACCTTCATTGCGGAGACGGCATGTGATTCATTGATTGATTGGCTTAAGGTTTGCTTCCATGTTTAGTTTAGTTTAGTTTAGTCGATGGATCAACATCACGGCACACAGGTGTAACCCATAAGTGCTCCGTTCTCCACCTAACTCAAACCTGAGTGGAGAAACTCAGATCTGTGCACGAACTCCGTAGCACCGGCGAGGATCCAGAAATACTTTGGGTAGATTTTTAACTCGAAATTGTTGTTGTTGTTGTTGTTGTTTTTTGCTTCCACGTTGTTTGACAGAATCATTCATACAGGGCTGATCGAAAGGACTAAACAATTTACATTGAATCAAGGAGCGAAAAAAAGTAAGCTATCGCTGGAAAAGGCATATATTGAAGAAGAAAAAAAGACTTTAATAATGTAACTAGAAAGTCCTTTTCAACCAAAGAAAACAGAAATAGGAGTCGAAAATATACTCGGAAAAGATTATTTGAAACAGATAAATGAAATGGGAAAGATATTAAGGCCCTGCAAGAGATGGAACAAGACAGGAATTCATAACGTGAGCATGCGGTGTGGGTAGGGGGATATAAAAGGCTGACGAAGGAGGAGGAGGAGAAGAAGAAGAAGGAGGAGGAGAAGAAGGAGGAAGAGGTGGAGGAGAAGCAGAAGCAGTAGAAGAAGAAGACGAAGAAGAAGAAGAAGAAGAAGAAGAAGAAGAAGAAGAAGAAGAAGAAGAAGAAGAAGAAGAAGAAGAAGAAGAAGAAGAAGAAGAAGAAGAAGAAGAAGAAGAAGAAGAAGAAGAATGAGCAAATAATCCAGTATAAAATCTACTATGTTATCAAGGGAATCTCATCATCATGTGCCATATAGATAAGCGTGGACGGTTATATTTCGCCATCTCATGCGATCACCACAGTCGTGGATCAGCTCAGTGTTCTTGTCTCGACCATAATACCAAGGCAATCTATGCAAATGTACTAGGAACAACTGCCACGGGCTATAATTAATAAACTAATGTTACGTCCCTCTGTCTAAGGGCCATGCGTTAAACTTGGTTATGCACTTTGGAGGCCAGTGTGAGATGATGTGTTAATACTTAATCATAGTCATTCAAGGGATATAATCACGATCCAAATAGACAGGGGACTTAATCCACACGATAAACGTTACAAGTTCGTTAAAAAGTTGGAAAACAAAAAGGAAGATAATTGGATGCCAAGCATATATGTACGCAGTTACCATAATTACTGTCTGCTCAACATGATCACGTTCGCACACAGTGATTATCGATGGCGGCAACACACTTGACAGTATTTACTATTTAGTAACCAGTGTTTCTCAACGTACGACAAGAGATCTGTTGGAGGTCACATTTAAATCACATAAACTTGTCGACTACGACCAACTAAAACAATTTTTGTCCGGCCTGTAAAAGGCCAAAAATCCTTAATGTGAGCCTAACGTGCTTTTACGAAGAATTAAGAGATCTTCTCGACCTTTTGGCTAAGATCAAAGTGTAGTATCTGCACTTGACCTTGCTAGGGCCGCTCGCAGAGGCAGTCATCCGAATGACACGTGGTAACAAAATATCTTTGGACAATCCTTTTCAAATTAATTTCCGAACTGTGGCTGACTCGGTCATGGTATCATTAATCTCAGCCTGGGTTGGACCCTAACTATAACTTTTCTTATGGGGTTGAGCTGAGTTTGGGTAATTGACAATATTATAATGAATTTAAAAGACCTGATATGAATTACAATAGAAGGACATAAACTCAACAATATAAGACATGCACATGATACAGATAAATGCAGACAATTAAAACTAAGAGTGTCTTCGACAATTAGTGGATGTTGTTTTAGAACACAGCGAGCAACTAGGTTTAGAATCAAGTTGCAAGAAAGCACAAATCATGGCCATATACAAGAACAAAGACCTTCCATAATCAAAGTCCATGTTAATGGGGAACAAATTAAACAGGTGAAGCGTTTCAACTGTCTATGAACAGTTAGTTAGTTGACTTTACGGACAACAGACTTCCTCAGCGACTCAGTCCACTGTCTACGTACAGATCCAGCTTCGACCTTCCGAATCATGCTCATTGAATCACTTAGTACACACACGTTGGTATAATGCTGTGATTCTAGCCATAGGAAAGCCTGTGTAACTGCCATCACCTCCATCGTCATGCTGCTCGTGGGCATAGTGTGGGCACCATTGAATTCTTTGACGGTTCGGCCCGCTGAACGGGCTGTAAATGCCCATGAACTTCTCTGCTTCTTTAAAACAGATCCATCTGTATAGATGAGCACTTCGGGGTTGTCTGCGTGTTCATTGATAAGCGCGTTGACCTCTGCATTGACAGTGACAGGGTTCTGCTCTCTGAACAGTCTGTCAAGTTTGATAATGCCTGCACTTAAAAGCTGGAGGCACAGGCACCCATTCCTTGCCGGGGTTGATACTGGTAGGACTGCAGACCTGTCTGATGATATCTTCCGCCCGACCCATCCATTATTTGCCCCTCTTAATCATGACCTGGATATAATCTTGATTCAAATAGACAAGGAACATAATCCACAAGATAAACGTACAGGTTCGTTAAAAAGTTGGAAAACAAAAAGGAAGATAATTGGATGCCCGGCATATACGTACGCAATTACCATAGTTACGGTCTGCTCAACACAATCACGTTCGCGCACAGTGATTATCGATGGCGGCAACACACATGACAGTATTTACTATTTAGTAACCAGTGTTTCTCAACGTACGACTGGAGATCTCTAGGGAGTCACATATTTAAATTACATAATCATTTCAGGTTAACAAAATTTTTGTCCGGTCCGTAAAAGGCCAAAAATCCTGAATATAAGCCGAACGTACTTTTACGAAAAATTAAAAGATATTCTCGGCCTTTTGGCTTAGAGCAAAGTGTAATATCTGCACTTGACCTTGCCAGGGCCGCTCGCAGAGGTAGTCATCCGAATGACACGCAGTAACAAAATATAAAACAAACAAAACAAAAACTACCCTCCTTGGACAACAATCCTTTTCAAATTAATTTCCGAACTGTGGTTGACTCGGTCATAGTATCATTAATCCCAGCCTGGGATGGGCCCTAACTATAACTTCTCTTCTGGGGTTGAGCAGAGTTTGGGTAATTGACAATATTATTATGAATTTAAAAGACCTGAAATGAATTACCAATGAAGAACATAAACTCAATCATATATGACACATGATACAGATAAATGCAGACAATTAAAACTAGGAGTGTCTTCGACAATTAGTGGATGCTGTCTTAGAATACAATGAGCAACTAGGTTTAGAATCAAGTTGCAAAAAAGCACAAATCATGGCCATATACAAGAACAAAGAGCTTCCATAATCAAAGTCCATGTTAATAGGGAACAACTTAAACAGGTGAAGCGTTTCAACTGTCTATGAACAGTTAGTTAGCTAGTTAGTTAGTTAGTTAGTTAGTTAGTTAGCTAGCCAGCTGGTGAGTAAGTGACTGAATGAGTGGGTGAGTGAGTGAGTGAGTGAGTGAGTGAGCGAGTGAGTGAGTGAGCGAGTGAGTGAGTGAGTGAGTGAGTGAGTGAGTGAGTGAGTGAGCGAGTGAGTGAGTGAGTTAGTTATTTAGCTAGTTAGCTAGTGAGTGAGTAAGTGAGTTAGCTAGTGAATGAGTGAGTGATTTATTAAACTAGTTATCTAGTGAGTGAGGAAGTGAGCGAGCTAGCGAGTGAGTGAGTGAGTGAGTGAGTGAGTGAGTGAGTGAATGGGTGGGTGGATGAGAGGGTTAGTTGGTTGGTTAGTTGGTTTATTGGCTGATTGGTTAACTCCTATCCAGTTACTTTTGGTCTACGGCACCTTGCCGTCTTGACAGACGATAGTTTGTGCTTTAAAAAGGCATAATAACTTTTACCTATGGTGGAAGCGAATGTGACTGATAAGGCCAATTCGCGCTGTAAATGTCCGTTCACAGTGGGTGCATGTGAACACGTGGTCATTTCCACCATCATGCACCATCTTACGTCTCAAACGCTTGGTGTGTGACTTTTCTGCAATAATTTTCTCCTTTGACTTTATTCCATTTCTGATATTTGCCCTCCATGCAACACGTTCAGCGGCGACGTGCTCCCAGTGTGCATTATCAATGCCTGTATCAATCATGTCCAGCTTACACACATCTTTGTATCGTAGTAGAGGCCGACCCTGAGATCTCCTACCCATCTGTAATTCACCAAAAAAGATATCCTTTGGTATTCTACCATCATTGTCCATTGCACATACACTCTACTTCTAGTAGTGCTGGACTAAATTCTGCCAGTGGATTACCTTTCCCTGTTAACAGTGTCCCTCATGCGAACCCACTCCGACTTCAGAGGTATTTGTAATTTACGCCTCCAAGTCAAGGACGTGTTTGGCATGTGGTAAGTAACGTGTGACATGTTCGGTATATGGCAAGTAACTTGAAGTAAGTAATTTGAGGCGCGTTGAGAACTTGAGGATGTCTCTCCTTGCCAGCCTGCATGCTTATCCATCCATCCATCCATCCATCCATCCATCCATCCATCCATCCATCCATCCATCCATCCATCCATCCATCCATCCATCCACCAACCGACCTATATATCTATCGATCTCTCTGTATATCTATCGATCTCTCTGTATATCTATCGATCTCTCTGTCGATCTATGGAACTCACAGTCTATCTCTCTGTCTATATATTTCTCTGTCGGTCGGTCGGTCGGTCGGTCGGTCGGTCGGTCGGTCGGTCGGTCGGTCGGTCGGTCGGTCGGTCGGTCGGTCGGTCGGTCGGTCGGTCGGTCGGTCGGTCGGTCGGTCGGTCGGTCGGTCGGTCGGTCGGTCGGTCGGTCGGTCGGTCGGTCGGTCGGTCGGTCGGTCGGTCGGTCGGTCGGTCGGTCGGTCGGTCGGTCGGTCGGTCGGTCGGTCGGTCGGTCGGTCGGTCGGTCGGTCGGTCGGTCGGTCGGTCGGTCGGTCGGTCGGTCGGTCGGTCGGTCGGTCGGTCGGTCGGTCGGTCGGTCGGTCGGTCGGTCGGTCGGTCGGTCGGTCGGTCGGTCGGTCGGTCGGTCGGTCGGTCGGTCGGTCGGTCGGTCGGTCGGTCGGTCGGTCGGTCGGTCGGTCGGTCGGTCGGTCGGTCGGTCGGTCGGTCGGTCGGTCGGTCGGTCGGTCGGTCGGTCGGTCGGTCGGTCGGTCGGTCGGTCGGTCGGTCGGTCGGTCGGTCGGTCGGTCGGTCGGTCGGTCGGTCGGTCGGTCGGTCGGTCGGTCGGTCGGTCGGTCGGTCGGTCGGTCGGTCGGTCGGTCGGTCGGTCGGTCGGTCGGTCGGTCGGTCGGTCGGTCGGTCGGTCGGTCGGTCGGTCGGTCGGTCGGTCGGTCGGTCGGTCGGTCGGTCGGTCGGTCGGTCGGTCGGTCGGTCGGTCGGTCGGTCGGTCGGTCGGTCGGTCGGTCGGTCGGTCGGTCGGTCGGTCGGTCGGTCGGTCGGTCGGTCGGTCGGTCGGTCGGTCGGTCGGTCGGTCGGTCGGTCGGTCGGTCGGTCGGTCGGTCGGTCGGTCGGTCGGTCGGTCGGTCGGTCGGTCGGTCGGTCGGTCGGTCGGTCGGTCGGTCGGTCGGTCGGTCGGTCGGTCGGTCGGTCGGTCGGTCGGTCGGTCGGTCGGTCGGTCGGTCGGTCGGTCGGTCGGTCGGTCGGTCGGTCGGTCGGTCGGTCGGTCGGTCGGTCGGTCGGTCGGTCGGTCGGTCGGTCGGTCGGTCGGTCGGTCGGTCGGTCGGTCGGTCGGTCGGTCGGTCGGTCGGTCGGTCGGTCGGTCGGTCGGTCGGTCGGTCGGTCGGTCGGTCGGTCGGTCGGTCGGTCGGTCGGTCGGTCGGTCGGTCGGTCGGTCGGTCGGTCGGTCGGTCGGTCGGTCGGTCGGTCGGTCGGTCGGTCGGTCGGTCGGTCGGTCGGTCGGTCGGTCGGTCGGTCGGTCGGTCGGTCGGTCGGTCGGTCGGTCGGTCGGTCGGTCGGTCGGTCGGTCTGTCTGTCTGTCTGTCTGTCTGTCTGTCTGTCTGTCTGTCTAACTATCTGTCTGTCTATCTATCTATCTCTCTGTCTGTCTCTCTCTCTCTCTCTCTCTCTCTCTCTATATATATATATATATATATATATATATATATATATATATATATATATCTGTCTTTAAGAGAGGGACTTGGAAGATTATGGCGAAATAATGGTTGTTCACGAAAGTTCCTTTGAGACAGATAAATAAAATGGGAAAGATATTAAGGCCCTGCAAGAGATGGAACCAGACAGGAATTCATGACGTGAGCATGCGGTGTCTGTGGGGTGGGGGATGAAAGGCTGGGGAAGAAAATAAAGAGGAGGAGGAGGAGGAGGAGGAGGAGAAGCAGCAGCAGCAGCAGCAGCAGCAGCAGCAGCAGCATTTGGATGAGGAGGGGGAGGAGGAGAGGGAGGAGGAGGAGAATGAACAAATAATCCAGTATACAATCCGCTATGTTATCAAGGCAATCTCATCACCATGTGTCATGCCGTTAAGCATGGGCGGTTGATAAATTGGCTGGCTCTGCACCCCCTGTAGATGGCCAGCCCATGGATCGTGTCGATGTTATTAACGCCCTTAAAGATATGGCGAGAACATAGGATTTTGACGCCAGTGATTCCACATCGCTTTCCAGGATGAAAGACCTGGGAGTAAGTATCGGCACAGCCAGACGCGAGAGGTACATCGGGAAAACAAAGCGCCTCGTCAACCAACACAGAACTGGCACTATTAGCCACCGGACGCTGATGCATATGCTGCGGGGAGGATCTGAGCACCTATGGACATGTCCGGAGTGCAACGAAGATACCCCAACTGATAACTAACTAACTAAAAATGGGCGGTTATGTTTTGCCATCTTACACGATCATCAGAGTCGTGGATCAGCCCCATGTTCTTGTCTAGACCATACCACGGCAATCTATGCACATGTACTAAGAACAACTGCCACGGGCTATAATTAAAAAACTAATGTTACGTCCCTCTGTCTAAGGGCCATGCGTTAAACCTGGTTATGGACCTTGGAGACCTGTGTGAGATGATGTGTTAATACTTAATCATAGTCAATCAAGGGATATAATCACGATTCAAATAGACAAGGAACTTAATCCACAGGATAAACGTACAGGTTCGTTAAAAAGTTGGAAAACAAAACGGACGATAATTGGATGCAGTTACCATAGTTACTGTCTGCTCAACATGATCACGTTCGCACACAGTGTTTATCGATGGCGGCAACACACTTGCAGTATTTACTATTTAGTAACCAGTGTTTCTCAACTTACGACAAGAGATCTGTTGGGGGTCACATTTAAAAGCACATGAATATGTATTATTACTAAACACTAAACACAATTTTTGTCTGGCCTGTAAAAGGCGAAAAATCCTTAATGTGAGCCTAACGAGCTTTTACGAAGAATTAAGAGATCTTCTCGACCTTAGATCAAAATGTAGTATCTTCACTTGACCTTTCCATGGACCGCCCGCAGAGACGGTCATTCGAATGACACACGATAACAAGATATAAAACAACAATCCTTTTCAAATTAATTTCCGAACTGTGGCTGACTTAAATTACTAATAGTATCTTTAAACTCAGCCTGGGTTGGTCCCTAACTATAACTTTTCTTATGGGGTTGAGCGGAGTTTGGGTAATTGACAATATTATGATGAATTAAAAAGATAAAGCACACATAGAGCGTGAGAGACGTAAGATGGTGCAAAATGGTGGAAGTGACCATGTTTTCACATGCACCTACTGTGGGCAAACATTTGCAGCAAGAATTGGCCTTACCAGCCACACTCGCCACCGCCATGGATCGTAGTTATTAAGCCTTTTTGAAGCACAATGTACCAAACTATCGTCTGTCAAGACGGAAAGGTGCCAATGTTAATGCACTCCTCCATTTTCTCCAGGGTGGGTTCCTTTGTGTACCATTCCACGGCTTCGTGAGGTTCCTCATCTTGTCTTTCTTCGGCTTTCTGGCGGGATGTTTGTTTCCTCTTGGGTGTTTCGGGCGTCGTGATTCGGCTGCTGGTTTTATCTTGCGGCTTCGGCTCGTTTTTTTTTTTTTTTTTGGGGGGGGGTTTCTTGTGGCTTCTTTGTGGTCTCTTGCATGGCTTCTGTTGGTTTGTTTTGAGTTGATTTCATTTCAGCTTTTAGCCGCTCTCTCTCCGCTTTATGATTCGTAGCATTTCTTCGTTTTCCTGCTTCAACGCGGTCAACTGTTCCACTTCTCGCTTGGTGCTTTGCTGGATTTCCTTTATTTCCGCCAGTAGATTCTCTTTGTCACTGGTCGGGTTAGGCGTCAGCAGTGTCTTGACTTGTTTCTTTAACTCGTCGATCTGGTTTTGTAGTTCTCTTTCATCTTGCGAGATGCCCGTGGCTGTCCCGCACCTCCGCATTGCTTCCTTATATGGCGTCTTTGTGGTGATGGCGATCTTTAAGACGTCTCTGTGTCTTTGCAGGTACGGACAGCCCAGGTATCTTGCTCCGTGTTTGCCCAGGCAGTTGGCGCACTTTCTTTTGTTGTTGGGTGCTCGGAAGTCGGTGTCTATCTTAGCCAGCGGGCACTCCTTGAAGGCGTGATTTTCAGCGCAGTATCTGCAGATTTCCGTCTTACTGCGACATTTTGCTCTGCTGTGGCCGGCCCTCTGACATCTGGAACATTGATTGATTCTTGGGATGAATCTCTCTGGTTGCTGCATTCTCTTGTTGATTGATACTGTGGTCGGCATTTCGCTGCCCTCCGATGTCACCACTGCCAAGGTTGTAGGTATCTTGGAGTAGGTGAGGAGTCGCTCCGCCTTCACGAATCGGATATGAAGATTCTCTTTTCGTAACTGCTTCAGGATTTCTTCGTCTGTCAGCTCCACTTGAATCCACTTGACAACCCATCGGACTGTTTTTGAGTCTGTGTTCCCAGCTTTGGTGTCTTTCTCCTCATTATTCTCTGTTGTCTTGATTCTTGTCTGTGTTGGGCTGTCGATCGTCTCCCTCGTGGTAGCTTCAGTAGTAGCTGTAGTACCTGGCTCTGTGATGCAGCTAGCAGGTAGGCTCTCCACGATCTTCTTCTTGTTGTCGCCCCCCACGCTGCACATCTTGGCTACCGCGTGTTTCATGTTGTTGGACTTTTAACGTAGCATTTTCTCCCGTACCAGGCTTCTTGACTTGTTCAGGCGACTTGTCTTGATAGCGCTCGCAGTGCGAATGCACGACGTTTGACGTCTGTACTCATGTCTAGCCAGTGACTTATAGACCAATGGGTACTAGACAGATGATGTGGTTGATATCACTCCGCTCTGTACTCATGTCTAGCCAGTGACTTATAGACCAATGGGTACCAGACAGATGATGTGGTTGATATCACTCCGCTCTGTACTCATGTCTAGCCAGTGACTTATAGACCAATGGGTACTAGACATGATGTGGTTGATATCACTCCGCTCTGTACACATGTCCTAGCCCGTGACTTATAGACCAATGGGTGCTAGACAGATAATGTGGTTGATATCACTCCGCTCTGGTACTCACTTTTAAAGCGGTGTCTAGCATATCAATTTTAAAAATTGTCTGCTTTGATAGGGATTCGTACAGATAACCATTGGGTCGGCGGGTAAACGGGTCGGTAATTCCCCTACCGCCGCTCCCAATAATATATCGTAATAAGACTTATTGACGTTTATCCTCTATCACCTTATCAACATGCCAATCATCATCTACTAATTGACTAAACCACGACTATAACACTGCCAATACTTACCATTACCATGCTTTTGATTGTGTGACGGTGGTGCTCGTTGTGAAAATTAAATCAATTAAAATGATTGTGAGACAATTCAGTCCATATTCCATAGTTATCAGACTATGGTGGGATCCTTTCCACGTGCCACATATATGGAAAAGCAGAATATCAAATGGTTGGGCCATCTCGTTAGAATGCAACACCATCAACTACCAGCCTGGCCCTACATCAAAGATCTCCTATGAGAGCAAGAAGACGTCCGAGAAGAAAATGGATTGACTACATTATAGACATTGTACAAACACACGGAATGACACTATCCAGTGCCACACATCGGACGCTGAACGTCACATATTCCACCCCCCGATGTTTGATAGATTGATTGATTGCTTGATTGATTGATTGATTGATTTAGGAACCGACATCACAGCATTCGGGGCATTCCCACAAGCGCCCCGTCCCCATCCTCAGAAGCCAGCGAAGAGTTCCAACCCCAATAGTACCAGACGCAATCTGATTATATGTGCGTCTCGCATTTTCTCTACGCGTCGAGCATCGGCCAGATCCCTTCGTCACTCCTCGCTGTCTCATTCTTGCCAGACCATGGTGATCCATTTGCTCCTCCGAGGTGTACACGTGCTCCCACAAGGCCGCAACCACGTCTGCCTTATCATGCATCAATACTCCACCAAGTTTTACAGAGCCAGCCAATCTGTCTGCCTGTTCATTCTCCAGCACACCAGCATGCCCCGGAGAAAAGGTCCAGACGATGCTTGCCACTCGTGACTTCCGAAGCGAAGCAAGCCACTCTGCATGAAGCTTGCCTGTCCTCACCCTACTCAGCATGTTTTCTGAGTCAGTTACACTCACGATGTGTGTGTGTATCGTATTCTCCATCCAGCGGAAAGCTGCACTAACTGCCTCCACCTCCATTCTTAAGCTAGATGTTGTGGTATCATATGACAGGCTCTCCTGCACCAAACGTCGACCATTAGCCTTTGCCACGAACCCCCAGGCACTTCTACTACCTCTCAACACCGATCCATCTGTGTAGATAATCATATCACCCGGGCGAGCATTATCCTGAATTAGTTGCTGATAGTAACAGTGAAAAGGTGATGCCAATTCCATAGTTATGAGTTCTGCTGGAAGACATATTTGACTAATGATGTACCCGTTTTGTTGCCATATCTAGTTGGCTATGACTCGAAGTACACTTTGTGTTGGCATCATTTATAAGTGGCAGGTTCGAATCCCGATGTTACCTGTACAGATAATTTGTATATTGTTTAGTGTATCCGGTCAGAAGAAGAGAAGGCAGGGACAGACAGAGAATGGTGTTGGGCGGACTGAAACATCGGCATGGAGGAATACCATCAACAGAACTGGTCCAGAACAGCCAGGGCTGAGAACTGCGGAGAAGCATGACGTCAACGTCAGCTGACAATGCATATGCTAATGATTAGTATCTCCTGTGGTCTCTATGTCTTGTCCATGTGTGTCAAACAATGCGCGCAATTTCACGTTCCGTGTGAAGTAATTGGTTTGTTCCCCATCATCATCCAGTGTCTTGCGGCTGGCGTGGGCGATCATGCCTCTCCACAAAATACGATCTCCGGCGTCAAGGATCAATTCATGTGTTGACTCCCTTCCGTGCCATGACACAAGACTGTCAAGAATCTTCTCACGTTGTCTTCCTCTATCTCTCTTTCCGTAAATCTTACCGGTTGTCACATGTTCCAGTTTTTGTCTTCTCATAACGTGGCCCGAAAAACAAAACAATGGTTGCTTCTTTCTGATATTTGTGGTAAGTTTTATTTGCGTCTCAGCTTCCCTTACAACGTCCTGATTGCTCATTTTGACTGTCCACTTAATTTTCAGCATTCGTCTATAAAACCACATCTCCAAGGCTTCCGTGGATTTTTTTTCGCCTGTTTATTAATTGTCCAGGATTCGCAGCCGTATGTAAAACTGGTTATATGTAACTAACTTGGGTAAAATAGTTTTTTTTTTAAATTTAAATATAGACAAACGTAGACATTACAAGCTTGCCGCATCAAATGGCGGACGCTATCCCAAGAAATACTCGGCTATTTTGATAATGTGTGGGTTTACCATATTTTCCCATGCCCTTGCGTAATCAGCATCGGCTGTACATTCAAAAGTTAAGTCCGGAATTCAACAGAAAACCACCAGGATGTGACGGATGAATTGTTGTTATTTTAATATCCTTTTCATTGCAATATATTTGTATGTGTGGAAATGTGCATGTGGCGTAAATAGTCGTAGACAGGGTAAAGTCAATATCTGTGGACTACAACTGACACGGAAGTGAATTCATTGCAGGACCCGGAAGTTGATGGCACTAAGTTACGAAGTCCGGGTCTAACTGGCACAGACCTGCTACAATTCAGGGTACCATAGAAAATGAGAATAGGAAGGTATACGACAAGAATGTAAGAGGAAAGAATCCCACCCACGGGTAGATAGAGCCCGTTACTTTGGATATAATCTGTTTAGAGGAAGGAAACGTTACATAAATGCATGCTGAAGTCGGACATACAGACCTTTGAGGTGCGTAACTCGGGATGACGCATTCCCCTCGAAAGATGTTCGAAGAGTAAGAAGCTTACTCTCCCCTTATGCTGCTGTTTGAGGTGCCTGATTGATCTAGAATATGTGAGCCACATTATGTGTGGTCTAGAATATGAGAGTCACATTATGTGTGATCTAGAATATGTGAGTCACATTATGTGTGATCTAGAATATGAGAGTCACATTATGTGTGATCTAGAATATGAGAGTCACATTATGTGTGATCTAGAATATGAGAGCCACGTTATGTGTGATCTAGAATATGTGAGTCACATTATGTGTGATCTAGAATATGTGAGTCACATTATGTGTGATCTAGAATATGTGAGTCACATTATGTGTGATCTAGAATATGTGAGTCACATTATGTGTGATCTAGAATATGTGAGTCACATTATGTGTGATCTAGAATATGTGAGTCACATTATGTGTGATCTAGAATATGTGAGTCACATTATGTGTGATCTAGAATATGAGAGCCACGTTATGTGTGATCTAGAATATGTGAGTCACATTATGTGTGATCTAGAATATGTGAGCCACATTATGTGTGATCTAGAATATGTGAGCCACATTAAGTGTGATCTAGAATATGTGAGTCACATTATGTGTGATCTAGAATATGTGAGCCACGTTATGTGTGATCTAGAATATGTGAGTCACATTATGTGTGATCTAGAATATGTGAGTCACATTATGTGTGATCTAGAATATGTGAGCCACATTATGTGTGATCTAGAATATGAGAGTCACATTATGTGTGGTCTACAATATGTGAGCCACATTATGTGTGATCTAGAATATGTGAACCACATTATGTGTGATCTAGAATATGGGAGTCACATTATGTGTGATCTAGAATATGAGAGTCACATTATGTTTGATCTAGAATATGAGAGCCACGTTATGTGTGATCTAGAATATGTGAGTCACATTATGTGTAATCTAGAATATGAGAGCCACGTTATGTGTGATCTAGAATATGAGAGCCACGTTATGTGTGATCTAGAATATGAGTGTCACGTTATGTGTGATCTAGAATATGAGTGTCACATTATGTGTGATCTAGAATATGTGAGTCACGTTATGTGTGATCTAGAATATGTGAGTCACATTATGTGTGATATAGAATATGTGAACCACAATATGTGTGATCTAGAATATGTGAGTCACATTATGTGTGATCTAGAATATGTGAGTCACATTATGTGTGATCTAGAATATGTGAGTCACATTATGTGTGATCTAGAATATGTGAGTCACATTATGTGTGATCTAGAATATGAGAGTCACATTATGTGTGATCTAGAATATGAGAGTCACATTATGTGTGATCTAGAATATGAGTGTCACGTTATGTGTGATCTAGAATATGAGTGTCACATTATGTGTGATCTAGAATATGTGAGTCACGTTATGTGTGATCTAGAATATGTGAACCACATTATGTGTGATCTAGAATATGTGAACCACATTATGTGTGATCTAGAATATGTGAACCACATTATGTGTGATCTAGAATATGTGAACCACATTATGTGTGATCTAGAATATGAGTGTCACATTATGTGTGATCTAGAATATGGGAGTAACATTATGTGTGATCTAGAATATGTGAACCACATTATGTGTGATCTAGAATATGAGTGTCACATTATGTGTGATCTAGAATATGGGAGTCACATTATGTGTGATCTAGAATATGGGAGTCACGTTATGTGTGATCTAGAATATGGGAGTCACATTATGTGTGATCTAGAATATGGGAGTCACATTATGTGTGATCTAGAATATGGGAGTCACATTATGTGTGATCTAGAATATGGGAGTCACATTATGTGTGATCTAGAATTTGAGTGTCACATTATGTGTGATCTAGAATATGGGAGTCACATTATGTGTGATCTAGAATATGGGAGTCACATTATGTGTGATCTAGAATATTAGAGTCACATTATGTGTGATCTAGAATATGTGAACTACATTATGTGTGATCTAGAATATGTGAACCACATTATGTGTGATCTAGAATATGTGAACCACATTATGTGTGATCTAGAATATGAGAGTCACATTATGTGTGATCTAGAATATGTGAACCACATTATGTGTGATCTAGAATATGAGTGTCACATTATGTGTGATCTAGAATATGAGTGTCACGTTATGTGTGATCTAGAATATGTTAGCCACATTATGCGTGGTCTAGAATATGAGTGTCACATTATGTGTGATCTAGAATATGAGAGTCACATTATGTGTGATCTAGAAAATGAGTATCACATTATGTGTGATCTAGAATATGTGAGCCACATTATGTGTGATCTAGAATATGAGAGTCACATTATGTGTTATCTAGAATATGAGTGTCACATTATGTGTGATCTAGAATATGGGAGTCACATTATGTGTGATCTAGAATATGTGAGCCACATTATGTGTGATCTAGAATATGTGAGCCATATTATGCGTGATCTAGACTATGAGAGTCACATTATGTGTGATCTAGAATATGAGAGTCACATTATGTGTGATCTAGAATATGTGAGCCACGTTATGTGTGATCTAGAATATGTTAGCCACATTATGCGTGGTCTAGAATATGAGTGTCACATTATGTGTGATCTAGAATATGAGTATCACATTATGTGTGATCTAGAATATGTGAGCCACATTATGTGTGATCTAGAATATGAGAGTCACATTATGTGTTATCTAGAATATGAGTGTCACATTATGTGTGATCTAGAATATGGGAGTCACATTATGTGTGATCTAGAATATGTGAGCCACATTATGTGTGATCTAGAATATGTGAGCCACATTATGCGTGATCTAGACTATGAGAGTCACATTATGTGTGATCTAGAATATGAGAGTCACATTATGTGTGATCTAGAATATGAGTGTCACATTATGTGTGATCTAGAATATGGGAGTAACATTATGTGTGATCTAGAATATGTGAACCACATTATGTGTGATCTAGAATATGAGTGTCACATTATGTGTGATCTAGAATATGGGAGTCACATTATGTGTGATCTAGAATATGGGAGTCACGTTATGTGTGATCTAGAATATGGGAGTCACATTATGTGTGATCTAGAATATGGGAGTCACATTATGTGTGATCTAGAATATGGGAGTCACATTATGTGTGATCTAGAATATGGGAGTCACATTATGTGTGATCTAGAATTTGAGTGTCACATTATGTGTGATCTAGAATATGGGAGTCACATTATGTGTGATCTAGAATATGGGAGTCACATTATGTGTGATCTAGAATATTAGAGTCACATTATGTGTGATCTAGAATATGTGAACTACATTATGTGTGATCTAGAATATGTGAACCACATTATGTGTGATCTAGAATATGTGAACCACATTATGTGTGATCTAGAATATGAGAGTCACATTATGTGTGATCTAGAATATGTGAACCACATTATGTGTGATCTAGAATATGAGTGTCACATTATGTGTGATCTAGAATATGAGTGTCACGTTATGTGTGATCTAGAATATGTTAGCCACATTATGCGTGGTCTAGAATATGAGTGTCACATTATGTGTGATCTAGAATATGAGAGTCACATTATGTGTGATCTAGAAAATGAGTATCACATTATGTGTGATCTAGAATATGTGAGCCACATTATGTGTGATCTAGAATATGAGAGTCACATTATGTGTTATCTAGAATATGAGTGTCACATTATGTGTGATCTAGAATATGGGAGTCACATTATGTGTGATCTAGAATATGTGAGCCACATTATGTGTGATCTAGAATATGTGAGCCATATTATGCGTGATCTAGACTATGAGAGTCACATTATGTGTGATCTAGAATATGAGAGTCACATTATGTGTGATCTAGAATATGTGAGCCACGTTATGTGTGATCTAGAATATGTTAGCCACATTATGCGTGGTCTAGAATATGAGTGTCACATTATGTGTGATCTAGAATATGAGTATCACATTATGTGTGATCTAGAATATGTGAGCCACATTATGTGTGATCTAGAATATGAGAGTCACATTATGTGTTATCTAGAATATGAGTGTCACATTATGTGTGATCTAGAATATGGGAGTCACATTATGTGTGATCTAGAATATGTGAGCCACATTATGTGTGATCTAGAATATGTGAGCCACATTATGCGTGATCTAGACTATGAGAGTCACATTATGTGTGATCTAGAATATGAGAGTCACATTATGTGTGATCTAGAATATGTGAGCCACATTATGTGTGGTCTACAATATGGGAGTCACATTATGTGTGATCTAGAATATGTGAGCCACATTATGTGTGATCTAGAATATGGGAGTCATAATATGTGTTATCATAACATCTTCTCATGACGTTCCCAAGCATATCTTTACTGTCTACATCTAATTTTTCGAATCCGTTTACGGTTTTCATCTATTTCTTGAAGGTCTTGCTCATTGGTGTTTCTGCCCTCCATGGTATTGTTTGCAGTTCCCCCAGAAACAACATTTCTACTGTCATAGGGTGTTTTTTTCAACTTGTCTGCTCACATTTCACATCCATACACAACTACATATTCTATGTAGCTCTTCAACACTCTTCTTTTCTTTCGTTGTAATTGATATCTTTTTATTGGTCAGTGCGTTTTCCATCTTGCAAAAGTCTTCCTTCGCCATAGTGATTCTTGTTCTAATCTCTTCAAGGCACCCCCCCCCCCCTTTTTTTTCCATCAGATGTTATGACAGCTCTGAGATGGTTTTATCAATTTACTTGTTTAAGAAAATGCACATTTACTCGTATATTACATTGTGGTATTTCTTTCGTCTTAGAGACGACCAAAATCTGTTTCCAAAATATTGTGACATTTATTACAGCCAAAATATTTCAGTTTCCGAACCACGGCGCAGGTTGTGAGACAGTTTTAATCGATATCGAAAATAAGTTCGCTGACTATACATTTCAGTCAAAAGTAAATAGCCAATTTTTCTTGTTTTAAAATAAACAACGAGAGAAGAAAACTGTGTTACGCAATGCGTGGGGGTTTCGCAGTCTAATCAGATACAGAAATGAAACAGTGATCGATGTCTGAAAAACAAGAACTAAACGCATCTAAACAGTTACAGAGTCCTAGTTATTGATTTAAAGCAATCTCATACCCACATTTAGACAGCCTCGCTTGATGTTTACAGATTTGTGTCTGAACACCCGTATCGTCGCATATACTACGGACTAAAATATACAACGCAGTTAACGGTTTAAGATCGATATTTATATTATCGTATGTGATCTATTTTGTTCTAAACACCGAGCTTGCCGTCAAGGGCAAAAATAGCTTCAACAAATAAGGGTGAGATTGTGATGATAAATAGGCCTACTTCTGTCACAGATGTCACTTTACGGTAATGTCAACCTCGGTTAAAATAAATTAAAATAATTACTGTTTCGGACAGAAGGGGTTACATTAGCAACGTGGATATAATGGGTTACATACAGTTACAATAATAACATGGGTATAATGGGTTACATACAGTTACAATAATAACATGGGTATAATGGATTAAATACAGTTACAATAATAACATGGATATAATGGGTTACATACAGTTACAATAATAACATGGATATAATGAGTTACATACAGTTG
This sequence comes from Cepaea hortensis, assembly GCA_963921405.1. Classification (NCBI taxonomy): domain Eukaryota; kingdom Metazoa; phylum Mollusca; class Gastropoda; order Stylommatophora; family Helicidae; genus Cepaea; species Cepaea hortensis. The sequence continues at coordinate 118,602,513 of OY992882.1, read as the reverse complement.
CAATAATGACATGGGTATAATGGTTACATATAGCTATAATAAAAACATGGATATAATGGATTAACCTTGAAACAAGTAAAGAGTTTTAAGTACCTAGGAAGTATAATATCATCAAATGGCAGATCAGAAGACGAGATCGAAAATAGATGCAATAAGGCAAACTAACTCATTGGACAAATGGCACCAATACTAAAGAACAAACATGTATCAATAACTACTAAGAAAGCACTTTACAACACAATCTTCCTACCAACTCTATGCTACCAATGCAAAACCTGGACAGTGACAGAAAAAGAGAAAAGAAAAATCACAACAACAGAAATGAGATTTCTGAGAAGAATACTCAATGTTTCAAGAAGAGATAAGATCAGAAATGAAGAAATCAGGACTAAAGCGGGGGTTATAGCAGCACTAGCAAGTCAAATGGTTTGGCCATGCAAGTAGGTTACCATTCAATAGCATACCACAACTAGCAATGATGTACAGACCAGATAGAAACAGAGGAAGAGGCCGACCACGTAAACGTTGGACGGAGGGAATAGCAGATTCCATGAAAATATCGATACATGAAGCCCATAATCGGGCACTCTCACGATGTTTATACTTCACCTCGACACCGCAAGGTACAAGAGGAACATGATGAGATGAGATGATGATGAGATAATGGATTAAATACAGTTACAATAATACTGTGGAAATAGTTGGTTACATACAGTTGCAGTGAGAACAATGATATGGTGGATTACATAAAACTAACACGTGTACTGTAAGTGCAATAAGTGAATGGCAGGTAAAAGTCTAGGCTAGATATAATGCACACCATTGCTAACAACAACCATTATTTTACACGCAACATAATTTTACACGCGGTCTAATGGGCTATTATACAACGATATATAAGGGGCGTTCATTTGAAATCCGTTCGTGCCACACCGCGTATAATTGCGTAGGTTGAACATGATGATGTCTTAGTCACGTGGTAAGTACTGACCAATGAATAAAAGAGCAGGTGCTTATCGTCCCATGATGCATAGGTTCTGTTTCTGACCGTTGAGAAAATAGCCGGGTTGATCCAAAATCCGTCCAAAGAGGCTCAAAGAACGGTGATTCAGTTTCTTTCATTTGAAGGATGTCGACCAGTGGACATTCACTGAAGAATGCAGGTAGCATACGGTAACAAATGTGTGTCGAAGACAACAGTAACAATGTGGGCACAAATATTCCGGAAAGGACGTCAGTTCACGACAGATCTTCGACGGCCGGTTCAAGCGCATATTGTTGCAATAGGGGAAGAAAAAAAAAAACCATCGCCAAAATTGATGCAGCAGTACAATGATCGGACGCGGGACATCTTGCTTATGATCGAGAGGTTTTCCGGAAGGTTGTTATGGGAGCGAGGTTCTGCAAAGGACATGCTACTGAATTAATGAATGAATGAGTACGATGAACCGTTGTCGAAGCAAACGTTCGCTAGCGAAAGAATTTGATGTGTGAATTAATACAATTCAAAAGGTCGTTCGTAAGAAACTGCAATATCGGAAGGTGTGTTCACAGTGGGTACCACGGATGTTGACCGACCACCAAAAAGAGGAACGCATGGGATGGTGTTTGAACAACTTGCTGCGTTACAAAGTGGAGGGTGATGAATTTCTCTTCCGCATAGTGACAGGCGATGAATCATGGTGTCACCACTTTGAGACGAGCAGCAAAAGAGAGAGCATGCAATGGAAGCATGATGGATCACCAAACCTCCCCCCCCCCCCCCCAAAAAAAAAAAAAAAAAAAAAAAAAATTAAAATTCAAATTACAGGTTTCCACCGGTAAGGTTATGCTGCGCGCATTTTTTTTTTTTTTTTTTTAACCATGAAGGGCTATTGTTGGCCAACTTTATAGAACCTGGTGTCAGCATCAACTCCACCCCCTACTTGCAAACACTAGACAAGGTGCAAAAGGCCATCAAGAATAAACGACCCGGCATGCTTTCTCGCGGTGTGATTTTGTTGCACGATAATGCTCGTCCGCATGTCGCAAAGATTGTGCAGGAAGCATTAGCAAGGAAGAAGTGCGAAATTCTGCAACATCCAGCCTTTTGTCCAGATTTGTCACCAAGTGATTTTCATTTGTTCGGACCTCTAAAGAGAAAAAAGCTCTCAAGGGGCAACGATTTCACACAGATGAAGACGAAATGAACGCGGTAAACACTTGGTTCATTGGGCAACCACAATCCTTTTTTTTTTTGCGGACGGCATTCGCCGCCTACCTAAGCAATGGGATGCTTGCTTGAATGCCTACGGTGACTTCTTCTGACCAACCCATGGTGCATAATTCATTAAAAATGACTGCTTTGTTTAATTCTACCACACCTGTTAATGTTTCTTTCATGCTTTTGTAATAAAGCCATTGGAACGGGTTTCAAATGAACGCCCTTAATACATACTATGTAGAACAGGCATGCAAGAACGTAATCTTCAGTATAAGAATAGAGATGGAGGCGGTATGGGTATTATTCGAGTGTGGCTTACCACGGGCGGTAGACGGTGTCTTCCTCTTCTTCTTTTGGGCTTCATCCCTTATTGGACCACAGCTCCTCAACCAGTTCACACCAGTCATCCTGTCTTTTGTTAAATCCTTCAGCTCGCTCTGTGTCCTCCCATAAAATTCATTTCTGTCTTGTATTCTCTTCTCCTGGTTTTAGTCTTCCCTCTATTTCGTTTGTCCTGTGGGCTTCATGGAAGGACTTTCTAGCAACATTTTTATCAGGTTTTCCCCATGGTGTTCTATCCTGTAAAAGTACTGGAGAGTTTTGGCCATTGTGGACCATAACTTTTGGAAGGGAAACTCCCAACTGCAACTCCCAGTGGTAGAGGATGGAAAACACACTGTCAAACTGTCATTTCTGTCTATATAATACCTTGCGGTGTATGGCAAGAGGGTTTGAGCCGGAGGTATTAAGGCCGCCTGGCTAGTGCAGTCGCTGAGAACTGTACAGGTTAGGGTTTTCTTTTTGCCCCCGACAGAAAAATATCCACACCTTACCGAGACTTCGATCCCGGGTCTCCCATAGGAGAATCCGGCATTCTAGCCACCCGGCAAGCCGCTCTTCGGGAAACACACCAAGGTGTGGCAAACGCAGCTCTGGGGACCGAGTATCCACCCTCTTAAGTGGACAACTCTGTAGCTGAGCAGAGCAGGACACTTACTTGTCCTGACAGACGGAAATGGTTCCCATAGGTAGAGGTAAAAAACTCCACGTGGATGTGGACGGCAAGGGGAAACAACATTATCTTCCCAAGAATTCATGAATATTCACATTTTAGATTCAGTAAACGACGTTAATGGCTGCCTTAGAACATTCTCGTTTGATAGGGATAGTCGTGAGCCACAGTCGACACCAGACCGTCATCTAGCTGCTGAATAAATTTAAAATGTCATGTGATGAGAAGAGAGGCATTGAAATACATGGCGACAACTGGAAAGATCATGGGGAGGAGAAGCAGAGGCAGATGAAGAGAAATGATGCTAGATGGGCTGAGACGGTGGAGGAATATCATCAGCAGAATTATTCCAGAACACCAAAGACGGAGATCTGCGGAGAGACATTAACGCCTTCGCTAAGCTGCAGGGTACTTAATGATGATGATAATGTGTTCCATCCGGCAGTTACTGTAACACTGTCGCAGTCTCAAAGACCATGATTCTGAAGGTTCCAGACGAGTGGATGTGACACGAACAGGTAAAATGTATGGAACCTTTCAAAGTTCCAGAAGTTTTAGCGGGAATAGCTGGTTGTCAATGCAGAGCCGAGAGTGCCAACCAAGGTTTGCATAACAGATACACTGAACATAGATAATTGATTGATGCATTTATACATTGATTGACTGAACTCATAGCACCAGGGGCATGCCGAATTGTTGTGTGCTCTTGGCCGGAGTGTCGGAGTAGTGGAATTCTGATTGTTCCCGTAGATCACGTATTATGAATGGCTGCTTATTCTTCTTCGTTGTTGTCGTTGTTGTTGCACTTCTTCTTCTTCTTCTTCTTCTTCTTCTTCTTCTTCTTCTTCTTCTTCTTCTTCTTCTTCTTCTTCTTCTTCTTCTTCTTCTTCTTCTTCTTCTTCATCATCATCATCATCTTCTTCTTCTTCTTCTACTTCTTCTTCTTCTTCTTCTTCTTCTTCTTCTTCTTCTTCTTCTTCTTCTTCTTCTTCTTCTTCTTCTTCTTCTTCTTCTTCTTCTTCTTCTTCTTCATCATCATCATCATCATCATCATCATCTTCTTCTTCTTCTTCTTCTTCTTCTTCTTCTTCTTCTTCTTCTTCTTCTTCTTCTTCTTCTTCTTCTTCTTCTTCTTCTTCTTCTTCTTCTTCTTCTTCTTCCTCCTCCTCCTCTTCCCCTCCTCTTCCTCTTCTTGCTGTGGTGTCAACATGTAAGTTTAATTGTTGTATGTCGAGTTGTTGTATATAGAGTTGTTATGTATCGAAAAATGTGTTTTCATTATACCAATGGTTGCATGTACGTTACAAAAAGTCTGTACCTGTCGACGAGAACTTGTTTGAAGAAAATTTAGTGTTATTGATTGTACTGCCATTGATTTTTATTTAACAAACGAATTTCGGGAGCTTCTTGATCCTCCCGTGAATTTGTGTCTTCATTATAAGTATTTACCAGCTTGTGAAAACAATATTTTTAGAGCTTTTCTCATATAACTAGAAGACAAGAATAAGATATCAGTGAGTGAGTGCGTGCGTGCCTGCGTGAGTGTGTGCGTGCGTGCGGGTGGGTGGTGGTGGAGGCGCGCTGGTTGGTTGGTTGGTTAGTTAGGTGGTTGGTTGATTGGTTGATTGGTTGGTTGGCTAGTTAGTTATTTAAACAGTCAACAGATCACCCTCATATCACGTGGAATTATTAGTCCATAGAAGCTAAGTCCTCTCCTCACACTCTTCCTCAGCGTGTAGCGACAGACGACAACAGTTCTGTGTTGACTGACTATTCTTCTTTGGCTTCCTGCATACAAGATATAACTACAAGTAATAATGGCCCAGTTACTCGAAATGTGCCACAGCTACATAAATTATAAATAAAAATATAAACGGTTGGTTAGTAAGATGACAGTTCTGGTGGTTGAGGGTTAGCTTATCTACACAGTAATTTTCTCGCCGGTGCTACGGAGTTCGTGCACTGAGCTGAATTTCTCCAGACTCAGGTTTGAGCTAGGAGGAGAACGGAGCACTTATGGGTTACACCCGTGTGCCGTGATTTTGATCCGTCGACTAAACTAAACTAAACACAGTAATATGAGGTCTTCCTGGACGCTGGGAAAAGATGAAAGTCTAGAATAACTGGTGTAACTTGGTGGTTGAGGTGTTTGATTATCTACACAGTGACGTGAGGTCTACGTGAACACGGGGAATAGAGAATCTAGGCTCATTTGCGTAACTTGGTGGGTCTGGGTTTGCTTATCTACACAGGTGTATGTGGACGCAGAGATTAGAGGAGAATCTAAACTCCCGGGCGTCACTTGGTGGTTGAATGTTAGCCGTCTTAGAACTCACGGCTCCAAACTTTCAACCCCACTGGATGAAATGAATGGTCATCATCATTCTTGATGGACAAACACCAGTTCTGGAAGACTGAGTTTCCACTATCAAGTCCGTTGTGTTAGCATTTATTTCGTGTGTGCCCTGTCTGTGACTTTGCTTCTATAGGAGTCGGGTTGTTGGGAACACTTTCCTTCCTACCCCGTACCAAAGTCCTGTTTTCTCTCCAAGTTCAGAAACGAATAGGGTGTGCAAAACCGGTACTGAACTCCATATCTGCGGAGTTTCATAGTATAATATAACCAGGTCACGGGGTAGCACAAGACACACCGCCTGGCTAGGATGAGGCCCAGGTTATGAATGTTTCCTCTTGGTGTTTGGGTTATTCCAGTGTCAGAAGGAGCCAACACAATGCCCAGAATTACCAGAGAGCAAAAACAGACATAAAACATCGGCGAATGACACAGCTTATCTCGTCCACGACTGCCAATGCCTTTTGCTGTCAATTCATGAAATGTTTGTTTAACTAACGCTACAGATAAGGTGAGATGAATCTGTGAATGCAGAGTGTGCAGTTTACAATCTAGTAAAAAGGTGGACGCCCTCTGTTACCGGGGTCCCAAACTGAATCCTAAGAATTGTTACACTGTGGATCTCCTGTGTATGTCGTAAAAGGCCACTATAGAGGAGGGTGTAGATTCGCTATCCCACACAGCAGGAACTATTAGCCTGCACACAACCAGCTATTACTGGCCTACAAAGGGTTTGGTGTATGTGGTTGTGGGACAATATTTCACCATGTGTCTCATAGACTGAAGAAGAAGGAAGAGGATGAGGAGGAGGAGTACAAGAAGAAGAAGAAGAAGAAGAAGAAGAAGAAGAAGAAGAAGAAGAAGAAGAAGAAGAAGAAGAAGAAGAAGAACAAGAAGAAGAAGAAGAAGAAGAAGAAGAAGAAGAAGAAGAAGAAGAAGAAGAAGAAGAAGAAGATGGAGAGAAGAAAGAGGAAAGGGGGGAAGTATGGGAAATGCGGAGGACAAGAAGAAAAGTATCAACTGATCAATTGTCTCTGTCTGTCTGTCAGCCTGATGTCTCTCTCTCTCTCTCTCTCTCTCTCTCTCTCTCTCTCTCTCTCTCTCTCTCTCTCTCTCTCTCTCTCTCTCTCTTTCACTCTCTCTATCTCTTTCTCCCTCTCGTCTCTTTGCCCCTCTCTCTGTCTGTTTCTTCCTCTCTCTCTTTAATCTCTCTATCTCTCTACCTCTCTGTCTTTCTCTTTCACGTCTTCCCTCCCCTCACCCGCCCTCCCTCTCTCTCAATCTCTCTCTCCCCTCACTCTATCTTTCATTTGGAATCATACACATAAATTAGCAATCATCAAAAAACCAGCTGACATGACGAACCCCCACACCTCACACACTGAAGTGGGGAAACATGGCCGTAGGGTACTAGGAGAACACTCTTTAAACCCTGTTTGCTATGCCCAACCGGAAGCTGAATAACTACATACACACTCGCCCCGAAAGCTGTCACAGTCGCTGGAAGGCACATCAGAACTATTGATCTCATTTCGTCCGTTTGGCCCAGATTTCCCAGGCTCAAGTTCTGCTGACGGATCGAAAATATCGGGGAAGAACACACAGCGAGGAGAATCTAAACTCCCGGGTGTAACTTGGTGGTTGAGGGGTTGCTTACCTACACAGTGATGTGATGTCTGTGTGGACGAGTGGAGTAGAGGAGAATCTAAACTCCAGGGTGTAACTTGGTGGTTGAGGGTTTGCTTATCTACACAGTGATGTGAGGTCTGTGTGGACGAGTGGAGTAGAGGAGAATCTAAACTGTCTGGTGTAACTTGGTGGTTGAGGGTTTGCATATCTACACACTGATGTGAGGTGTGTGTGGAGTAGAGGAGAATCTAGACTGTCTGGTGTAACTTGGTGGTTGAGGGTTTGCTTATCTACACACTGATGTGAGGTCTGTGTGGACGAGTGGAGTAGAGGAGAATCTAGACTGTCTGGTGTAACTTGGTGGTTGAGGGTTGCTTATCTACACACTGATGTGAGGTCTGTGTGGAGTAGAGGAGAATCTAAACTCCCGGGGGTGTAGCTTGGTGGTTGAGGGTTTGCTTACCTACACAGTGATGTGAGATCTATGTGGACGAGTGGAGTAGAGGAGAATCTAGACTGTCTGGTGTAACTTGGTGGTTGAGGGGTTGCTTATCTACACACCGATGTGATGTCTGTGTGGACGAGTGGAGTAGAGGAGAATCTAGGCTGTCTGGTTTAACTTGGTGGTTGAGGGGTTGCTTATCTACACACCGATGTGATGTCTGTGTGGACGAGTGGAGTAGAGGAGAATCTAGACTGTCTGGTGTAACTTGGTGGTTGAGGGGTTGCTTATCTACACACTGATGTGAGGTCTGTGTGGACGAGTGGAGTAGAGGAGAATCTAGACTGTCTGGTGTAACTTGGTGGTTGAGGGGTTGCTTATCTACACACCGATGTGATGTCTGTGTGGACGAGTGGAGTAGAGGAGAATCTAGGCTGTCTGGTTTAACTTGGTGGTTGAGGGGTTGCATATCTACACACCGATGTGATGTCTGTGTGGACGAGTGGAGTAGAGGAGAATCTAGACTGTCTGGTGTAACTTGGTGGTTGAGGGGTTGCTTATCTACACACCGATGTGATGTCTGTGTGGACGAGTGGAGTAGAGGAGAATCTAGACTGTCTGGTGTAACTTGGTGGTTGAGGGGTTGCTTATCTACACACTGATGTGAGGTCTGTGTGGACGAGTGGAGTAGAGGAGAATCTAAACTCCCGGGTGTAACTTGGTGGTTGAGGGGTTGCTTACCTACACAGTGATGTGAGGTCTGTGTGGACGAGTGGAGTAGAGGAGAATCTAAACTCCCGGGTGTAACTTGGTGATTGAGGGGTTGCTTATCTACACACTGATGTGAGGTCTGTGTGGACGAGTGGAGTAGAGGAGAATCTAAACTCCCGGGGGTGTAGCTTGGTGGTTGAGGGGTTGCTTACCTACACATTGATGTGAGATCTATGTGGACGAGTGGAGTAGAGGAGAATCTAGACTGTCTGATGTAACTTGGTGGTTGAGGGGTTGCTTATCTACACACTGATGTGAGGTCTGTGTGGACGAGTGGAGTAGAGGAGAATCTAAACTCCCGGGTGTAACTTTGTGGTTGAGATGTTGCTTATCTACACGGTCACTGGGATGTCAACGGTGATGTCTCGTTCAGAAAGCAATGGCACAGTACTGAATGTAAAATAGCCGAGAAAAGAAATGTGATGTTGATAGCAACGTCCTGTATATGACTGAAGTGACTAGCTTTCGATAACTAAATAGAAAGGTTCGTCTTTCCATTAGAAGAACTCTGTAGTAGACCTAACCGTATAAAACGTTATAAATGGTTATTTATTCAGTGCCAAGAGTGGGATGAAGCGGTTAGTTCGTTCGGTCCCAGGCAACAAGTGATGTCTGGTGAGTTATTCCCCGTGAATCCCAATCATCGTGTAAAGTGTTCTCATGCTGGTTTATAGTTGGTCACAACTTTACAAAAGACATCTGGTTACTCTAGTGCAGTGGTTCTCAACCGGTGGGGAATTCCAGGGGGGGGGGGGGGGTGGGGGAATGAAGATCATTTCAAGATCGCGTTAATACAAGAACCGATTACTGGATATTGCTTTTCCCTTCATTCTTTACAGTTATGCACGTCTCATCCTTCTAAAATTCATTTTATAAAGTAAGTAGACCTACAAATCACGTTTTATGTGGATGTCTAGACCTGTTTTAACATATTTACCTTCCATTTTTACATATACTGTGTAGGGGTGGGGGTGATTTTTAGGTAGGAAATATGAAAGGGGGAATGACGTTCTGAAAATATGGTGAAGGGGGGCACGGGCCAAAAAAGGTTGAGAACCACTGCTCTAGTGAGAACTTTGAAAAGGGTGACTTATGCTGTTTCAAAGTGGTTGTTTCTGCACTTGAAAAAGGAAGGACGGAAGGGAGGGACGGAGGAAGGGAGGGACGGAGGAAGGAAGGAAGGAAGGAAGGAAGGAATGGGAAGAAGAAGAAGAAGAAGAAGAAGAAGAAGAAGAAGAAGAAGAAGAAGAAGAAGAAGAAGAAGAAGAAGAAGAAGTTAGAAAACCGCAACAACATTCACCACAATATCCTAAAATCAAACGAAACCGAACAATCAATACAACCTTACCTAAGAAATAAATCACATCATGTCCTTAATTAATAACACAAACGCCCAACAGAAATAGAAAACATACTCACACTACATACACAGTGTCTTGTCCAACACAATCGCAAATGTTGCAAGTTAGGAAAATATCACACGGTGTCAGCACAGACAATTTCCCCCTTGTTTCTTCAGCGTTTGTTGTCGTGGTGGTTATTGAACGCTTGCTACTGTCGGATGTCTTTGTTCTAACTCTCAGAGCAGGCAGTATCAATAATCAGGATTGGGAAGATGGCGGAAGGAAATTAACGACTGCTAACTTGTTAGTGTTTACCGACATTCGACTTGGTCAATACCACACCGGTTACTTTTACTTCCTGTGAAATCGCCTGATACCCAACTAGGACGACCTAGGAGAACAGGTCACAGAAAGTAATCCCCAACACGGCAGGGATTCGAACGTTTAACCACGGGGACAGCAGCGGGTAGACACAGCGCTACTACGGAGCACGAAAGATATGGCGGTTACTTATGTTACATTATGGCAAACTGAAACACACTTCTTCCTGGCAAATGCTTAATTTATCCCACACAAAAAATTCTTTCATGGCTGCTAACAACATTACCCCTATTACATTGCTCCTATTTCATTACCCCTTGGGCGACAATACCTTTCAGATTAACTGATTCAGTGCAAAACATGGAACACAGTCAAAAGAACAAGTATTATAATGTAAATGCCCATTTACTGTGCTTTAAAATAGCGGAAGATACCGCGAAACAAAACAAATAACACGGCGACTCTAGTATGGCGATATATCGTCCTTCTGTCCAAATGGGAGGTTAGATTTGGCGATGTGCTATCCTTCAGATATGAATCAGTTAATAACCATTTATTGTTCTCTTTGTGATTTACTGGGCAACTTTTAAATTCTGTAGATTGCTTTTTCTTTCTGATCGACCGACGTACATACCATCGAATCAACGCAAGGCGTCAAGGCGACCTGCTACCAAATCGTCTGTGGCTGGTTTCAAACCATCGACTCGGTCAGTCGGGGATCTGTGAAACGCGTTCACTTCCCCAAAGCCATAGCGCCGACTACTGTTGTCATTTAGAAGCGGCAGGTTCGTATCGTCATGTGTTCACACTACAGCCTTTTCTTTTTATATTGCTTAGTGTGTCTTCTATTTCTCTCCTCTACTTCTATCAGTGCTCAGCAGGATCTGATAATGTATTTCAACATACCCATAGCCAGGAGTTTGTTTACGTGACTATCCTAAACGACTTCATAAATGATGCACATTTTAATTAATTTCACGCAACATTTCATCTCATATTTACTTGAAGCACATCGAATCCATACCGCCACTGGTTCTAATAACACAAAGTGCTGAACTGGCAACTCTCTCTCTCTCTCTCTCTCTCTCTCTCTCTCTCTCTCTCTCTCTCTCTCTCTCTCTCTCTCTCTCTCTCTTCTCTCCGATATTCCCACGAGTTGTATTGATTATGACATTTTGGTTTTGTTTTGACAAGCTGGCAAGTGGAAAGCAGGCGATGAAACCGCGTCATCGTTATATCTTATATATAAATTAGGATGTGCGTATGTATCTCTGTATGTATTTATGTATCTCTGTCCGTATGGCCTTTATTTGTTCGCGAACGGCCCATCCGATTGAGATGAAATTTTCTACACGCCTTCCTTTTAATCCAGCGCTGCCAACTGTGATATTTTGTTAGTGTGAAATCGCCTGCTTACTCAGTATTATTTCATTTTTCATTTTTCATCATAATTTCATATATCTCAGGGGACCTAACTCTGTAAAAGTTATTTCAAGGGGCATAACTTTTCTGTATAACTTATAGTCATATTGTGGCATCGTTTTCAAAGATTTATAAACTCTTTGTCCATAGTTATGTACCGGCATATGAGTTATAATAAATAATGATACAATCTGTAAGGCATTTTCAAAGTTTTCATAAAAATAATGCACAATGCATAACATTGTAACTCATCTTTTTTTGCTTAAGAAGTTACTGTAGTCATGCAGGTGATTAGAAAGAGTTTTCATTAAAAATAATGGATGGTGAGGACATTCTTTTAAGTTACTTTTTTTGTTGTATGAATTTAATGAGAACTTATATGACTACTTATATGAATTAAATGAGATGCTCCCCACCAGGGACTGGGCGAAGCCGGACAGGGTCAGGCAGACAGATAGACAGACAGACAGACAGATAGACAGTCGGGAACAGGAACTTATATGACTACTTATATAAATTAAATGAGATGCTTCACACCAGGAGCTGGGCGATGCCGGGTCAGACAGACAGACAGACAGACAGATAGTTGGTAACGGGAACTTATATGACTACTTATATGAATTAAATGAGATGCTCCCCACCAGGGACTGGGCGAAGCCGGGCAGAGTCAGGCAGACAGACAGACAGATAGACAGACAGATAGACAGTCGGGAACGGGAACTTATATGACTACTTATATGAATTAAATGAGATGCTCCACACCAGGAGCTGGGCAATGCCGGGCCGGGTCAGACAGACAGACAGACAGACAGACAGACAGACAGACAGTCAGTCGGTAACGGGAACGAGAACTTATATGACTACTTATATGAATTAAATGAGATGCTCCCCACCAGGGTCTGGGCGAAGCCGGGCAGGGTCAGCTAGTTCATTATAAACATATATTTGCGTTAATGTTTCAGGCTTCAGAAAATCACGACGATTCATATGACACTTGCAGGCTTATGAACTTATTAACTTTTAAATATTAACGCGGATAGTAAATTAACTTATGAATGCCGACGAGCCAGACTTTGGGCCCTGACATTTCCAAATGTTCATTACGGTATACACAGCTGATACATTTTGAGTAGAGATGAGTCAAGAACCGACATTACAGTACTAGGAACATCCCCATACATACCTCGTCCTCATCTGCAACAACCAGTGAAGAGCCCCAATATTTAAAAAATGGGGAGCTGCAGTAAAGTAGTGACTAGATGGTCACGGGTGTAATCCGTATCCAGGCGGATTCGAATTGTAAAAATTGAGCTGGGCTTCTGTATCGACCCATGCTATGTTTTGGGAAGTCACGGCGGCCGGTGAGATACTGCCACATCAGCCACCGAGTGCCGTTTGGTAAACAACAGTATGGGTCTAGCACCTTATGTCTAATGCGAGTAGAAGGGCCTCTTACTTACTCGTACATTTCAAATATCCGATATAGTACCACTCATAACGCCAGTAGAGTTTTGGGGCTCATTATTCGATATTTTGTAAACAGTAAATTAAATCACTAAGTGAACATCCTGCATGAAACCCTCCCCTCCCCTTCCCTTCTTTTCTCTCTATCCCTCTGTCCACAAATCTGTGCAGTTGTTAGAATATGTTCCAGTTTTTGTCTTCTCATAATGTGACCAAAAATGATGACTGCTTCTTTCTGATGTTTGTGATAAGTTGTCTTTGCGACTTAGCTTCCCACAACATGTCCAGAATCAGTGCAGGATTTACGTATAAGCTAAACAAGCTATAGCTTAGGGCCCCCAAGAAAGTGGGGGCCCCAAAAAATATTGTCCGAGTGAGCAATTGTCATATATGTATACTTAAATATACTGCAGTATTATTAGCGATTTCGTTGCTAACGGAGGACGCCTTTTTTTCGGAAAGTTCAAGGTCATCGGATCCGCGGACCGTTTCCTGTGGCCCGTGAGTGCAGTATAAGAAAATAACCCTGTCGTGTTTCTTATTGGATAAATACGAAACTGTTTTTATGAAAATCGCGAATGACAACTTTAACGAGGGGTCAAAAGGTTATTCTTCAGTCCTGCATGCTTGAAAGCTATTGCAAGTGAATTGTTTGAAGAATATTTTCCACAGTTTGACAAAGGTAAGGAAGTTTATAGTTTGGCTTGTTTATTGTCAAAGGTAAGCTAATTTAACCTGCATTTTTGAACTGCACACTGCGCATCCAATTTTACATATAAATGTTGAGTTTCAACAATATTCGTTATGCAGAAGACATAGAATAAAAAATTTTGTGAGCACGGTCGTGGTGTGTACTCTTATTAAATTCATAATGTCGGAATCGCGGCATATTGGATTGTGTCTGCTTTTTTTTTATAAACAAGAAGATTTACAATCGTCAAGTTAAACAAAATATCAATATACGTTTAAATTCTATTACATATTTATTTTGTTGCTTTATATGTATTGTATTTATTGTTCATCTTGCTACATGACTTAAAATTTATGAAAGTCAAGTCAGTTTTCAAACTTGTCCATCGTCCATTGCTGAAATTTAATTGACTGGTTCACAGTTTTATTTGTATTGATAAATGTCTTATCAAGAGAATTATACTTTATTGTGCATTTATGAATGCTGTGTCCATTTTTGCACACAACTATAGAGGTTCTAGCAAGATTCGTTATGCAGAGGTGTGGAAAAAATATTTTGTGAGACCACCTGGTTACATCTTTACAATCGGGAAAATTCACAATGGCGGCATTCCAGCATATAATATCACACTAGTGTCTGTTTTTACTGAAACACTGGAGATGTAGAATCATAAGATACAAAATATCAAATAATTTCTACAGATAATTTGTGTTGTTGATTTAATAATTTTTATTCATGTGACGTGGCGGAACCATTGTTGATTTGTCTGCCCACAGTTTGCAAGATGTCAACCAGAAGTTATAAAAGTGGAGCTCAAAAGAGGAAAAAGAAGCAGAGAGCTGAAGAAGAGCTTAGCAAGATAACAAAATTAGATAGTTTCTTAACAAAGATAGATAAGGGGCCTGATGAACCAAAAGCCTATACCACAGTGAGTCAGTCATAGGATATTCACCCTATTCCTGATACAGAGCCAGGTACATCTAGTTGTAGAGAATCTACTTCAACGAATGAAGCAACAAATATTAAGATTAATAAACCAGAGAGTAGTACAAGCACAGAAGATTCAGCATCAAAAAACAAACAGAATGATGTTGGGGTATGGGGTGATTTAAGTAAAGATGAGATTTTATACTGGGTAGAAAAAGGTCCGTCAGAATGTCAGCACTCAAATGGTTCATTTGAAAAATCAAAGAAGCTTTTTGCAAACCAAGACAGATATTGCTCGAAAAGCTTGTTCTATCCCAAACGGGCTAATGGTGAAAAATATTACAGATAATGGTTAGTATATCCGCCAGCAACTGGTCGTGTATACTGTTTCGTGTGTAAACTCTTTTCAAATTCTTCTACACCATTATCATCCGATGGATTTTGTGATTGGCGCAACACCTACTTAGTTCAAAGTCATGAAAACTCTGTAGACCATAGAACAGCTTCGGTAACATATCTTAGAAGAAAACGTGGCTCAACAATTGACTGCCAGCTAGCAGAACAGATAAGTAATAAACGGCAGTACTGGAAAAATGTTCTTGAGCGAGTTGTGGCAGCCATAATTACTATGGCAGAGCGTGGTTTACCTTTCAGAGGAGATAAGGAAACATTTGGTTCTCCTCACAATGGCAATTTCCTTGGATTACTCGAACTTATAGCAAAATTTGACCCTTTTCTAGCAAGCCATATACAAAAATTTAGGAATAAAGGATCAGGTGTGTCACATCTTATCTTTCTAAAACAATATGCGATGAATTTATCAAAATTATGGCACATAAAGTAAGAGACTCAATCTTGGATGATTTAAGAACTGCAGGGTACTTCAGTTTATCTGTAGATTCCACTCCAGACCGGTCCCATATTGATCAGCTCACTGTTATTGTGAGGTATGTTTCACCAGATGATGGGCTCCCTATTGAACGTTTTCTAACTTTCCTAGAGATGGGTAGCCACACAGGGGAAAGTATGGCTAAGATGGTGCACAACTACCTTACAAAAGAGTGCAAAATAGATTTTAGTAAGTGTCGATGCCAGTCATATGATAATGCTGCCAATATGTCTGGCAAATACAAGGGTATGCAAGAAATAATATTGAAGATTAACAAGTATGCTATGTATATTCCATGTGCTGGTTATTCCCTGAATCTTGTTGGTAGAGCAGCAGTAGACTGTTGTTTAGAGGCAGTAAACTTTTTTGGAATTGTTCAAGAAATATATAATTTCTTTTCATCATCTACACATAGATGGGCAGTACTGTTGTCATTCTTCAAAGATGATTCAAAAGTTCCAAAGTCTTTGTCAAAGACTAGATGGGAAGCACATTCAATGGCCACAAGTGCAATACTTGATAGTTATGATGGAATAATTTCTGCATTGCATCAGCTGCATATTGATACTACAGAGAAAGGCGAAACAAGAAATCAAGCCATAAACATTTTGAATAAAATAGAGGAGTTTGAATTTATGGTATTGTTATGTTTGTGGAGTTACTTGCTAGATGAATTTCACAAGACTAGTCAATCACTGCAAGACCCCCAAATTAGTCTAGATGTATGTAGGAAATTGTATGCTTCACTTTCGGATTTTGTTAAAGGTTCCAGGGATCTTTTCGATCATTTTGAAGAAGAAGCAAAGAAAAAATTGCCTGATGTTGATTACAAGAAAAGAATATATAGAAGAAGGCATATCAATGATGATGAAGATGATGCTTTAGAGAACCTTGAGCCAAGAGACAAGTTCAGAATCAAAACATTTATACCTGTGATGGATGCATTAGAGTCAAGTCTGGCACAGAGGGCCTCATTATACAATGATGCTGCAAAAAAGTTTTCATTCTTAACAAAACTAGAAGCTACAGAAGAAGATATTCATGAAGGAGTTAGTGCTTTATGCCAAACATATCCTGAAGATGTGGACATGAATCTTGTAGGAGAAGTCAAGCATTTTCATCAATATGTTAGACATAGTCAAGCCCATAGTTCAGCGGAACAAGATAGTCTGACACATCAGGATCTGTATAGGGTAATATTTAACGATCGTGTCCAATCAGCATTCCCTAATGTAGAAGCAATTTTGAGATTGTTTCTTAGTATGATGGTTGCAAATTGCTCTGGAGAAAGATCTTTATCTCAGCTGAAGAGGATAAAAAATGAATTTAGAACAACAATGACTCAAGATAAATTATGTTCCCTCAGTCTCATGTGCATAGAAAGCGACAAACTACACAGTTTATCATTTGATGATGTCATCGGTTGACTTTGCTCTGGCAAAGGCAAGAAAGAAAATATTTTAGTTTAATATAATTCCTTAATTCTTATAACATGTTTCAAGAGATTGTGCCTTTTAAAATAACTTTTGTTTCTTTTTACCAGAGCTTGCATTTTTAAGTTTGTTATGAATAAAAATGATTTTAAGTTAAAGATTTATTATTTCACTATCAATATACTTCTTAATTGTATTTCAGTTTAACCCTCTAGGTATCCGAAAATCATATTTGTCACTGACATAGAATATCTGGACTTATAAAGGGCCCCATATTTCAAATAGCTTAGGGCCTTATTAAGTCTAAATCCGGCCCTGTCCAGATTGCTCATTCTGGCTGTCCAATGAATTGTCAGCATTCTTCTATTCTATAACACCCCATCTCCAAGGATGCAAGAAGTGATAGACTGATAATTCATACATGAAACCAGCAGATGCAGGAGTAAAATTTACAAAGACTGTTAAGGGGTGGGGGGGGGGAGTTATGCTGAAGGCAAGCCAGTGGAAGTATACACTCTTGCTGTATTAATTGTGGTTATTTTCACTTGATTATCTGATGCTAGAAGCTATAAAACTGAAAGAGTTAAAGATGTATTGTGAAGGTTGCACATACTTGGGTTTAATAGCCGCAATAACATTGTCAGGTGACCTTCACATCTGTCGCCTGACGTGAACACTCATAAGGGAAGTAACTGTCACATGTTCGCCACTTTATGAAGCCTATCGTCAATGACTCGTGCCTCGTTTATGGACTCTTTCTTTAACAAGCAGGGGAGTTAGGGCCGTGCCGTGCCGTGCCGTGCTATGATATAGAGAGGCGGCCGCACCAGGCTGCACCGTAAGGGGGCGGCATAAGCAGCGAAATCAAAATACAATTTGAACCATTTAATGATTAAAATTCTTAGCGTAGGCGTTCGTGTCTTCCTCCGTATCGCGGTTCTTGGTCAAGAGAGAGAGAGAGAGAGAGAGAGAGAGAGAGAGAGAGAGAGAGAGAGAGAGAGAGAGAGAGAGAGAGAGAGAGAGAGAGAGAGAAAGTTGACTTCACTTCACTAGGTTAACCCACCTGTCTCATACCACACCCTTCAGTATTAGAGCACCTCAAATCCTTATCCGTAGCTATTTATTATTTGCCTTCTATTATTTGCCATCTATATTAATTATCTTCGTTTATATCTTTCCTCGTCCCGCGATCTATTTACAAACAAGCGTACAGTGCATACAGACGCGGGAAACTAATGTTCTGGAGTCGTCATTGCAACAATATTTAAATTATGTAGTTATGTGGAGCTATGGACACCGTATGCAAATTAACATTACTAAAACAAAATCTATGTTATTAACAACCTGACAAAGACTTCAAACTCTACATTCACACAATTCACTTCAGTTTCACATAGATAAATGCCTGTAGAAAGTGTAATTGAGCACAAGGCATAGGCCTCATCATTGATAGAAACCTATCGTTTCATTTTCATGTTCAAGTGCTCGTTAAACAAACAGCGAGAAAAGTCTACAAACTTGTCAACATTTAAAATGTCCTTGAAGAAGACACAAGGAAGATATTCTATACTTCTCTCATCTAGACACATATTGACTATTGCTGCATAATCTGGGACGGTTGTTCCAATTCAATCACCAAGTTACTCTAATGACTTCAGAAACCGACTGTCTCCCTTAGCTAATAACAATTGCCACATCAATAATTAAAATTAGTGAGTCATTCAATGATCTTTGCACACTTCCCATGTCTTTATAATGTATATATTGATATTGTTATTGATGTCCTAGATTAGCCTCATAAGTGATGTGTGGATGAAATAATATAGAAAGAAAGATACAGATAGGCAAAATGTTAGACTCAGTTCTTATTCCTTTGAAAATAATGTTCGCACGTTCGTTCATTCGTTTTAACTGTCTTTCCGTTCATCTACCCATTCATTGGATCTTCCTCTATCCGTCCATCGATCTATCTATCTGTCTGCCCATTCATCCATTGTCTCCTGGTCTATTCGTCTGTCCGTTCATCAATCAGTCTGTCTGCATGTATCTATTTATATGTATATGTCTTCCTGCTTGTCTATCTAACCTTTAACCAACCACATCCTCCCAGCAAACTGCCTGGTTGTCTTTCTAATGCACTGCTCTTCTTTAACCTTGTTTGCTAATTTACTTCTGCCCTCTTGATCTGAGTTCAAAATACTGTTGTTTGTCCATCAAGAATTATGATGACCATTCACTTCATCCAATGGGGTTGAAAGTATGGAGTATTGAGTTCTAAGATGGCCGGTAAGGCCTATTTTGGCTCGATATGTTCAATGACAATGTGAGCAAAGAATGCTTGACGTTCCGGGAGGAGGATCTCCTGCAGTGGTTTTTCTGTCCAGCCCTTTTCTCACAGCTTTTGCAGTTCTGTTTTCTTTACAAGCGACCAAACTCTTACGTAATGATATACGCCACGAATTTCGGTCTTTGGCAGCAGTCTCCTAAGTGTCGTAATTAATTCCAAAAGTTTTTAGTGAGATCTTCAGTGTCTGTAAAGCGTTTCCTCTGACCGCTTTGGGAGCGTTTCCTCTGACCGCCTTGGGAGCGTTTACCACACCTCAGCTCACCGTAAAAAATTCGTTTAGGGAGCTTGTGATCTGGCATGCGAGTCAAGTGACCAACTCAGCGAATCTGATTCTCCATTAGTAGAGTGTGGGTACTGGGCATGGGCGCTCTTTCTAGGACTTCAATGTCTGGGATCTTGTCTTGCCATTTAATCTTCAATAGCTTCTTATGGCAGACTGTATGAAATTGGTTTAATTTCCTAGCGTGTCGCTGGTAAACAGTCCAGGTTTCACAAGCATATAGCAGTGTGGATAATACGACTGCTTTGTAGACGTTCAGCTTTGTTTGGATAACCTTGCATTCACTTCATCATCAATTGTGGCAGCTTGGGACACAGTGCTGCCAAGATAGATGCATTTTCCCACAACACTTAGTCTATGACTATTCATTCTGATATTCGGCACGGTGTGATTAATTTTACATTTTCACATATTTTGTTTTCTCAATTTCACAATATTGTAAACTAGCTGTTAAATTATAAACTAGGGAAAGTCATTAATTAATAGGAAATTTATAATAAAGTGAGTGGAACCGTGTGGACAAGGGAACATCTTATTTCAGCACATAAACTGGCTCTTAAGCAATACCTCATGCAGAGATGGTGAGGATCGAGCAGTTTGCGCGTGCGCAATAGTGGTACAAAACGGCTGTCCCACTATCGACTTGCACAGCGGGAGAACAATGATACGTTGTTGTTTTTTTTTGTCAGAGGATATGAAACTTTCTGAAATCTTACAAATGACAACGAGGCGGTGGATAATTGGTTGCAGGCCACACCAAACATTTTTTCTTCCTAGAATAATATCAACAAGCTAGCGAACAGGTGGACCAAGTATGCAGGGGAATTTGTTGAAAAATAACACATACAATTTCTGGTTTGCACTTGTGTAAAAGTTATTTGTAAAAGTCCTGCAACTTAATTACCTCTCTCGCATATACATCTCTACGATTTCCCAGCTATATTTCCTTTACAAGTTTCGCCATCTTGATTGTATTCATTTTCACGCTTTGCATCCCCAAAGTCTTTCGCGTCCATTTAGCGATAAGCAATTATATTATTTCATGCTGGTGTGTCATACTCTTCGGAGTGTATTCACTGAACTAAAGATGCAGCTATGTCATTACATGTGTAGAACTTTCTATTAATGTTCTCAGCGAATACCTGTTTCACCTTTGCCTTCTAAAATTGCCGTGATTTACTAAGGCTCAAACTGGTTCGGCGGCCTGAAGTAGGCAGTGCAGCCAGGTTTATTAAGTGGGGCAGAATAGAATGTGGACGTCATCTGACATAAATGTGAACTTGAGATGGGGGTTTCAACATAAGATAGGATGTTGTATGGAAGGGGCGTTCTGTGATGTCAGTCTCGTTTGATTGTATTGACCTTTGAGTTGAGTGTCTTTGAGGGGATGGGGGTAGAGGACGAGTGGGGGATGGAAATGTAGGGATAGAAGATAGAGGGAGAGAGAGAGAGAGAGTGAGAGATAGGGTGGGAGAGAGGGGGAGGGGAGATTTGGTGGACATAGAGGGCAAGGAGGGAGGGAGGATAGAGAGAGAGAGAGAGAGAGAGAGAGAGAGAGAGAGAGAGAGAGAGAGAGAGAGAGAGAGAGAGAGAGAGAGAGAGAGAGACAATTTTTTTGCTTGGCTGTTTGAATACAACATAATATGATGACACAGCAGGGGATATGCAACATTTAAAAAAAAAAAATAACACAACTTCAACACGACAACGCCTGAAGCAGAACATTTGGTGCATGCTAGAGAGATCAGGAGAAAGACTTATGTAAGATAAATTCCACACAAATCAGACCACGGGATTACGAATGTTACTAAATCGAGAATACCATTGGCCAGTCTAAATGCTTGTGAAAATCAAACATGGCTACATATCCTTGAGCTCTTGGTGTGTTGATTAAATGATTCATAATGTAAGGATAACCTTTGAGACTGACATCAGACAACTACGTGGACTTGGGTTAAATAGTTACACAATAGCTGGCAGAAAAAATCAAAGAAGTTATGCGTTCATATCTGAACCACGTGTATGTCTGTCGTACTATGTTTTATATGCATGTATTCGTATACAAGATTTTGTAGAGAGAGCGGTGAATTGATAAATGCGAGTAGACGACACATATCCTTGTATTGACCGACAAGCCTGGGCAAACTTATGACCCAGTCGGACGGGTTTCCTATTTCTCTATGACTTCTTGTCATCACATATTGGCGCTAGTCTGTGATAGAAACACGGCATGTTATGTTTGGGCAATTGTTGGAATGTTTCTTCTTCCTTCTCCTTTTCTTCGACTACTTCAGACGGACGAACGGATGGACGGACGGACGGACGGACGCCCGCCCGTCCGACCGTCCGACCGACCGACCGACAGAGAGAGAGAGAGAGAGAGAGAGAGAGAGAGAGAGAGAGTTAGACAGACCGACGGACGGGTGGACGGACAGAGGCAGGCAGGTAGGCAGGCAGGCAGGCAGGCAGGCAGATAGATAGATAGATAGATAGATAGATAGATAGATAGATAGATAGATAGATAGATAGATAGATAGATAGATAGATAGATAGATAGATAGATAGATAGATAGATAGATAGATAGATAGATAGATAGATAGATAGATAGATAGATAGATAGATAGATAGATAGATAGATAGATAGATAGATAGATAGATAGATAGATAGATAGATAGATAGATAGATAGATAGATAGATAGATAGATAGATAGATAGATAGATAGATAGATAGATAGATAGATAGATAGATAGATAGATAGATAGATAGATAGATAGATAGATAGATAGATAGATAGATAGATAGATAGATAGATAGATAGATAGATAGATAGATAGATAGATAGATAGATAGATAGATAGATAGAAACAAACAAACAAAACAAACAAACAAACAAACTTTATTTTCAAAGGGTTAAGAATTGGGCACGCAGGCCCGTCTAACATTCTGCCCTTCTATCACTCTCTTCCATACATTATTTCATTCACACATCATGCAAGGCTAACAGAGAACAGCAACAATATAAAACTTGTGCATTATAAAAGCATTGGCAAAATGCGAACATCAAAACTACAGGACACAGTAACATTAGATAATGGTCAGACACTTATTAGCCATGTGGAATATACTGGCCTACCAAAAGGGGACTGGCTGTTATACTAGGGTTTTGTTATTATTATTATTATCACTATTATTATGGGGGAAGGTAATCCGTACTGAGATAGTGTTCGAGTAATTTGCGATTATATGAATAAGGATTGGTGATGTCTTTTATTTCTTGTGGAAGATTGTTCCACAGCTGAGCTGCAGAGTACGTTAAGCTTGTTTTGTATAAGTCAATCCTAGGCTTCGGAATGTGTAATATATTTAAACGTTTACTGTGTCTAGCATTATATTTAAACAATGGCCAAAGGTAATTTGGGGCATTCCGATGCAAGATTTTGTGAATTAGTTTAGCTTTATTGAAAAGCAGGCGTTTGCGGAGTGGTAGTAACTGAAGGCGTTTATACAGGCTGGGATTGTCAGATAAATGTTTGCTATAAATTAGACTCATGGCCCGTTTCTGGAGTGAGTAAAGTCGCTTGGTGTTTGAATTAGAACAACCGTCCCAGATTGTAGAGCAGTAGTCAAAGTGTGTCTGAATATGAGAAGTATAGAATAGTTTCCTTGTGTCCTCATCAAGGAAGTTTTTAATTTTGGCGAGTTGGTAGACTTTTTTCGCTGTTTGTTTAATGAGCGCTTGAACGTGGGAATTAAAGGTTAGGTTTCTATCAATGATTAGGCCTAATGTTTTGTGCTCAATTACACTTTCTACTGGCATGTTATCGATGTGAAGTTGAAGTGATGTGTGTGAGCTTAGAGTTTGAAGTCTTTGTCTGGTTGTTAATAACATTGATTTTGTTTTAGTGATATTAATTTGCATACGGTTTGAATAGCTCCACCTAACTACATTATTTAATTCTTGTTGTAAAGACGACTCCTGTAAAATACAGTTTTCAGCGTTTGTGTACACTGTACAGTCGTCTGCAAATAGATCGCAGGACGATGAAAGATGCAAAGGTAGATCGTTAATATATATGGCAAATAATAGAGGGCCAAGAATAGAGCCTTGTGGTACTCCAATATTGAATGTAGTGGTTTGAGACAGCGATTTATTATGTGATACTACTTGCTTTCTGTCCGATAGAAAAGATGATATTAGAGTGACTACATTAGGACCAATTTTCATTGTCTCAAGTTTCTTAATTAAAATAACATGGTCTATCATATCAAATGCTTTCTTGAAATCAATAAACACAGTTCCACATAGACTGTTGTTGTTTATACTCTCGTGCCAATTTTCTATCATGTTTGTTAGGGCCGTATGGCAAGAATACTTTGGTCGAAATCCTGATTGGCTGTCAACAATAAGCTTGTTGCGAACTAAATACTGTAATGTTACTTTATGGATGTGTTTTTCTAGTGGCTTAGATAGTGATGATAGTAAAGAAATGGGTCTGTAATTGTTCGGGAGACCATTGTCCAATGAACCAGATTTAAGAAGAGGGTACACTTTAGCGATTTTGAGAGCTGATGGAAAGTGGCCTTTGGTGAGACACTGATTATATACATAGGTTAGTGATATACTGATCACTGGCGCAGCACAACGGAGAATCCGGTTGCTGATTCCATCTAAGCCAGATGAGGTTGTGTTTTTTAGGTTACTGAGGTAAGTGAATACTTCAGTGATTGTCATTAGCGGTATGTCGGAAAGAATATCGCGGGAGCATCTACTCTCGCAAAACGATGACAGCAAAGATAAATTGCAAGGAGAATTAGGTATTGAAGCCTTCAACTGGTCTATGTCAGTTTGAAAGAACTTACTGAATTGGTCGCATGTAATATGATTTGATGGTAAGGAATTTCGGGAGTTATACTGGTTTGTCAAAGTGTTAATTGCCTTCCATATATCCTTACTATTTGTTTTATCTATTACTAAGTTCTTAAAGTAATTTTTCTTTTCCCGTCGTATGGTATATTGAACTTTGTTTCTAAGAGTACGGTATACGTTGAGATCCCGCTTTTTATGTGCTTTATCTCTGTCTCTCATAATTTCAAGTATTTCCTGTGTGATCCAAGGTGACTTGACGTGGTGTTTTACTCGAACTTCCTTGATTGGCACATGTCTATCAAAAACATCAATAAAGGTTTTCATCCAGAATTCCAAAGCATCATCCGGGTCAGGAAGCTGATATACATTGTCTAGAGGTGAACTGAGCAAGTCCTGTAAAAATGCGTTTTGATTGAAATTTTTGTAACTTCTATATTTTACACTTATGTGTTTATGTTTAGGAGTTTTAATTCCTTTTTTAGACCACGTGCAGCATATTGGGTAGTGATCGCTCATTGCACAATTGGGTACGGTGCATTCTATGATGTTGTCTGAGCAAGTTACATAAATGTGATCTATGATTGTTGAAGATGACTTTGTTACTCTAGTAGCTTGTTGTACTATTTGTTGGAAATTGTATGATGCAATTATATTTCCCCATATTATGTTGGATTTGTTGGTGTCAATGTTAAAGTCTCCGAGTAGTATAATTTCTTTACCGGAAGCGAAAATCACATCCATCATGGTAGTGAAGTTTTCGTACCAGACGTGTCCAGCACTGGGATTTCGATAGAGGTAGCCAATTATCAGGGGTGTGCGGTTTTGAAGTTTTAGCTCTAACCAAATACATTCTATTTCGCAAGTTTCAAAGTCTAGCCTACGGTTAGCATTTAGTAAATTAGAAACATATGTTATTATGCCTGTCTCTTGTTTCCTACAGGGATCCCTTCTGAAAACTTTGTACCCTTTAATAGAGATGTCCTCATCTGAAATGTTATCGTTAAGCCTACTTTCACTAAGGCCGAATAAATGAAAATTTTGATTGAGAATAGAAGATAACTCTGGTAGCTTGTTAAATAAGCTGCAAATGTTTAAGTGTCCAAGGCGTATTCCTGACTTATTGAGCCAGTGTTGCCACTTCTCAGACATTTCATCCATGAAGAAAGTGTAAATTAGTCAAAGTCAAGCAAAAATACAAGATCATAAAAATAACACAATTACATTAACTTACAAAATATCAGTAATCCAAATCGATATGTAAATGACAATATTATAACGATATAACTAATTAGACCAACGAATATAATGCAAACACGGAACAAAACGAATTAAAGAACATACAACAAATAATTAACCTGAAAAATCTACTTCACAAGCTAAGTAACCAACTGTTATCCAACAGAATTAATAAATTACTACACAAGTCAATGTCTCTGTTTAAAGCGGAGTATCCCACACGGGAAATAAAACGTTAAACAGTAAGCAATTAAAGTTCAAGGAGGAAGCTCTGTTGCTGGTATCAATGCATATAGGGTTCCGTTTTTAATACATATCCTATCTCACAGGTCTGTATTGTAGAGACATCATAAGGGCTTGATTCAATGCGGCAGGACTAAATTGCATCAAGTGTAGAAGTTCTGGACGCCAATGATGCGGAGCCTGTTGTCCGCTTGGTCGATCATTACTGGCGTGAACTTGGTGATGCGGAACCTGTTGTTGCCCGCTTGTTCGCTCATTGCTGGCCTGAATTTGGTGATTCAGAACCTCTTGTTGTCTGCTATGGAGCCCATAGCTGTCTTGATCTTGGTGTTTCAAGGTGGTATTACTACCGTGCGTGTTTACTGCTGCTTGCAACGAGGGTTCGTTGGAAGTGAGGTTAGGGAAATCTTCCTGGTAGTTATTTCCTTCACGTGTGAGGGTGGGGGTAGGAAGGAGAGGTTGATTTGTTCTTGGTAGCATGTGTGCACCTTGAATGGCAGGCTTTCGGGGGTCAGACGTCAGCAGACGTTTATCTGGGGTGATAGGGGTATTTCTACTGGCTTCAATAGTCAATGTTCGTCGTGTTTGTGTGTTGGTCATGTTTTGTGCTCTCTCCGGATACTTGATATTTTTAGCAAGGAAGCTATTACCTAATGTGGATGTATGGATCTGGTCACTGTACAGTCGTTTCTTTGGCGCGCCTCTTTGAGATGTAAAAAATGGTGTGTTGTTGATAAATTGTACATTATACTGATTACAGAATTTCTCTAGGGTGTTGTTGTTTATGTCGGCTAGTCGCCGTTCGGAGCCATAACTTGGTGGTATGATGGAAGAGAAAAACACTTTAGAATTGGGAAAATTATGGCATAATAAGTCTAGTAGTTTTCGTAACTGAGAAATTGTGATATTTTGGTTTCTCATAGTGTCATTAATTCCTATATGTATTGTAATCCTCTTCACACTTTCGTTGATTTCCATTCTACGTATACTGTTTGTTAGACTGTCTAACCCTGCACCAGGAAGTGGAATTGTTGTAGCTTTATCGGCGTGTGATGACGACATACGATCACTGTATATGCCTTTCAACAAGGAGTCGCCAATTATCAAATGGGTGCAGTCAGCTGGTAGTCTCTGTATGTATTGGCTTCTGGTAGGGCTTGCACGTTGTTTTTGCCATTGATAATTATCCGGCTGTGGACTGCCTTCTTGAAGGTTACCAGCCGATTCTTGAATAGGCGGATTGTCTGTCAGCAATGTCTCGTCGTACTGATTGTCGTTTACCAATTGCTCTTTTGGTAGTTCAAATCGATTGCTGACTTTAACTTCTATGGGAAATGTCGAGTCCTGTTGATTGGCTTTGTCTGTTTGTTGATGTGTGTTCGTTGGCTGTATAGTTGGCGCTCCCAGAGATGGTTGTGTTGTTTCGAAGCTGTAAGTCTGTGCTAACTGATCACTAGTGGGCGCAGGTTGTAAAGTCTCAATAGTGTGTTTCAGTATACCATTTTCCTCTCTCAGGAGAGCGACCTCTGACTTGAGTTTGATATAGTCATTAGTTATCCTGGCAATCTTGTCTGTGTTTTCAGAGGCGGCGTCTAGAAGTATCTTCAAACTTGCCTCTAACCTTTCAATGTGCTGTTGACAACCGCATGAGTGTTGATCTGTAGCTGGGCTTTCATCTAGTACAGATGGTGCAATCTCAATTTGGTTTGAATTGTTTTCATTTGGTTGTATAGTGTCCCCTAGGGGCCTCATCGGGTATTCAATGGCTAGCAACACTGGTTGGTTAGAAGAAGCTGCGTTCGAGCTGCTGCTTTGTTGAGTCGTGGCATGTTGGAGTATGTTGTTACTATCGCCTGATGCTGTAACGACTGCCGCTGCAGGCTGTGTTGATTTTATGGCAGACACTAGCGTGCTGAAATCGGCTGGTGTGATTAGCGAGTCACTTGTTAGTTTCAGAGCTGCCTGCTCAATTTCAACAAACTGTGTCGCGAGCCACTCAGACATGACGGCGTTTGCCCCTTGTATTAAAATTTTATTCTGGGTGTTGTACAAATGCAACGTGTGTAGGGGAGATGATATTTTTACTTCCACCTCCGCTCCTTGTCGGTCTTTTCTATAGTCAACTTTGGCTTCATGGTAATAATTGACCAGGCATGTTCGAAATGCCTCGTAATGTATTGTATTGTTGAATGTGATAGAGATGCATTTACCGTCATCCATACATTTAACAGTAGATAGATAGATAGATAGATAGATAGATAGATAGATAGATAGATAGATAGATAGATAGATAGATAGATAGATAGATAGATAGATAGATAGATAGATAGATAGATAGATAGATAGATAGATAGATAGATAGATAGATAGATAGATAGATAGATAGATAGATAGATAGATAGATAGATAGATAGATAGATAGATAGATAGATAGATAGATAGATAGATAGATAGATAGATAGATAGATAGATAGATAGATAGATAGATAGATAGATAGATAGATAGATAGATAGATAGATAGATAGATAGATAGATAGATAGATAGATAGATAGATAGATAGATAGATAGATAGATAGATAGATAGATAGATAGATAGATAGATAGATAGATAGATAGATAGATAGATAGATAGATAGATAGATAGATAGATAGATAGATAGATAGATAGATAGATAGATAGATAGATAGATAGATAGATAGATAGATAGATAGATAGATAGATAGATAGATAGATAGATAGATAGATAGATAGATAGATAGATAGATAGATAGATAGATAGATAGATAGATAGATAGATAGATAGATAGATAGATAGATAGATAGATAGATAGATAGATAGATAGATAGATAGATAGATAGATAGATAGATAGATAGATAGATAGATAGATAGATAGATAGATAGATAGATAGATAGATAGATAGATAGATAGATAGATAGATAGATAGATAGATAGATAGATAGATAGATAGATAGATAGATAGATAGATAGATAGATAGATAGATAGATAGATAGATAGATAGATAGATAGATAGATAGATAGATAGATAGATAGATAGATAGATAGATAGATAGATAGATAGATAGATAGATAGATAGATAGATAGATAGATAGATAGATAGATAGATAGACGGCCAGAGAGAAAGTCTCAAAGACAGAGCTAGAGTTGGAGAAAGACAGGAGAAGGCACAGCGAACACCCACACACAAAAATAAACAAATCAATAAAGGCTAATGTTATCTAAACTCCCAGTACAACATCTGTAACCATCCGCCATCGATTTTCTGACTGCAGCATAGCCACACTACACCTCTCCCTTATCCCGACGCCTCACTTCTAATAAAATACTTATTAAAACGTAGACATAATTCGTATCTAGTTGAAGTCTGCTGTTTATTGAATGCGTGTGTTATCGTGAAAATGGAGAACATGGTTTGACTCTTAATAGAGATGATATTGTTTATGCAGGATAGGTCGATGCGATTTAATTTACTGAATTACTGTTAGGGGTTAATGATTCCCATGGTTGTTGAAAGTATATTCACTCTGTGAGGGTTAACGTGAACAATCGGCAATGTGCCGACATGAGACAGGCAGGCAGGCAGGCAGGCAGGCAGGCAGGCAGACAGACAGACAGACAGACAGACAGACAGACAGACAGACAGACAGACAGACTGGTGGGCGGGTGGACGGATCGACCGATGGGCTGACGGACGGACGGACGGACGGACGGACGGACAGACAGACAGACAGACAGACAGACAGACAGACAGACAGACAGACAGACAGACAGACAGACAGACAGACAGAGATTGATTTACTGTTAGAGAACGAGAGCTGAGGAAAAGCAAGCACCATCGCCCATGCCAGCTTGTAAAGCACATATGTGTCTGTATGTGTGTGTGTGTGTGCATATGTATGTACATATCTACGCATATACGTACGTATGTACGTACCTACACACAAACAAGCAAACAAATAAGCAAACACACACATGAAAACGCACACAGGAGCGGACGTTCTCGAATACTGGCAGACACGCATGTCTGGATATGTAGGTATGTATGTATGAATGCGTGTCTTCGTATGTGTGTGTTCACATACAAACATTGATATGTGATCATTTGTGTATGTTTGTCTGTGTACATGTGTGTCTGTTGTACAATCGATCATAATATGTATGTTAATGTGCGTTTGTACATACGTACATATGTGTGGAGGCAGAGTAATATACCGGCATGCAGGCTGGTAGGTAGTTAGGTAGGTAGGTATGTAGGTAGGTAGGTAGGTAGGTAGGTAGCTATATTCAGGGACACATGTAACTAAACGGCCGGTACAATTAAATTAAGGTAGCTCATGACGTAGACTATTGTAATGACGTCAGAATGTAAATATTCACATTCACTATGTGACAGGTGTGTGAACTGTGGTGACCAATTCTTTCCTCGTGAAATTATGCTTCTAACATAGTAGGATGAACGCATCAGTTATAAACAATATTGCGACCTCAGCAAATAAACGCCCTCCTACCTGAAAAATATTGTTAAACTGACAACAAGAAATCAATGACATGAAAGTAATGAAAAGAGTACAGTAACGTGGAGTACAATAGTGGAGAAATATTACATTATAAAATTAGTCTAGAACAGCAAAGACCGAGATCTATGGAGAGACATGAACACCTATGCCAGCTGGCAAGGTCCGTGATGATGATATTATTCAGAAGAAGAAATCTACATCGTGTTGCTGGCTATAGTAATAACATATTGCTAAACGTAATATAACAAATCTCACACTTACCAGACAGAATCCAGTAGTACCTCAGACAGAATCCAGTAGTACCTCAGACAGAATCCAGTAGTACCTCAGACAGAATCCAGTAGTACCTCAGACAGAATCCAGTGGTAGTACCTCACACGACACCGCTAAAGGGAATGATACGATAGTGAACAATTTTAGCAATCCTTACACAAAACATGCCATTCCAGAATGGCGTGAAATTTATCTACGTGTTTGCTTGAATTTCGATTCGGGTTTTCCGATTCTGTGTGTTTGTGAATTAGTCTGCAGCGCCGGGGCGGTGGTAGGGAGATATAGAAAGAGGGAGGTATGCGGCCAATGTAACAGAAAAACACGCCCTTGGAGCGACAAATGTTGTGACAGCACCCAGTCGGTGGCGTTTACAATCTGTCGCAACTTTCTCTACAGATGGGATTTAGTCTCGTAAGATAAACTGTCGCCAACTAGTGAGCTTTCGGCGTGTCAGCTTTGTTGTAAACTAATGGGGACGCTTGCGGGTGAACTTGTCTTAACTGAAAACTTTACAGAACACTGGTACATCTCGCGCCATATATTTTAACAGGCTGTCACGTAATTGAAATTTACAGCAAACTAAACACAGAACATTACGTTAAATGTTGCAATAGTTGTACAATTCATTTTGCGAGCTTCAGAATCTCAGTGACACTCACGCTTGCCTGCTGGCCCGGTAGTCCTTGTGTTCGAATCCTCTTCATACAGGGAGCTTGTAAAGTCTCACTACACTTTGTATGTATAACACATGTGAAAACTGAAGTACATGATGTCATCAAAAAATGTGCTCCACAGTCCGTCGTGAAGCAATATGCAGCGAATGGCTGTCGTCTGCTGGAGTAATTCTTTGCACTCCAAAGAGAATGGTGTTATCAACGGAAGAAATAATTTCTTTCAGATTTCTTCTACATACAAAGTGTAGTGAGACTTTATAGTCACGCGGTATTTTCATTGATCTGAGCTGACAGATTGACACAGCCCTTTTTATCCTTCGCTCGCTTTGAACTCAAATGAAGTCCACACTAGACCAAATTTTGTATGTGAACCAGCTTTCACTTTTACCAGTGTCCCTCGCCAGAGAGCGAACCTATTGCAACTTCCGAGGTACTTGTAATTTACGTCCCCAAGTCAAGGACGGGAGGTGAACGTTTAATTTCAACTGACCAGTGTTGGGAGAGAACCCCATACCTCTCACTCAGCACACCGGAAGTAAAACTCTACCCCTCTTATCCATTCTGCCACCCGACGTATTACTCAGCCTGAGATGGGCATCTTGAAATGACCTGAGAAGTGACAGCGACCGGCGCGATACCGGCCACGTCCCCACCGAATGGTTTATGAATATGAGACTAGCACCATATACCCAATACGGGTTCAGATCTGACAAGGAAGGGGAGGGGGTGGTGTCACGGGACCACTGGAGTTAACGATCAGATGATAGATTGACAGAGGCAGTCGGTATAGACAGCTGCAACTTTTTGTTGATAGTGGGGAAACACTTCCATCGGATCAAACAAAACCAAAAGTCCTTGAGATTTCCCCAAGACACAGGAAAATTGTCGGCATATTGTTTTGCCCGAATCTCAAGATGAAGACCATGTTCGGTCTGATTCTGCAGACACACTAGAGTATACGACATACATTCTACACATACACTTCTCACATACACCCGTTGCCGTGAAGTTGGAACCACGACTAACTAACTAACTAACTAACCTCTCACATACATACACTTTTCTTCATTAAATTAATATGTTATTATTTTTAGAAGCTAGAGTTGTGTAGTATGTTGTTTTGGGGAAGAATGAGAGGGGGCATGATCCAGTGGTGAGAGAGAGAGAGAGAGAGAGAAAGAGAGAGAGAGAGAGAGAGAGAGAGAGAGAGAGAGAGAGAGAGAGAGAGAGAGAGAGAGAGAGAGAGAGAGAGGGATCCAGTGACCGACGGGGTGTGGTGGACGGAATCTAGTGGATTCTCCAGAATAATGATATGGGGTTAAAAAGAATGTGAGTGTTGATTCCCCTCAGCCCAAGGACGACACTAAAAATAATTTCACGACAGGTGGCTGGTTTGTCTTTTTTTATGCACCCCTTTTTAATTTTGAATGTTGGGGGAACTCTCGAGACTACTGAAATCATCATCATTTTGTGCCATGCTGATAAGCGTTGGCGGTCATTATTCGCCATCTCACACGATCACCAGAGTCGTGGATCAGTTCTGTGTTCTTGTCTCGACTATAGCACATAGCCAAGCCATCCAGGTATTTACTTCTCTGCCTTCCGCTTGTTATTTTCCCCTCAATCTTTCCTGTTGTCGCCAAGTTATTCCTTCTCATGTGTCCAAAACATCATGATTGTCGATGATTAATTTCTCTAATCAGTTTACTGTTTCATTTGTTTCTTTGTAGGTCTTGGTCATTTGTTTTTCTGTTTTCCCATAGTATATAGTCATGACCGCCCACGCTTTCCGGCATGGCACATGATTGATTGATTGATTGATAGTATTCTTTGCATATTCCTCAGAAACCACATTTCAACGGCCAATAGATGTTTTTCAACTTGACTGCTCATTGTCCACGCTTCACATCCATACAAAAACACGGGTTTTATGTAGCACCTCAACACTCTTTTTCTCGCTGCAATTGACATCTTTTTATTGGTCATTATGTTTTCCACCTTGCAAAAGGTTTCCCCATGGCGCTCCTTGTTCTAATCTCATCAAGGCATATCCTGTCGGATGTTATGACTGTTCCGAGATAATAGAGCAAATACGGGTCACAACCTGAAATGGGGGTCCTGTTTTTGTTTTTATGGATATTGTTTTAATTGTGCATGTTGGGGGAACTCTCGAGACAACTCAAATAACAAGTGAAATAAACTGACGTATCTTGAACGATCTCATAGGGACATAAACCCGACACCCGACTTTGTGCCAACAGCTTCGGGCGGAGGAGCGCAATTGGGAGGGTACAAGCCTTACCCTAGTGCGAGGAAATGTAGCCTAAAGACTAAATCTCATGGTAGGGCAGACCAGGCCGTAAGTCTTGGGCGGCAACTGGTCTAGGATGGAAGCTCCGAATGGTGGAAGATAGTTTATTGCTTTGCTGATCCGGCAGCTTCTGCGGCTTAACTTGTTCCAGACGTATTGGTGTTACTTTTCCTCGGGAGTAAACTAGACAGACCAACAGAGGAATCATGCTGCATGGGCAACACATGGTCTCTAAATTTAGCCCAGGCTTTGTGCTGTGGAGAGGTATAAGTAAAACTTCGATTAGCCGTCACTCGTTTAACCGTCAATCTCTGTTATCCGTCAACGCCCTAAAATAAAATTTAAAAAAACAAATTTGGAAGAGATATAACATAAAGAAAGGTATTTTCAATGTCGCTACTGCCTGGGCTGACCTTACAGAGTAACCTAAAGAATGGGTTGCATAAACTCTTACCTTAAACTATTATGAAACTGATGGTACTGAAACTGTTAATGTCGGAAAAATTGTGCAACTGTGCAACAATATTGGACTAAACAGTGAAAAAATTACGACAGAAGATGTAACAGATTGAATGGAATGTGACAAAATGAATGGAAGCTTTGAAAATTTTAATGATGATTAAATTGTTTATAGGTAACTATCATTGACGAAGAAGAAATTAATGACGTTGAGCTATCAATTCTTAACCAAACACCTACAACTAGCCACTCAAAGCAGAAACAATGTTATCAAAGTGCATCGACTGGTTTGAAATGCAAGACAAGTAAAATGCAACACAGATCCAACTTCTGTATAAGACACGGAACATTGCCGTGCAGAAAGCTCGTGCCTCAAAGACACAGAAGGCGATGACTGATTATTTTAAAGTAACGTAGGTTCATAGTATGAATTATAATATATTTCTCTACATTACTACTCTTATTTTAAAGTTTATATTGATCGTTTTGTACAATTAAATACAATATGTATGTATTATTCACTTTTAAAGGATTTTATTTTCATTTTCGTCCAAGGCCCGTAATGAAATCCCGTTAATGTACATATGTATTAATAGATTTCTGTTATCCGTTTATTCGGATATCCGTCACAGCCCTGGTCCCACCGGTGACGGTTAATCTTGTTACTGTAACTCCATTTCACAAATTATCGTCTGTCAAGGCGGTAAGGTGCCAGTCAGTCATAGGGACATGTTCATGCTCATAGAAGTGGAGGGAGAAAATAGATATCAATGGACACGTTAGACAATATACATTTGAAAACACAAATATTTGAACTTGTCTCGTTAATATAGTGACAGAACCTCGCTGAAGGAACAAGTGAACTTCGAAGCACGACCAAGCCCCCCAGAAAGAAGTGCCGTCGCTAGCCAAAGCCATCATTCATGTTAGTTAGTTAGTTAGTCGCAGTTCCAACTTCACAGCAACGAGTCGTCCCCATTATGCTCCGTTCCTGTGCCAGTGAATATCACACAAAACGCTCCCCACTGCCCAATGTGAAAAGTGGAAAAGACAGTAGTCTTGACAAACAACAGCCCGCACAGATACACTGTGCATAATGCTGCCGCCAGAATGTCAACACACCAGTCCCCCACAAAACACCCAGTTAATTTCTGATGGAATCGGCAGTCATTTTCCCATCTGGATGTTTCCTACATGTTCACGCACACAGTCCACGAAATACAGTTCATCGTCAATGGTAGTGGCAGTCAACCAGAAGCCCAGCAGCCACGCATTTCTGCATAAGGCAAAAACCGGTCAATTCTGGGACATAGCCATCTGCCATCGCTCCGAACATGTAGTCACGTTCCAAAAGACCTCGGGCAGATTCAAAAGCATTTCACACGAAACTCACAGCTCACAGTGTCGCGCCACGCACTCACTCAGTAGCAGGGCGACGGAACCATCAAGCCTCCTTAGTCGCCTCTTACGACATGCGTGGTAGGCTGCAGTGTTGCTATTCTTTGCTTCCCTTATGGGCCCCGGCAACACACGGGAGCATCATTCATATTAACGGGGGGAGTCGTGGCTGAGAGGTAACATTGTCCGTCGCGGACTTAAAAGGTACTAATTTTTTTTATCTCAGCACAGGGCCGGGAATTTATCCACCATCTATTGGCACCTCGTGATATCACACGTCCTCTTATCTCTTGAGTAGTGAGATCGGATACCTTGTCGGTTCGGACAAACAAATGAGGTCACTTGTGCAGAATGTACCCGTTGCAAACTCCACGACAGTTCAAAATCGCAAAAAGAAGGCCGCTAGGCTACTATGATGGCAGTAATTTTAGGATAGAAACTTACCCACGGGGAGATAAAGTCCGTTACCTTGGATGGAATCTGTCTAGAGAAGGCAAACCTCACACAAATGCATGATAAAGTCGGACATACTCATACTGACCGTTGAGATTCATAACTGGGCGTGACCCACTTTCCTCGAAAGAGGGACGAAGAGGTAGTGGAGCCACGTGATACGGCTTTCTTTTCTCCTTCAACGAGATGCTGACATCATTTAAACGCGGCTGGTTCGAATCCAGGTATGACTATAGTTTTAAATGTTAATTTAACTGATTCAGTAACCTCCCATTTGGACAGAAGGGCGATATATCTTCATACTAAGGTTATTGTGTTATTTGATTCATGTCGTGGTCTCTTCCGCAATGTTTACGCTCAGTGAACGAAAATTCACATTATATTTTTTTTCTCTCCCCCCCCCCCCCCCGCATATCCTTTTACAGGACATCGCTGTCAACGTCAGCATCTTTCAGCTGATTGCTGATTTCTTGGAAAGATTACGCTCAGTAGTTTGCCATTGCTTTCTGAGAGACCTGCTCACATACACCGTAAGTTACCGACGCGGAGAGAACCGCTACCAATTCTCGCGCACGTCACGTCACGTTACGAGAGTATACGGGATTACGGAGAAAGTCGTGTAACCCCTAGACCAGACAGGCCGGCCACATTATAATACTTGTTCATTTTACTGTGTGCCTTGTTTGCTCCAACCTACTTGTTTGTTTGACATTGAATTGGTTAACTAACGCAATGCGCAAAAATACCAATTAGGATTGATACTCATGGTGGCTGGCAGGGTGGCTAGAATGCCATGGCTTCAACTTCGGGAGACCCAGGTTCGAATCCTTGGTACGGTGTGGACTTTTTTCTGCGTTAGCCAGGCGGCTTTAACTCCTCAGGCTGAGGAGTCTTACACCGCAACTGGCTAATAAAAACAATTTTTAAACAGAAATGTCTAGCTGGCTGTACGTTGTAGTAGAAATGAATGCCTTCATTCACGATCAATAATTTTGAAAACTGTCTGTTGCATCGTTATGAATTTTTTCCTGCCGTCTTACATTTACCCCCACCCAAGGAATATGTTTTTGATAGGTCCAAAAGCAACTTAAATCATCGAAAGAGGCGACATTTCTTTGATGTTTTGGCGAAAATGTAGTGAATTCACGCTAACAAACTAGTCTTACAGTAAAGCACGTCATTTCGAGTAACGACACAAGTACAAGGCGTAGCCAGATTCGTATGGGTGTGGGTGCAATAAAAGAAAGTAGCTTAAGTGTCGACAAGGTCGACTGCTTCGCACCGGATTTTTTTAATCCCCTATGGCTCAGTCTCTTTCCGCAGCGCGGGAAGCGTCGCACAAAGCACGAACTCCGTAGCTCCAGCGACGACCCTCGGGAGTCTCCGAAGAAAATACACTCGTGAAATTAAGGACGCGGCCCGGAATCGAACATACAACCTTCGGAGCCCGAGTCAGACGGCTTGGCTACTTCACCACGGAGACTCCCGAGAGGGGTGCAATGTGTAATATTAGTAAAGACAGAGAATTTACAGAGGCATGGGGTAAATAATGTGTAAATTGACAGGAAAGTAGAAGGAATATATTTCTTACCTTATTTTTCATTTCCTTCTTGTTTCTTCAGCTGCTGGTTAATAATGTGTACACAAGTATTCATGTTACTAGGATGCATTTAGCTTTTTATATTGAGTTCGTGAAAGCTTCCATTTAGCTGTGCGTTAATGTGCCTATGGAGTGACCAGAAATGATACCGCAATTTAGTCATCATATGTCCATTTGTAGGGATCTGTTCAGCTGTCTGTGTAGTTTTTTTCACACGCACACATGGGTGACAGACCCGCTTTGAGTCTTCGTGAAAGATTGTCTACTCTGCTGTTTACCGTTCAGAGACGGAGCATGATTACCTGTTTTGCACTATGAAAATAGTTGTTAGTTAGTTAGTTAGTTAGTTAGTTAGTTAGTTAGTTAGTTAGTTAGTTAGTTAGTTAGTTAGTTAGTTAGTTAATTAGTCGCAGTTCCAACTTCACAGCAACGGGCCGTCCCCATTATGCTCCGTTCCCGTGCCAGTGAATATCATACAAAACGCTCCCCACCGCCCAATGTGAAAAGTGGAAAGACAGGAGTCTCGACAAACAACAGCCCGCACAGATGCACTGTACATAATGCCGCCGCCAGAATGTCAACACAATAGTCCCCCACAAAACACCCAGTTCATTTCTGATGGAATCTGCAGCCATTTTCCAATCTGGATGTTTCCTAGATGTTCACCCACACAGTCCACGAAATACAGTTCATCGTCGATGGCAGTGGCAGTCAACCAGAAGCCCAGCAGTTGTTAGTGTTTCTGTAGTGGGCTTTCTTCTTAACGACCAAGATGTTGGTCCTCTTTTCATCGAAGTTTATAGATTGATTCGTATGCACGTGTGTTGTCCCCTAATTTGACAACGTGTTTGCTCTCACGTTTCTTGTTATGCCACAATATGTCAGTTTCCACCGCAATATACTCTTCTGTTGGTATTCAATGCGTTTAGTGGTTTTTTTTTCCACTACCAGTTGTTTTTCACCTCTGCGGGCTTGCGGAATTGAAAATTCATCTTTGTGGAATACAAACTGTTGCCATTGACATTGTGCTGATGCTGTAATGTTTAAGGCTTGCAATTCGTCTGAATAGTTGGAGTAAAATATCCCAGTAAGTGTGCACATGGATTAAGGTCTGCGATCTGCTCAGACCTTAATCTGTGTCGGACGATTCCAGTAGGTTGATGACTGCTCTCGGTTGCATAAAATTCAATCCATCCTTTCTCCAATAGTCATCCTTCTCTTTCAACACATGGTCCTCACATTTTTTCCACTAACTTTTATCAATACTTAATAGCGCGGACTGGGTTAGTATCTTGACGTCAGACAATTTGAATACAGTATTGTCAGCTGCCATCTGTCCTTTAATTTTAGCCCACACAAGTTCTATAGGGTTAAAATGAGAATGGTACGGCGGAAGTCTCAAGCACCCATGACGATGCTCTTCTATCAACTTGTCGATTTGATATTTCTTGCTTTTTTTTTTTTTTTTTTTGGCTTCTGTTTTACAAGAGACAATAATTCTAGCTAGAAATACGTTTCTGGAAATGGTATGTTTTCCATTCGGAGCCATATCTTTATTGTTCCCTTTGTGCTCGATGCTGTAGGTATTTTGTCTTCTTGGGCAACAACATTGATATCATGCATTGTCCATAATTGGACACGACGGTCTATCTAGGGATGGAAGCACGGTATTCTCGAGCCAATCTCTAAATACATTCCATCCATCCATCACTTGCCATGTCGGTAAGCGTGGGCGGTCATGTTTTGCCATCTCACTCGATCACCAGAGTCGTTACCATTCATCCTATTATGATAATCCCTATTGTCTGTATGCTTTGATACGAACACGAGTCTAGCATTCTGTAGTAAGCCATTATGCGTATTACCAGCATGGGCCATGACCAAATGCTGTCCTATACTACTGGGTACATATCGCTTTATCTTTCCATCCACTGATTGCCATTCCTTATCACTTGTGTGTTGCGCATTGATCCACGTTTCATCCAAATACACTATCCCATAATTTTCTTTGCGCATTTCCCTTATTTTACTTAGGTATCTGCTTCTCATGGCTCCTAAAGGCGGTTGCTCGCAAAGGATATTTCTACCTCCCTTGTACTTTCTAAAAGTGAAGCCTAATGTCCTTATAATTTTCCACAAAGTTGTTTTGGATAGCTCTATGTCATTGTTCTTTCTCAACCAAATCCTAAATTTTCTTACAGTCACTGTTTCTTTGGTATCCAGCATTTTTATAATATGCCT
Source organism: Cepaea hortensis (assembly GCA_963921405.1). Lineage (NCBI taxonomy): Eukaryota > Metazoa > Mollusca > Gastropoda > Stylommatophora > Helicidae > Cepaea > Cepaea hortensis. Next base: position 118,562,685 of record OY992882.1, on the reverse strand, counting down.
GCCTTATGACATCCTTGTCAAAGCTGTCTGCAATAGCCTTTCTGCCTACCGTTTGGTTATTGAGTGGTGGTTTAATTCCAGATTCTTGCACCCATTGACGAAATGACAGTTTACTCAAACCCAATGCATGCACTGTTCTTTTTTCGGAATTTGTAATAGTATGAAACAGTTTCCTGCGATCAGCTTCTTGACAAAAATATGTGTACAACTTCATAGCGATGCTTTGAAGTGTACCAAATTTCACATTCAATCCCATTGAACAATATTCACACATTCCAATGTTAGCGATAAGTGGTAAGATTGTAAAAAAAAAATAATCAGGATTCATGAAAGAATCCACATATTGACGACACCTCTGAACACTCCCAGTTTAAACAGCGCGGAGTTCTTGTCATAAGGCCAGTTCCGTGAACCACGGAGAATATTCAACATTGAACGCTGATTTTCTGGCTGAAGGTGTAATACATTTAAAATTATGGACTTAATCTCTGGCCCGTAAATTATATACCGCATATAAACAAACATTGAAATCTGATGTACAATCTCCATAACAAATTTTTTTTTATTGGGTGGACATAATGATAAGGTTATATGCTAAATCTCATTTTTCATTTTCAATTTTCCCTCAGTTGGTTACTGAGATATGGATTTTTATATGGGGAAAACAAATGTAAATGCACTATAGTACACTGATTCCTACAAGAGGGTGTAAAAATGACAAAGAGATGGAAACGTTTCTAGAAGAGGCCACTGCTTTTAACGATAAGAAACCTTCTGATGTGCTTGCTCCGTGGTGGAGCTTACATTTCTACAGGTAAGTTACTACTTTATGGCTGCTCAGTAATGATGACACAATTGAAATGTCAACATGTACCGCAGTCGAAAACAAACGAAACAAGATCTAACTGTTGTTTTTCGTGCGGTGTCCATGGCAACGTTTGCCCTTGTGACTCTCGCGGCGTGAATTCCTCTGGGTATTAGTGGTTGCTTGTCCAGTCCCATGTTGTTTACTTAGCTTATTCGGGGCGTGATTATGTATACCTTTGTGCGGACTTGTGCGTGTGTGTGTCTTTTTTTTTTTGGGGGGGGGGGGGGCGCATTATGGTGAATTAAACAGACAGAGAGACAGACAGACAGGCAGGCAAAAAGGCAAGCAGGCAGATAGACAGACAGAAAGGCTGGCAGGCAGGCAGATCAATCGATCGATCGACCGACCAACTGACGGACGGCCGGCCGGCTGGCTGGCTGTCAGGATCGTAGATAGATCTAGACCCATTACTATACTGCCTATCAGAGGGCTGAGTGGTCTCGGGGTATGGTGTCCGTCGCGAGTGCTGGAGGTCTCGGGTTAAGCCCCGGTGAGGACGGAGATCCTTTCACGTGGACTTCTATTAATAAAATTTCCCCTGGTCTCTGGGTAGTGAGATCGAACGTCCGTGTGTATTGTTGCGCACGTAAAAAATCCCATGGCAGTTGGAAATCGAACAAGAGTAACCTAACGGCGCTGCCCGGGCAACATTTCGAGTTAAAAATCTACCCAAAGTATTTCAGGATCGTCGCCGGTGCTACGGAGTTCGTGCACTGAGCTGAGTCACTCCGGACTCAGGCTTGAGTTAAGAGTAGAACGGAGCATTTATGGGATACACCCGTGTGCCGTGATGTTGATCCGTCGGCTAAACTAAACTAAACTAAGCAAGAGCACTACTCTCCTCCACACTGTGAAGCGCATATGGTATATGCTGCTAGAATAATATTTCTACAGACCAACCAGCATGACATGGGTGATGTCACTGCCACGCCGACCGCCTTTACTTCACAGAACACTTCCTGGTACCAACTTTAATCTAGGTCGACCTGGCAACCAATCACAATTTCTTTTTAATCCACGACTTTATTGCGGGGGGAGGAAAGGGGGGGGGGAAGGTTCGAAGACATGACAGCTGGTACTTCATGCAAGCGTTCTAACCTCTCCGCCACCGCGGCTCCTCCAGACACTACCTATACGAAACTCGAACGTTATCTGTTTGTACTGCCGTGTCTACACGTCACAATAAAAGCCAACTATAAAAATGTTTTATGAAAGCCGACACCGGTGTTTTGCTCAGACGGGTGTTATCAACGGACAGCATAACGCTATGCTATTTTAAATTGTTGCTAAACTCTGCTGTCACCGCGTTTGTGTGTTTCACGGGGGCTCTTAACTTTTAGACAGGGGTACCCAAGTGCTACAGTGTCAATATTTCGCAAAATCAATTTAAATTTGGGCTGTGAAGTCATTTCTGATATTCTTCTGCTTCTTCTAACCCTAAATGGGACATAGGTCCTCAGGCAACTTACCTAAAGCAGCCTTATCTTTAGCTACCATGCAGCTCTGTCCATGTCCTTCGCTTCACTTCACTTCTCCAAGAGTTGTGTAAGTCCTTCAAAAGGCATGTAACATTTTAGGAGTAATATTATTATTTTGTTTTTCAAGACGTTGCAATAAACCCCAGATCTAGGTTAATTTTCTAACCAACTTTATGTTCAGTAGTTTGCCATTGATTTCTGAATGGTAAGGAACTACGCATTGCCTAGGCATTTGCCGTTTTGTGTTGGAGTGTTGTAAGCTATCGTCACAACAAACAACTTTTGAATGCACAGTACCTTTCTTCTTCTTCTTCTTCTTTATACCTATATCCCATAATAGGCTAGCACAAGGTCCCTGCTAACAGCAAACAAATAGGTCTTTTTCATCTTCGCTTTTGAATGTTTCTGTTTTGGATGTATTTGTGTTGTATCAATATACAGCAGAGCTGTTATATTTGCGCCTTTTGGTCAACCCATCCGATTTTCTTAGGTGTTTGTTGACCGGGTACGACTTACCGGGTGTTTTGTTGGACGTTGAATTTCTAAAAGTTGTAACGTCATCTTCGTCCCTCTTTGTTCTAGTAACAGACCGATCTGCCGGTCAAAAACTGCCACGTGCATGCCGGCCGATCCTCAGGGGAAGAAATGGGCCGACCATGGCAATTCCCCACCGTCCAAGGAGGCTTCTATAAGTACAGAGCCAAAAGACGCTCTGGAACTGGGCTCACCTAAAGAATCGTTGCGTCGGCACATGACTGCTTCGCCTAACTTCCGCATATTGAGCATCCACTTCACCACATGCTATACCTTTGCACACCAGAAGGGCTGCCTGCAAATTTTGGACTTTGATGACGCCCACGTAGAGCTTTTAGACAACCTGCAGAAAGCAGACAGTATGGTCACCCAAGGAATTCACAGCCTGCTGTACAAGGAAATGAACAGTCTGATAGACTGGTTGCCCCGGTGCCTTTGAGTGACGAGCTGTAATATGATATAGCTGATGCGGCGGAGACCATTTGGGATCGAGTAGAAAATACAACAAAACAAAGATAGGATCCACAACCGCAGAGGCTGAGGGGCGACACTCAGCATGATTGGGACAATGCAGTCGGGCGATATTCAGGTTACCATTGATACCATCAACATAGTAACTCTTCGTTGGTTACCGAAGAAGGGACTTTGTCTGTTTGGGGATGTACCAAGTGGGATCATGCTGATTCTTGACATCATCATATTCTACACGGGTCAGATGGTTATGCATGTCCCTTTCAGTGATACAAGTGGCAGATGACTTTACCATATGACCTTATTAAGTGGCAAACACTCCGCCTCCAAGCATGCACGACAGGGGCTTCTGATCATGTTTTGGCCCGCCCTGACACTCTCAGGGGGGTGGGCCTATCCGAGTCATGACTCCCCTGAGTATTTCTCCTATCGAGAAGTTCATTATCGTGCTTATCCCATATGAAGCGCATTGTTTACATGCCATTGGTGGGGTTTTCTGTGGCGTCTTTTTTTAAAACATGTCTTTTAAGTTTTGCTAGGTATGGTTGAACTGATTGTGAGGCCGTACCTACCAACAGCCAGTGTAACTGTCACTTGTGGATACAACAGTGGTTGGTTGGTAAGTCGCTTGGCTGATTGATTTATTGGTCGATTGGTCTACTGGTTAGTTGTTAATTGGTTGGGTGAAGGATTGGCTGATTTGTTTGATGGCTGGTTTATTGGTTAGTTGTTTGGCTTGCTGACTGATTTATTGGCCGATTGGTTTGCTGGTTAGTTGTTAATTGGTCGATTGGTTGGGTGACTGGTTGGCTGATTTGTTTGCTGGCTGGTTTATTGGTTAGTTGTTTGGATGGCTGATTGATCTGTTGGATACGTTTTGAACTGATTGGGTAAGTGGTTGGTGGGCTAATTGGTTGGTTGGTGGCTTGAATGATTGGTAGATTGATTGTGAATCCTCTGGAAGACTGGTGTTTAACTTTGATGCAGGATGTTCAGATTGTGTTAGTCAACTCCTTCACCTGATGCACGGATGTTCAGATTGTGTTGGTGAACTCCTTCACCTGATGCACGGATGTTCAGATTGTGTTAGTGAACTCCTTCACCTGATGCATGGATGTTCAGATTGTGTTGGTCAACTCCTTCACCTGATGCACGGATGTTCAGATTTTGTTGGTCAACTCCTTCACCTGATGCACGGATGTTCAGATTGTGTTGGTCAACTCCTTCACCTGATGCACGGATGTTCAGATTGTGTTAGTCAACCCCTTCACCTGATGCACGGATGTTCAGATTGTGTTAGTCAACCCCTTCACCTGATGCACGGTTGTTCAGATTTTGTTGGTTAACCCCTTCACCTGATGCACAGATGTTCAGATTTTGTTGGTTAACCCCTTCACCTGATGCACGGATGTTCAGATTGTGTTAGTCAACTCCTTCACCTGATGCACGGATGTTCAGATTTTGTTGGTTAACCCCTTCACCTGATGCACGGATGTTCAGATTGTGTTAGTCAACTCCTTCACCTGATGCACGGATGTTCAGATTTTGTTGGTTAACCCCTTCACCTGATGCACGGATGTTCAGATTATGTTAGTCAACTCCTTCACCTGATGCACGGATGTTCAGATTTTGTTGGTTAACCCCTTCACCTGATGGACGAACAGTTAGGTCATTTAATCAATGAAAAGAACTTGCATCTTTCAGAATGAGATTGGTTTAAAGACTTTCCTCACAGACTGGTACCACGCACCACCAACACAGGAACTGTGTTGCACTGAACTTCTTCCCCTCTCCGTTCAGAAAGCAGGGACGTGTGCACGACCAGTTCTGGGACTTGAAATCTATAGAGAGGTCTGGTGATCCTTCAAACACGAGCTAGACTACAACAGTCTGTGGAAAGGTCACACCACAGAGAAGTGCCCCAAATTCCGGCCAGTGTTAAACCATAGTTAAGAAAAGCGTGCATGCGAGCTGCGCTGGTAATATCATGAGCACGGATTTGACGCTCAGATTCGTCACTTGCCAGAGTGAGGGAAAGAACTGCCATCTATTCCTCCTTGCTCGCATGGCTACAAAATATGAGGGCACTGTCATATCTCAGGCCTATAGCAGGAAACTACATCCGGGTCAATTTTTTTTTTTAAAGTTAAGAATAAAAACAATAAATTAATTAAAACAAACACTCATTTGATCACACAAAACATGAAATTTATGTGTAATAGTTTTCGTCTTCCATTGTTCAGCACAGGTAACAGTAAACAGGAAAATTGTAATTCCAGCAGACTACCAATAAATCATTTTAAACCCCCAAAATTATTTAAATAGTGCAGTGTAGATGCAAGAATCTTCTTGTTAGATTGAGAGGGTAAGGAATTAACAGCATAATGAAACCAAATATAAATTATTGTTAATATAACTAAATTAAGAACAGGTGATACAATTATTATAATTGTACACAGATAATATTTATAATGTAAAAATTATAGATAAAATTGTGTTGTTTGGCCAATTATATATCTACAGCCATCATGGGGTAAAGGGAAACCACTTAATATAAATTACATTGGTCCCGACAAAGGGAAATAACACACATTTTTCGTTTTATCAATTACCAAGTAAATTAATGGTCCTTTCAAGAACATAGTCTTTATTAGTACCTGCCGGAAGTTTCTTGATCCTTGGCCGTCTCTCCTGCCTTGTGCACCCTCATGTCCAGGTGTCTGCAATGTCCTGTGTCCATCTTCATGTCCAGGTGTCTGCAATGTCCTGTGCCCATCTTTATGCTGGTCAAACGCTACCTTTTCATCTAGAAACAATATCATCCATCACTCTTGATTACAAGCCTCTAGTTGATAATATCAGCCTATTGGCGAAGATAAAAGTGTAGATTTATCTGCATGTAGTTGGACTTAGGGGCCTTAAAAAAACTTTAAAAAAAACCAATTCCTTTTAAATTAATATCGGATTGTTGACTGATTTGGTTACAGGATTAATGAGCCTGGAATGGACCATAACTTCTCTTCTGAGGTTGAATTTAGTAGGGGTAATTAACAAAAAAATAAAATCATTTTAGACAAGAGAGAGGAGAATGTTTCCCCTAAGAGCTATGCTCTTGCTTCTCAGCCTTTAGGCTAAGCCCAAAGTGTCTGGTCATTGGAACCATGATAACATAACTAAATACAAAGCCGAACCACTTACCATGGCAAACGGGGGGACCTCTGTGGACAACACAACATTGGGCTAAAAGGTTCATTGTGAAACTAAGAGGCCTAAAATATATCTACACTTGATCTAGCCTAGGCTACAAGCAGAGGCAGTCATCCTAATGTCACATAGGGATGTGGAACTTCTTCTTCTGCGTTCATCCGGATGTTATTGCGTTGTGCTTGTTTACAGCAGAGCTGCATTCTTGCGCCATTAGTCTGACACAACTAACTTCTGCGGGGACAGGGAATTTCATAGGGCAGCTCTTGTTCCTGGAGAACCTTGACACCTTCACACACACAAAAGCTATGCCTGGGAGCATAACTACTAACAGAATCTCCCAACTTCAACAGTCAAAGGATGCAACCAGACTTACACTGTTAGTAACAGAGATGCCTCACAGGTAGACATCTGGCAATCTAGACTATAGCTGAAATTGTCTCCCAAATTCAGATGACTAGGCTACATGCCTAATGAAACAGTACATGTAATTCATACCATGACGCTGTTATAATGTATTATATAGAAGCAAATATACGAGTTAAATGTTTCGGAGACTCCCGTGGGTCGTCGCTAAAAGCTACGGAGTTCGTGCTTTGTGCGACGCTTTCCGCGCTGCGGAAAGAGACCGAGCCATATGGGATAAAACCCGGTGCGATGAAGTCGACCCTGTCGACTTTTTTTAAACATATAACATGAGTGTTCACTTGGTGTCAATATTTAAAATGACTTTTTTATGTCATGACATCATAAATTTCGGTCAAGACTTTCTGGCAGCTGCAGTAAGATGTTTTATACTCAATTCTGTTGTGTATTTCACACAACAAAAGAATGATTTATATAATAAATAAATAAACAAATAAGCATAAAGTAAACAGACTGTCCAAATATATATTTATGCAACTGAGAATACTGTGCACCAATCATTTACATTTACTGACATTGGAGGCACTAGTTTAGATAAGGTGACCATAGCAGATACTGTTGTTGGGGCATGTTAATCCTTCACATTTTCTAGACCACAATATAGGAGTTTAGTTGTCCAAACTCCTTGCCTATGCTAAGAATTGAACCTGGACTAGTGCTTTGGCAGGCATGTGCACTAACCATTGTGCCAAAGCAGCTCCTGTCTTTAGATATTAATTGTAAGATGTCAAACAATGAAAGAAAAACAAACTGAACGTAACAATGGAGGCACTATTTTCAGATATATTAAACACTGAAAGAAGGCAAATTGATTGTAACAATAGAGGTACAGGTATTATTAAGAAAAATCAAGCCCTGAAAGTAAATAAATTTGTAAAAATCATTATAAGTCATCAAATTATAATATAGAGTTAGTTACATATCCTTTACACAACATCACAGTCAACCCCAGCAGTTTTTGCCTGTTTGTAATTTCTTGGCAAGTTTACATTCAGTAGTTTTCCATTTCTTTCTGAACAACCAACACTCATACCACTGTACGAAAATCAATGCAAGACCAAATCGCCTGCAGATGTGTTTCGAATGCAGTATAAGGGATTACGAATTGCATCCGTAACTCCATCACCACAGAGCTGGCATATAATGTAGATTACGTACACAAATTTAGTATTTTGTTTACATTTCAAGGAAATAGTTGTAGAACTTAAAATGAAATAGTAATTTATATTCAAATGTAAAGGGTTAAACTTAACTGTGAAAGTACTTGTAGCTTAACCTCCGGTCACAAAGATGTTTCATGAATGCTGAATTAACAGTTTCACTTGAAATTTAAAGTAGCTCAACTTAGATAGTGAAATGAAAAGAATAACTTTTAGAATAATCCATGTCAATAGAAATTAAATTGTGATGTAACAATCATTGGCGCTATTCTCACAAATGTTCTGCAGATAAATTCCCAGCTTAAATATTGTCAACTTCAGGAAAACATATATATATACAATGGTCAGATCTGCTTGCCTTTTCTCAAAATAAAACAATTCGTAGTAAATGCTTGTATGTCATGGTTTGATGTTTAAATTTAACAACAAATTGTTTTTCAACACAATACAAAAATATGATTAAATTTAGACTTAAACAATATAGCACAGATAGACGCTTTTCCAAATGTTAAAATCAGAAATCAACAAAATGTCAATCAGAAACAGATAATCAGCAAGTTATTGCAATATAAAATATTCTTAGCAAATATGGCATCAGAATCAAGAACACAATTATAAAGTGTAAAAATAGTAGTAACATAGATTAATGACACAGACATGGAGGCTTTTTTCAGCTGGTTGTCTTTAAAATAGAAGGCTAGAAACAATGAACATTTTAGTTGCAATCTCAAGATGCAGCTGAAGAACAAACACAATCTAAACTCTCTTCAAAGACCAACAATGAAACATAAAAGTATAACATAGTATCTTTAGAAAAAGTAACAAAACCTTAAAGAATATAACAAAATGTTAAACAGAAAGTAACAAAATATAATGCTCTGGTCAATTAACTCACTTTGCTTATGCTGAGAGCATTTTCAATTTTGAAGTATAAAATTAGCCACTCTTTGATTAGAATTTGTAAGCAAAATAAATATTCCCATGTTTTCCCCGTGATCTTGACATCAAGATTGTCCCCAATAAACTTGCTCTAATGGAAGCAAAACTAAAAAACACACTTTAATTTCAACAGAACTAGGGTCATAATTGCAAAACATAATGTTTGTACATGAAACATTTTCATGTAATTATATAGATCATGCATGTTGTTAACAAGACTGTTGAACTTATATGCATAAAGCATTTTTAAATAAGTTGGAGAACTGCCTGGGCTGAACATGAATGGAAGAATCATAAACAATCTTAGATATGCTGGTGGCAACGTGTAAGTAGCAGAAAGTGAGCAGGAGTTACAAGACTTTGTGGAACAAGCAAAGAGGCACAGTGCAGAATGTGGATTAGATATCAATAATAAAGCAACCATGACTATGATAATTAGCAAAGGAAAGAAGAAACCAAGAATGAACATCACAATGCTGTCAATGGGGAGTCCCTAGATCAGGTAAAACGCTTCTCCTATGTTTGACATGTATTAACAGATGATGGCAGAAGTGAAACAGAAATAAACGAAACACGGAGTAAAATGGTCAAAAATATTTTCAACAAAATGAAAAATATAATATCTATAGAGATAAACAATACACTCAAATTGTCAAATGTCTTATATATTCAATACTACTGCTGAAACCTGGACAATGAAAAAACAATAAGACAGTCAAACAATGGCCCTGGGAGTGTAGATATACAGAAGAATAGGTCATATTTCATGGAGGCAGAAACTAAAATCAAATACAGAAGTCCATGAGAGTCTTGGAATGCAGTGAAATTTAATGAAATAAACACGTGACAAGTCAAATATTTCAATCATGTTAAAAGAGTCTCTTGTACACGAGGGAAAAGTCAAAGAAGATGAGCAGGTGGTAGACAGCAATACGACTGGGAAGATAACATCAAGAGACGGATGAACAGCGGTCTGTCAGGGTGTTCAACCAAGGTGAGAAACATTGTAGGAGATCCAGTGCAGCCAACCTTCTTTGTGGAGATGGCACCTCACTTATTGATTGCACTGTTTAATTGAAATATATACTTCACTGAACAGGTTAATACATATTATTTAAAACATTATAATTGTTATATACTTGGGGTCCCCACAGAGCATACGGCTGTAACAATTGATTTCTATTCTTAATTTTTTTTTCTTCAGCTTTACCAATAAAATTCTAAAACAAACATTTTTTTCTGCAGCTGTACCACTAAACTTTTACGACAGACATTTTATACTCCTCTGTACCACTAAACTTTTACGATAGGCATGTTTTCTCCAGGCGTACCACTTAACTTTTGCAAGAGATATTTTTTCTTCAGTTGTACCACTAAACTTTTACAAGAAACATTCTTTTCCGCAGCTGTACCTATAAACTTTTATGACAGATTTTTTTCCCCTCATGGCCTGATTATATAAAAGATTTAAAACAGACTATACAAAAATTAGATGGTTATTAACTAATCTTTACATAAAACATGATCTCAATAGTTGCCAGCAAAACATGGACTGGAAATACTTAATTTAATACTTCATTTAGGAATCAACATCACTGCACTCGCAACATTCCTGCACATGTTCCGTCTCCCTCTTTATAAGCCACCAAAAGGTTCCCATGCTGGTTATTATAGCAGCATATTGATCAAAAGCCATCAAAAGATTCCTATGCTGATTATTCCAGTAGCAATTTGATCAAAAGTCCACCTGGCTTTTCATTTGACTATTGTCCCAGACCTATACTTACTCCCTTCTGAGCCAGTCTTTCCAGATATGGATCTTCTGTCTGTTTAGTTGCATTCCACCCAATTCCAGAGAGCCAGCTGAATCCAATATGTAGAAAAAAGTGCTCAGGACCCGTTCAACTGTCAGTCTGTCGACATGTTACAACTGGGTGATGTATGGTGTTTCTTTTCTGCATCTGCTTGCGGAAACAGAGTTGTGTTTTTCGCTTCCTAATTCTAGAGACTTTTACACATCACTTGTATCATAAGTAGCTCTCCACCCAGAGAGGCAGGAGGGGCTAACCTATCAGCCTGTTCACTGCCCCACACACTGCATGCCCTGGGCAGACAATCCATGATATGATCTCAAACTGTGCCCCATTGAGCGATGCTAGCCATTCCACCTGGAACTTGCCAGTTTTCACTTTCCAAAACACTGAGAAAAGGGTTGGAAGATAGGAATTTGGAAATGTTTCTCATAAACTAAAAAAAAAAGATGCTGGACAGCTGCTGTTATCAAAAGGGATATAGAAGATGGTTTTTTTAATTAAAATTAAAACTAAACAGGCTGACAACTTCATCATGCTCAACGAATACCTAGAGAAGTGTCAAATGCTTAAGACACCCCTCAAATAGACTTCTTGCAAGGAAGCTGTTTCCTCTACGGTCTCATTACAATAAAAAAGAAAACATAAATAAAAAACACTGAATTTAAAGATATATTATTAAAGCATTCATAGATAAACACTAAATATAAAAAATGAAAATAATTACAACAAATTTACAAATATAATGTCAACACAAAATATTGATACACATAAAGACAAATTAAATCCAGCTGCAACAAACAAGGGGAATAACTGATTAAACATGACACACAACTGGAAATAAATTGAGCCTGTTTGCAGCTAAGACAGACAAACAAGAGAGTTGTTAATTCTGTGAATAAGTTCAAGCAGCAATGGCTGTCTGGAATTCCTGGTTGTTCTGTCCTTCTTTCAGGCAGGTCACAGGAATGAGAGCGTGGCCAGTCTTCATGAGATATTCCTGAAATAATCAATAAGATCAGATCATCCTGAGCACCTAAAAATTTATGCTGACCATCAACTTTCAAATTAACATCAGGTCATCACTGTTAGATTGCTAGCAGGGCACTGATTGAAATATCTGTATCATAAGATCGGTTTGTCAAATCTTTGCGTATGTGCCATTATCCCCCAAGATGGCCAGCTACCTGTATAAGGTCCTGCTCAACTCACAGTAATAAACATAAACAAATATGGCTTCAAGCAACATTTCCTTCCACCTGGGGATGTTATGTACCCGAAACTAACTACCACTTTAATTGGAGCCTTCTTGATCTGTTTTCAAACCTATACAGATGTTATACATGATTTTCAACAAAAGTATGTTTTAAAATATAGATATTCTCCACCCAAAAGGGATCAATTATGTATATATTCTCCATTGTTTTCTTCATGTGCATATAACAACATTGTGACAATGTGGTATTACAGCTAAACATTCATTTTCTTTACCCAGTTAATTATGTAGTATGCACATGATAAATTAGTTACTTGCATATCCTTTACAGGAAATATCAGGTAACTCCAGCATTTTTTTGGCTGTTTGTGATATCTCATACAATTCCCAGACAATTCATACAATTCTCAGATAATTCATACAATTCCCAGACAATTCATACAATTCTCAGGTAATTCTAATAAAATTCTGAAAAATGTCTTGTACCCAATTTTGTGAGGCTGGTCGACCCTAACTGATCACAAACAAACACAAAACAAAAACCTGTGTCTGCTGGGAACTGAACCACGACTATTGTGTTGGCAGTAAGTGCACAAACTACTACACCATCGCAGCACTTCTTGTACTGTACACACTGACATAAAATGTGCAAACAGTCGGAACTTACATGAGCATACTGTAATGCATTCTTCTTTTCTCCTTGAGATGTATCTTTGCCAACCCACACAAACAGAGATTTCTTTGTATCCACAATAAACACATCCTGCAGGAGAAACAAACAACTACAATGTCAGCTTGCAGCAGCAAAAATAAACACATATGATCCTAGCTCAGCATTATGAAAACTGTGATCCCAACAACATTAAATACAAAATTTAATCTCAGTAGCTGGTTCAAATCCAACTTTTCTTCTGGAGTAAACTAGGCAGAACGAGTGAGGGTTCATACTGCATGGGCAACACATGGTCTCTATTATTCAGCCCTGGCTTTGTGCTATGGAGAGGTATAGCTCCACCCCTGGCCCACCACCATGGGTTGTAGTTATGCCTTTTTTGTGTGCAGCACAACTTAACAAACCATCATTGGTCAAGATGGCAAGGTGCCAGTGAGTGAGTGGTTTCAATCCAACACGCCAGTCTACAGGAGTCTCAGTGGCACAGTGGTTAAGCCACATGCCACACACTCTGAGGACTATCGGTTCATTTCCAGATTCTGTCATTCGGTTCACGAGTGCAATTTTCTCTGAGACTCATGAGGGTCATCGCTGGAGCAATGGAGTTTGTGTGGTGCTTTTGGCAGGCCGCACTGCTGAAAGTGACTAAGCCAAATGGGATACAAACTGGCAGAATGATTCCAATCCTCTCAACCCATTTTTCATAATGTCAGCTTCTTTGAACAGATGCATTCTATGATCCTTGCTTGTGCATCAAAAACAGACTATAATCTATGCCAGATGCTTGAAGATGGATTAAGGCCTACCAGATAATAAAGTATTAACAAGACAAATGTAGTAACAAGATTCAAGCACAACCTGAACATTTGAACAATCCACCAGGCTCTAAAGGATTGAAAACTCATCAGGTACTATAATGAATATAGACGCGGTAGAAACTAGCAGAAAAAAAAACACATTGGGCACTAGTAGAAGAAAATAAAGTTTTGCCAGGAGCTAGAAGAAGAAAAAAAAGGTTTTCCAAGAACTAGAAGAAAAAGAAAACGGTTTGCTATAAGCTACCAGAAGAAAATAAAAGTTTGTTAGGAACTAGCAGAAGAAAATAAAGGTTTGTCAGGAACTAGCAGAAGAAAACCGTGGTTTACCAGAACTAATAAAATACAATTTTATCAAACACAATGCTCATAAACTGCATTAATATTTGAAAAATAACATGTTTTAACATGGTCATCATTGCTGTCACTATACTGTAGTATGAAATATTGAAAATATTGAAATCAAAGTTACTTTTGAGTCCAGATCTCTCTTGCTCACTGATCCTTTTTTCTCCGCTTTGAAAGTCAGCTTACCACTGGCATCAGACAGTCTAGACAATGAGACAAAACACGAGTAATATTACTGGCCAATCTATGAATGAGAAGTGGAGATATTCAATAAACCAAGTGCCATCTCCACAAAGTAAGTTGGCCACAATGGATCTCCAACAGTTTATTTTTCTTACTTTGTGAAGAGAGTTATCTCATTATCTGTAACACATTTTTCAAAACACACCCATGTGTAGATGTAAATTAGGATCATATCCTGCGGTAATAAAAATACAAATAAAACTAAATACAGCAGGAATAAAAAGTCAAGGTCCCCTCAGACAGCTATAACAGCACTGAAGTAACCAGACTTATGTCAACTGAATCAGACAAAAGTAAAAACTGAGCATTAAAGCCTAATCATTATCACCATCTGCCATGCTGAAAAACATGAGCGGTCATGTTTCACCATTTCGTAATGCCATGAGTCTCAAGCACGTATAATCTAGTAAGTACACCAGGAGTTATGAAATACGGGAAAAAGACGAGAAAACAATGACACACGCATAAAACAAGCGTGGTGTGCACTTATTGAACAGAAGTAGGAGATCATTGCTAAGGAGTCGGGGAGAACAAGGTTAGAGCAAGAACACCAGAAAGCAGTTTGGAAAAGGTAAATTTATGAAAGTCTACACCAGGGAAGACCCAGTTTCAGATACTATATAAGATAACAGGACAACCAGAAGATAGAAGGAAGCAATGTAGGGATCGACATGCAGTCCATTCCATCAGTAACCATGCCCAGAAGTTGCGCGGTTCATTTGATCAGTAACCATGCCCAGAAGTTGTGCAGTTCATTCCATCAGTAACCATGCCCAGAAGTTGCGCAGTCTATTCCATCAGTAACCATGCCCAGAAGTTGTGCAATCCATTCCATCAGTAACCATGCCCAGAAGTTGCGCAGTCCATTCCATCAGTAACCATGCCCAGAAGTTGCACAGTCCATTCCATCAGTAACCATGCCCAGAAGTTGCGCGGTTCATTTGATCAGTAACCATGCCCAGAAGTTGTGCAGTTCATTCCATCAGTAACCATGCCCAGAAGTTGTGCAGTCCATTCCATCAGTAACCATGCCCAGAAGTTGCACAATCCATTCCATCAGTAACCATGCCCAGAAGTTGCACAGTCCATTCCATCAGTAACCATGCCCAGAAGTTGCACAGTCCATTCCATCAGTAACCATGCCCAGAAGTTGCACAGTCCATTCCATCAGTAACCATGCCCAGAAGTTGCACAGTCCATTCCATCAGTAACCATGCCCAGAAGTTGTGCAGTCCATTCCATCAGTAACCATGCCCAGAAGTTGCACAGTCCATTCCATCAGTAACCATGCCCAGAAGTTGCACAGTTCATTTTATCAGTAACCATGCCCAGAAGTTGCGCAGTCCATTCCATCAGTAACCATGCCCAGAAGTTGCACAGTCCATTCCATCAGTAACCATGCCCAGAAGTTGTGCAATCCATTCCATCAGTAACCATGCCCAGAAGTTGCGCAGTCCATTCCATCAGTAACCATGCCCAGAAGTTGTACAGTTCATTCCATCAGTAACCATGCCCAGAAGTTGTGCAGTCCTTTCCATCAGTAACCATGCCCAGAAGTTGCGCAGTTCATTGTATCAGTAACCATGCCCAGAAGTTGCACAGTCCATTCCATCAGTAACCATGCCCAGAAGTTGTGCAGTCCTTTCCATCAGTAACCATGCCCAGAAGTTGCGCAGTTCATTCCATCAGTAACCATGCCCAGAAGTTGTACAGTTCATTCCATCAGTAACCATGCCCAGAAGTTGCACAGTTCATTCCATCAGTAACCATGCCCAGAAGTTGCACAGTCCATTCCATCAGTAACCATGCCCAGAAGTTGTACAGTTCATTCCATCAGCAACCATGCCCAGAAGTTGCACAGTCCATTCCATCAGTAACCATGCCCAGAAGTTGTGCAGTCCTTTCCATCAGTAACCATGCCCAGAAGTTGCGCAGTTCATTCCATCAGTAACCATGCCCAGAAGTTGTACAGTTCATTCCATCAGTAACCATGCCCAGAAGTTGTGCAGTCCTTTCCATCAGTAACCATGCCCAGAAGTTGCGCAGTTCATTGTATCAGTAACCATGCCCAGAAGTTGCGCAGTTCATTGTATCAGTAACCATGCCCAGAAGTTGTGCAGTTCATTGTATCAGTAACCATGCCCAGAAGTTGCGCAGTTCATTGTATCAGTAACCATGCCCAGAAGTTGTGCAGTTCATTGTATCAGTAACCATGCCCAGAAGTTGTGCAGTTCATTGTATCAGTAACCATGCCCAGAAGTTGTGCAGTTCATTGTATCAGTAACCATGCCCAGAAGTTGTGCAGTTCATTGTATCAGTAACCATGCCCAGAAGTTGTGCAGTTCATTGTATCAGTAACCATGCCCAGAAGTTGCGCAGTTCATTGTATCAGTAACCATGCCCAGAAGTTGCGCAGTTCATTGTATCAGTAACCATGCCCAGAAGTTGCGCAGTTCATTGTATCAGTAACCATGCCCAGAAGTTGTGCAGTTCATTGTATCAGTAACCATGCCCAGAAGTTGCGCAGTTCATTGTATCAGTAACCATGCCCAGAAGTTGTGCAGTTCATTGTATCAGTAACCATGCCCAGAAGTTGTGCAGTTCATTGTATCAGTAACCATGCCCAGAAGTTGCACAGTCCATTCCAACAGTTACCGTGCCCAGAAGTTGTGCAGTTCATTGTATCAGTAACCATGCCCAGAAGTTGCGCAGTTCATTGTATCAGTAACCATGCCCAGAAGTTGTGCAGTTCATTGTATCAGTAACCATGCCCAGAAGTTGTGCAGTTCATTGTATCAGTAACCATGCCCAGAAGTTGCACAGTCCATTCCAACAGTTACCGTGCCCAGAAGTGTTGTTATGGCATCACTCTAGACTAACGGTTATTTGTCAGCCAGCTACACCGTGAGTAGTACATGATTGTTTGACTGTGGATGAGTGTGGGGAAAGACAGTATCGTGCATGACGATAAGCATGGTGAATCTAAGGATGTTTAAAAGGCAGAATGTTTGTATCACATACAAGTGCGGATATGGTTGGGCACTGGCAAGTATGTGAGGACCTACGTTGTGACACTGTCTATCAATAAACTTAGCCCATCTTAGGACGCACACGAGTCCTGTCATTTGTCAGCTTTCACCATCAGTTAACTGTCATGTATGTTTGAAGCGAGCCGAAACCAACAATATGATGCTAGAGAAGAAAATACGCTTTCATGAGAGATACTACAATAACAACACCCACGCTAACCTTGTTCTCCCCGACTTCTTAGCAATGATCTACTAGTCCTGTTCAATAAGTGCGCACCGCGTTGGTTTTATGCGTGCGTCATTGTTTCCTCGTCTTTTTCCCGTATTTCATAACTCCTGGTGTACTTACTAGATTATATGTGCTTGAGGCTCATGGCACGTAAGATCACCAGAGTCGTGTATCAGCTCTGTATTCTTGTGCCATATAGACAAGCCATCTAGATATTTATCTCTCTACTTTCCCCTTGTTCTTTCCCCCTCCATCTTGCCAGTTGTCACAAAGTTTTCTAGGTTATTTCTTCTAATAACATGTCCAAATAATCTTGACTGTCTATGTCTAATTTCTCTAATTAGTTTACGGTTTTCATTTGTTTCTTAAGACTTGCTCATTGGTTTTTCTGTCTGTCCATGGTATTCTGTGTATTTTCCCCAGAAACTACATCTCCACAGCCATCAGATGTTTCTCAGCTTGTCTGTTTATTGTCCACATTTCACGTCCATGTAACAGTATAGGTTCTATGTAGCATTTCAACACTCTTTTCCTCATTGCAATGGACATTTTTTAAAAATTGGTCAGTACATTTTCAATCTTGCAAAATGCTACCTTTTCCATAGCAATTCTTGTTCTAATCTCTTCAAGGCGTCTCGCAACAAAGGCTATGTACTGATTCACCTATTTCATAATTTGTCCTATTATTCTTAAGTCATCAGTGTCTATGACTTAGGGGATAGTGAAGCGCAGTTTCACAATTCCTGACAAAGGTTTGAAATCAGCTCATCTGTAATTAAATTCACTTTGTGGTGATTTGATTGGCTTGAGGTGTCAGCCATTCAGAAAGCAATGGTAAGCTACTGAACATAAAATTGATTAGTCAATCACAAAAAACCTGGAAGTTGAAACTAAGTCGCTCTGTCCCAAGGTCATATTTTTAATTAAGGAATCACAACTGGATCTTTATCTTTTCTTTTGCATTTATGTTTTTATATGTTCAATAGATTGGTGCTTTTGTATTTTCACTAGAATTTCATTGATGATTTTAAATTTTTACTACATTTTTATTGATGCTTTTGTATTTTCACTAGATTTGCATTGATGTTCTTGTATTTTCATTAGATTTTCATTGAACATAGAACACAGAATTATTTCTTTGCTCAAAGTGTGCGGGTCATCACAAGTTGAATGAGTTAAATTGTCGTAAATTGGATAACCTTGTGCAGTGACCAAACCTGACACCCCACATTGTGTCAAAGGCTTAGGGTGGAGGAGCGCAGTTGGGAGGGTACAAGCCTTACTCTAGTGCGAGGAAACACAACCTAAAGACTAAATGTCATGGCAGAGCAAACCAGACCCTAAGTCTTGGTAGGCAACTGGTCTAGGATCAAAGCTCTGACAGGCAGACAGTTAGAGCATTGCTTTACTGATCCGGCAACTTGTCTTATTCCAGATGTATTGTTGTTACCTTTCCTCTGGAGTAAACTAGACAGGCTGAGAGAGGGATCATGCTGCATGGGCAACAGTTTGGTCTCTACAATTCAGCTCAGGCTTTGTGCTATGGAGAGGTATAACTCTATCCCTGGTCCCCACCATGGGTTGAAGTTATTATGCCTTTTTTAAGCACAACTATCATCTGTCAAGATGGCAAGGTGTCAGTGAGTTTTGTATAGTGGATTCAAGTAAGAAAAAAAAGTTGGGAGTTGTTTCTGCAGTTGTGATTGAGCCATATTTCGACAAAATTGAAACACATTGTCTTTCTGTCGTGCTCTTCAGGCATGGTACAGCCTGTGTGACTGGGATAGGCACATTTGTGTCACGCAGCTGCCAGTGACTAATGGGAGAGTTCACAACGGTTATGTTCTATGTAATGACTAAGAATTCAAATGTTATTGCACATCAATAAATGGCTATAGAAATGTTATTGCACATCAATAAATGGCTATAGAAATGTTGTTGCACATCAATAAATGGCTATAGAAATGTTATTGCACATCAATAAATGGCTATAGAAATGTTATTGCACATCAATAAATGGCTATAGAAATGTTATTGCACATCAATAAATGGCTATAGAAATGTTATTGCACATCAATAAATGGCTATAGAAATGAAACTGTCTGCTGTACTTGAGTTGACACTATACCATGGCTTTTGGCAACTACTCTCTTCAGGCAAGTTCCGTCACTCTTAACTGATCAAGTGCCGTCTGATAATAATCATCATAAGTGACTTCCTATGTCTGCCATGGACTTATAAATTGCCGAAATATTGTCATGGGAAAAATGGTGTCTCAATTAAAATATCAATACAGTAGTTTACCTTAAGCAACCTGCTTTAATTTAATATATAATTCAACATGTCTGCTATCATATTAATCACTTTATGTTATAACTGTGACACACCCCTACTTCCCATTTTCTGCCATACATTTTTGTTTGGTGCAAACCCACTTTTTGTTTGGCATTGAATCTGTTAATCTACCCAGAAATACAAGAAATAAATACTCAATAAATGTATTTTATACAATTAGAGAGTCTGATCTGAAATAATGTACCTGTACAATTCTATGACGGTATCTTGAGAATCCACATCATCTTGATCATCATCACCATCATCATTTTCTGCTGTCAGAGCTTTGAAGAATGCATGCTAAAAATAGAGCATAAACAAATGGATTATATGGTTGGCTGGCGGAGACGACATTCTTTCCAGGTCGTGATGATCTATCTTTTCTTCCGCACTATACATACAATTCCAAAGGGACCTGACCACGTCTGCATTTATCATGCACCAATAGCCCATTGAGCAGTACAGACTCAGTCCACATGCTCATTTCCCGCCACACCAACACGTCCTGGGAATAAATCCAACAGATGCTCTCTATTCTGTATTGTTGAATTGAAGCTTGTGTAGCAGTGTCACCACCCATCGTGGCCAACCGTCTCAGAGGGACCCATGGCTGCCGTGTAATGGTACTTCAAAGCAAATCCCATCCCCAGGGATCAGGTGGTCACGACTAGTGGATCCACGACATCAACATAAAAAGATGTGAATACAAAATACAAAAGTTACAAGTGTCCAGCATAACATTTTGTTGCAATATAAAAATGTTCATTACAGATGTTACACCGGTTTTCTTCCATATCATTCCTTAATTATCTATTATTTAGATCAAGCCCGCTTTATCGACCTCCTTTGCCTAATAACTCATTCTGCATTCCTGATGGTACCAGTCCCAATATTAGAAGCCCGACTTGCTTTCAAGACTGATGTTTGGCTTGTGTGTCGTAGGTATCTCGTTGTCAGCCTCCTACATTGCCATCGCATCATCAAGCAACGGTGTTTAACTGTGCACTGCTTACTAAATTTTACATTGCACAGGAATTATTTATTGTATCTAATTCCAGACCTGGCCATGCTTTATTTTTGAACCCCGACCGCATAATCACTATACTTGCCTCTCTGCCAGAAGCATGTCTGTCTTCACCTTTCTCATCATACTTTGTGAGTCTGTTACAATCATGACATAAGAAGTTAATTTTCAAGCTATAACTTATGCAATTTATAATTTCAATTCACCGTAGCAGTCTACTACTCTATCAAATAATTTATTTACCTTTAATTTACAATCTATACACAAAACATTTTTAGAAATTAAGTTTACTTTTCACACAAAAGTTGATTCTGTCATTGTTATTATTAAGTAATCAAGGGCATCACACATTTTTGTACTGGTCAGTTATGACTAAGAACAAAGACTACACATTTAACAGTGATATCCGCAAGCATTCAAGGAAGTATGAGAAATGAGACTTTCTTACTGAATGATCTGTGCTGTCTTCTTCCAAAACTTCAGCTTTAGCACGGCCATTTCTTTCAGACTCCAGAAGTTGACAGAACTGTCCAGCCTGGAAGAAGACATTCAAACATATTGTGTTCATGGAAATTATCTGTTCAAAAGTAAAATATAAATGTTGTGTGTGTTGTTTGTCCATCAAGAATGATGATGACCATTCATTTCATCCAGTGGGGTTGAAAGTATGGAGCCGTGAGTTCTAAGATGGCTGATAAGGCCTATTTTGGCTCGAAATGTTCTTTGACAATGTGGACAAAGAATGCTTGACGTTTCTGGAGGAGGATTCTCTGCAGTGGTTTTTCTGTTCTGTCTTTTCTTCACAGCTCTTGCAGTCCTGGTTACCTCACAAGTGACTGCACACTTGCGTAATGCTGCACGCCACGAATTTCGGTCTCTGGCTGCAGTCTCCCAGATGTCATGATGAATTCCA
Source organism: Cepaea hortensis (assembly GCA_963921405.1). Lineage (NCBI taxonomy): Eukaryota > Metazoa > Mollusca > Gastropoda > Stylommatophora > Helicidae > Cepaea > Cepaea hortensis. Next base: position 118,540,970 of record OY992882.1, on the reverse strand, counting down.
AAAGCATTCAGTGAGATTTTCAGAGTGTCTTTAAAAACGTTTCCTCTGGCCGCCTTGGGAGCGTTTACCACAACACAATTCGCCGTAAAAAATATGTTTAGGGAGCCTGTGATCTGGCATGCGAGTCAAGTGACCAGCCCAGCGAATCTGATTCTTAAAATATAAATAATGTATTGATATAACACCAATACTGGAAAACACAGGACATTGTGGCAACTAGCCTTCATCAGCAGACAAATACACACAACACAGCATATAAACATGGGGATGAGACCACAGAAACTACATAAGAATATAAAGATGACAAAAATGAGAACAATGAAGATAAAATGTAACTGTATGAGAATGAAAACGTAACTGGCACTCAAGGGCTGATGTGGTCAGTATCATGCTGACCTCCTTTACTTCCGAAGACATTTCCTGGTACTTATATTAGATTGGGTCAAGTGTATAAATCTGCCTTGATGTGAGTTTGAATCCATGATCTTAAGGTTGACAGGTAAGCATGCTAGTCACAGTGCTTTGTTGCATATCCCTTACAGGACGTTGCAGTCAACACCAGAATTTTTCAGCTGCTGTTGATGTACTAGTCAAGTTTTACATTCAGTAGTTTGCCATTGCGTTCTGAACGACCGGCTCACACTGCATAGTGAAATTAAGAAGGTAAACGGAAACAGGTTAAACAAAGGAAAGTCATGTATGGGTCAAGTCGAAGACATTCTTCAACAGGTGTGTTCACTTGAGGAGTTATAATCTGGCAAGGAGTGGGTACAAGTGCCAAAAGAGTTCAGTACCTCCTTGTCAGTTTGCATCCAACTAGACAGAAAATTCAGACAAGAAAAATCCAGCTGCTGTGGAGGCAAAAGTTCAGGCTTTGATCTTCAAGAATTTTTAAAGGGTGATGCTGTCATTTACACATTTTGACATGTGAGAAATTCATGGGCCTTTACACCTCAGGCTGGAGGAAGAATTGTGAAGGAAGATTCTGGTGTTTTTGCTTTGACCACAAGTAGCCTGACTATGGAAGTCATGGCAGTAAGTAAAGCAATAACATGGCTTGAGAGCAGACCTTCACTCAGGCATGTTTTCTTAGTGACTCAATGAGTATGCTCAGGAAGATAGAGATGGGGTGGGTCAGAAGGCAGTCTCTGGAGAGGTCACAGCTGGGAAAGATTAGTTTCATTCTTGTGCCAGGACATACGGGTGTTCAAGGAAATGAGTGGGCTGACACGCTTTCAGGTAAGGCTACTGTGGAGGGTGGACGAGTCATGGACCAGGCTGATGTACTGAATGCTCTACGAGAAGTAAATCGTTTGCAAGAACCAAGTGATGGCTTTGAATCAACAACCATGATCAGACTGTGAGAACAGCAATTTAAAAGAGGTGTGGCCAAACAAGAACACTATGCAGGAAGCCAAAGAAGATTGATATACCAACACAGAACTGGTGTTGTTAGCTGCTACACGCTGCGGGATTTGCTGAGGAGGGGATCTAAGCACTTATGGACTGAATGGTTCAATGTGCAATGAGGATGACCTGTCGACTAACTAACAAACAAAGAATTGAACTCAGGTCTCCCAAATGGGAATCTAGCATTCTAGCCACTGGCAAGACACTTTGGCTACTATGGTGTTTAATATGGCCAAATTACTTCTTTAAAATATAGGTTACCTTAAATCTTTCATCCTTGCTGCTACCAGAACCATTCCATTGGTAAATAGTTGTACCAAGGTCAAGGATGAACACATCATCAGACTTAATATATTTCTTGTTCAGCGGGACCTGCAAATTATAATATCAGATTTTAACTCTTACTGTTCATGAAACAAACCTATAAATTATTCAGTGAGCCTGCATGCCCAAATTATAACCCTTTAAAAATAAAGTTTGTTCGCAAATAAGCTTGACCTAGTCTAATTTATTTTGTAGTACAGGAGCTAGGGGCTGAAATATGTATTAGTACAAAATAGTAAATTGTTATATTAACATAACATGTCACTGACAATTGTTACTTTTTTAGAAGCAACAATGTCTATCTTTTGCCTTGATTGTGCATTCTGTCAGACTGCTGTTTGTCCATCTTTTGATGTGAATTGTGCTACATTCAGCCCTTCCACAAAGTCAGGTGTCATCTTCCCATTAAAGGTTAACTGCAATTAATTGTTAACAATCTCTGCTGTCCTCCTTGGTAAAGGATGTTTAACAAAAGCTTTGTTAGCAATCTGTGCTGTCCTCCTTGGTAAAGGATGTTCAACAAAAGCAAAAGGACCAATGTTACATGTCTTGAAGCCTACTTGGTATATCGTGCTAATCCCATTTTGTTTATAGACCAACTGACACTTGATGAGTAATGCAGTCAATATCCTATTGACTGACTCCTTCCCAGAACATTTCCAGGAACCATGCCATTTCCTGCTACCCCTGGGTGGTTGGCCCTTGACTCTCTTCCAGGAACCATGCCCTCCTGGTACCTCTGGGTGGTTGGCCCTTGACTCTCTTCCAGGAATCATGCCCTCCTGGTACCTCTGGGTGGTTGGCCCTTGACTCTCTTCCAGGAATCATGCCCTCCTGGTACCTCTGGGTGGTTGGCCCTTGACTCTCTTCCAGGAATCATGCCCTCCTGGTACCTCTGGGTGGTTGGCCCTTGACTCTCTTCCAGGAATCATGCCCTCCTGGTACCTCTGGGTGGTTGGCCCTTGACTCTCTTCCAGGAACCATGCCCTCCTGGTACCTCTGGGTGGTTGGCCCTTGACTCTCTTCCAGGAATCATGCCCTCCTGGTACCTCTGGGTGGTTGGCCCTTGACTCTCTTCCAGGAATCATGCCCTCCTGGTACCTCTGGGTGGTTGGCCCTTGACTCTCTTCCAGGAATCATGCCCTCCTGGTACCTCTGGGTGGTTGGCCCTTGACTCTCTTCCAGGAACCATGCCCTCCTGGTACCTCTGGGTGGTTGGCCCTTGCCTCTCTTCCATGAACCATGCCATTTCCTGGCACCTCTGGGTGGTTGGCCTTGCCTCTCTTCCATGAACCATGCCGCCATTCCCTGATAGCCCTGTGGGATGAGATCAATATTAACTAAATCCTCTGCCCCAATAGGGATTCAAAGAATTAGACCACTGGTTTTTAGATGCAGGCAATATCTTATTGCTAAAAATGTATAACTTGTACAATAAATAAGTGTTATTTCCAGTTGGTTGACTACTTGTCCCTGATATTCTCCCTATCCATCTAAATCTCACACAGAATCCACACAGCTTCTGGCTAGCTCACCTCTTTGACAAGAACGTTCCTCTTAAGTCCTGAGAAGTGAAGAAGTCGGGGCTTGTACTGTTCTGGTTGCACATGACGAAAACCAGTCTGGGCACCTCCGCTCATGATTCTGAAATCAGAAATTGTTCAAATCAAATTACATTTTCATTTGAATCATAGAATTTACTGCTGTATTTTGCTGCAGAAATAATAATTATTTTTTTTACCATTTATATCATAAATGTGCATGGCTTATAATTCTGTAATCAGAAAATTGTTCAATTCATATAATATTTCAATTTGAATTCATAGAATTTACTGCTATTGTGCAGCAGAAATAATCATTATTTTTCTACCAATTATACCACAATGGTCTATAGTATTTTAACAAGCTGTCTGCATCTTTTCAAGACATGCCAATGCCATTATCTTTGCCTTTTCCCTATGATTTTTTTTTTACCTAGATGTTGTGACCTCCCATCAAATGTGTTTAATGTTTATTGTATCTGTTTTGTGTGGTCTAGCAATTAAAATGCTAAAGACAGAGATAGTCAAACATACTGTGCACTGTAATAACCAGATTGTCATGCACTATCACAAACAGAACTTGGAAAAAGAAGGTTAATGACTGAACAAATAACATATATCCTGCATCATCATACTGTGCCATGCCAATAAGTGTGGGCGGCCATATTTCGCTATCTCGCACGATCACTAGAGTCATGAATCAGCTCTGTGTTCTTGACTCGACCATGCCATTATGCCAAGCCATCTGGATATTTACTTCTCTGCCTTCCCCTTGATCTTTCCCCCTCAATCTTGAAAGTTGTCACCAAGTTCTCTAGTTTACTTTGTCTAATAACGTGCTGAAAAAATTGTTGACTGCCTACTTCTAATTTCTTTAATCAGGTTATGGTTTTCATTTGCTTCTTATAGGACTTGATCATTGGTTTTACTGTCTGTCCAATGTTATTCTTTGTATTTTCCATAGAAACCACATTTCGACTGCCATTAGATGATTTTTACATTGTCTGCTCATTTTCCATATTTCACATCCATACAAAAGTACAGGTTCTATGTATCACTTTAATTAACACTCTTTTCCTCACTGCAATTGACATCTTTTTATTGGTGAGTATGCTTTCTATCTTGCAAAAGGCTACCTTTGCCTATTATATTAACTACATAATCTTCACCAAAAACCATTCACTTAACAAGGCTAAAACCAGACCCATGTGCTGTGTACAAACAGGTAATGAGTGGGTACCAAGAAAGTAGGTCACTCACGTGATGGTCTTGAAGTAGGATTTAAATAGCTCCGATTCATGACCTTGAACCTCCCGATGCTGAATTGGGGCATCATTAAGATAGGTATCCAGCTCCACAGTTTTGTAGGCCGCAGTACCGTACTCATCCTGACAATCAACAATATAAAAGCATTCAAGCATATATAAAATAGCATGATACTCATTACAAGCTGTGATAGTATAGTACTTAGTGCACTTGCCTGGCAAGAGTGTAGTCTGGGTTCAAACCCCAGCAGCAGAGGCTGAATGATTTTTTTTATATTATCAGTATAGCTCTAGGGTTGACCCAGCTTCATAAAAATGGGTAACAAATAGTTTCAGATATTTTCTGGCAAGGAAAGGTGATGAGGAAGCGAACTGACACCCCTTGTCAGTGCATCATGACCCAAAATATGTGATGACCAAACACTTCACAACCCTTATCATTACATCATTACCTAGAATATGTGATGGTCCAACACTTCACACCTCATATCATTACATCATGACTAGAATATGTGATGGTCCAACACTTCACACTCCATATCATTACATCATGACTAGAATATGTGATGGTCCAACACTTCACACCCCATATCATTACATCATGACTAGAATATGTGATGGTCCAACACTTCACACCCCATATCATTACATCATGACTAGAATATGTGATGGTCCAACACTTCACACCCCATATCATTACATCATGACTAGAATATGTGATGGTCCAACACTTCACACTCCATATCATTACATCATGACTAGAATATGTGATGGTCCAACACTTCACACCCCATATCATTACATCATGACTAGAATATGTGATGGTCCAACACTTCACACTCCATATCATTACATCATGACTAGAATATGTGATGGTCCAACACTTCACACCCCATATCATTACATCATGAATAGAATATGTGATGGTCCAACACTTCACACCCCATATCATTACATCATTACCTAGAATATGTGATGGTCCAACACTTCACATCACATATCATTACATCATGACCTAGAATATGTGATGGTCCAACACTTCACATCCCATATTATTACATCATTACTAGAATATGTGATGGTCCAACACTTCACATCACATATCATTACATCATGACTAGAATATGTGATGGTCCAACACTTCACACTCCATATCATTACATCATAATCTAGAATATGTGATGGTCCAACACTTCACACCCCATATCATTACATCATTACCTAGAATATGTGATGGTCCAACACTTCACATCACATATCATTACATCATGACTAGAATATGTGATGGTCCAACACTTCACACCCCATATTATTACATTACCTAGAATATGTGATGGTCCAACACTTCACATCACATATCATTACATCATGACTAGAATATGTGATGGTCCAACACTTCACACCCCATATCATTACATCATTACCTAGAATATGTGATGGTCCAACACTTCACATCACGTATCATTACATCATGACTAGAATATGTGATGGTCCAACACTTCACACATCATATCATTACATCATATCTAGAATATGTGATGGTCCAACACTTCACACCCCATATCATTACATCATTACCTAGAATATGTGATGGTCCAACACTTCACACCCCATATCATTACATCATGACTAGAATATGTGATGGTCCAACACTTCACACCCCATATCATTACATCATTACCTAGAATATGTGATGGTCCAACACTTCACACCCCATATCATTACATCATGACTAGAATATGTGATGGTCCAACACTTCACACCACATATCATTACATCATTACCTAGAATATGTGATGGTCTAACACTTCACATCACATATCATTACATCATTATCTAGAATATGTGATGGTCCAACACTTCACACCCCATATCATTACATCATTACCTAGAATATGTGATGGTCTAACACTTCACATCACATATCATTACATCATGACTAGAATATGTGATGGTCTAACACTTCACACCACATATTACATCATTACCTAGAATATGTGATGGTCTAACACTTCACATCACATATCATTACATCATTACCTAGAATATGTGATGGTCCAACACTTCACACCCCATATCATTACATCATGACTAGAATATGTGATGGTCCAACACTTCACACCCCATATCATTACATCATGACCTAGAATATGTGATGGTCCAACACTTGACATCCCATATCATTACATCATTACTAGAATATGTGATGGTCTAACACTTCACATCACATATCATTACATCATGACTAGAATATGTGATGGTCCAACACTTCACACCCCATATCATTACATCATGACCTAGAATATGTGATGGTCCAACACTTCACACCCCATATCATTACATCATGACTACAATATGTGATGACCTAACACTTAACACCCCATATCATTACATCATTACCTAGAATATGTGATGGTCCAACACTTCACATCACATATCATTACATCATTACCTAGAATATGTGATGGTCCAACACTACACACCCCATATCATTACATCATTACCTTGACTATGTGATGGTCCAACACTTCACACCTCATATCATTACATCATGACTAGAATATGTGATGGTCCAACACTTCACACTCCATATCATTACATCATAATCTAGAATATGTGATGGTATAACACTTCACACCCCATATCATTACATCATTACTTAGAATATGTGATGGTCCAACACTTCACACCACATATCATTACATCATGACTAGAATATGTGATGGTCCAACACTTCACACCTCATTTGCAGTGTCTGCTATGGTACAATCTTCCATTGGCAGGCTTTAATTCAACAATAAAAAATATTGAGCATCTGTTGGATGTTTCCCTGGGACATGCTTGTGTGGTGGGAAATAGCAGGCGGACAGATTGGCAGGATCTGCACTGCTCGGCTGCCACATAGTATTCACACATGATGATGATGGTTAGACAAGATTGGGAAAACCCGATAGGTGCACGCATAGGCACGAGTGCGCACCAACATAAACAAGGGAGTGACGTTGTTTGACAACAGACGGGGAAAAGGACATGAAAGGAGAAGTCATATGTTGAAGGCTGTGGCATAAATTGGAGAGGCTTTGAGCTAGTATCTAGTATGAATCCAGTGATGGACCAATAAGGGACATGGATAAGTATTCTATGTGTGAAGGAAATGAAGACACGATCTAGACGAGAGGAGAAACAACGAAAGGACAGAATGGTCATCCTCAAGGTGATACTTCGTGTTATCTGAATCACGACAATGGGTTTTAGTTATGCAGGTCAGTAATATATTTATCTCAGTATTTTGTGATCCTATAGCTCGGATGCTGACCTGGCAATGACAGGCACTTTCGAGGGAATCACCGGCAGATATAGCAAGTTGACTTTGTAAATATATGCTCATTAAACGGCATTGAACTTTGTCAGCCATTAGTCCGGATTCAGTCTATCACGGTTCACAGGTTGATCATTATTCCTGTTGCTCCAAATCGAGCTGACATTCGTTTTACCAACATGTTCGTTGCATATTGTTTTCCGTCATATTTGAGGAAGCAACAGCTTGCTGGCATCGGCTGCAGGGAGCATCTTAATTTATATAATATCTAGTCTAGACAGTGAAACAGACCCTGTTTGTGCAAGCCTGAGTTGGACTATATGATCTCCAAGCCATTCTGCCACCTTACTTTCTCCTTCCCTTACTGCACATGCTTCGGGCAGAGTGACAGGCTTCTATTCAACAATCAAAAAGAGAGCATCTGTTGGATTTCTTTACCCCAGAACATGCTGGTGTGGTGGGAAAAAAGCAGGCAAACAGATTGGCTGGGTCTGCACCTCTGTGTGGGGTATTCGTGCATGATGAGGCAGCATGGTCGAGGCCCTTCGGGATCGTGTGTACAGTGCAGTTGAAGAGCTGGATCAACACAGCCTGGAGGGCATGGTACTGCAGGGAGTGTACAGAGAATCTAGCCTACACCCGGGGCTCCGAGGAGGGGCCAGACGTACACATAATCAGACTACTGTTGGTACTATTAATATTGGGACTCTATGCTGGCTGTTGAAGATTAGGATGGAGCACTATGGGAATGTTCTGAGTGCCGAGATGTTCTTGAGTCAACTCAACTTATTATAAAGCATACACACCTCCCTGCTGTCTGTCATTAGAAACTGGCTGATGTTTTAGCCAAGTTTTCATAAACTGCAGATACAATACAAGTCAAGGGAATCCCATGGCTGATACAATGACAGGATTTTGGAGTGACAGGACTGACCACTTCAAGACCAGAACATCTGTATTTGGGTCAGTGCTGGGAAGACAGTAAGTGTGACTAGCATTTTTTCTAAACTCTTTTTTATTCTTTTAGTCCCTGGTTATCCTTCTAATTATTCTTTTATAACTGTTAGTGATTTCTTGTAAGTTTACGTTAAGTAATTTACCATTGCTTTTTTAACAGCCAGCACTCATGCCATTGTATGAACACCAACGCAAGGTGGCCTGTTTCCAAATCGCCCACAGCTTGTTTCGATTGTGCTATGCGGAATTTTAAATTGTGTTCATAACTCCTTTGCCATAGAGCCTCCTCTTTTATAACCATAATTTGTTTTTAAATAGCAAAGGACCCGTCTCCACACCTGTAGACAAATTGGGTATATTGTAACAAGTAAAGGACTCCGTTTACACACCTTGAGGTGCACTGGGTACATAGTGCTAATCTCACATTTGTATAGACCAAATGGCACTATATGGGTGCTGTGCTCTAAATTGCACTGGTTGCCTTTCACTTCTAGATTGTACTTAAACATTCTTTTCTTTTAAAACTGCAATCAGCAACTTTTTATTGACTACTTTTGCTGATGCTATCTATCGGTCTCTGTGGCTAAGGGCTTGCGAACGCAATTTGTGAGCCCGTATACCCGGGTTCGAAACATGGCGCTGCTGGTTTTTTCGAAAAAGGTATAGGGGCCGGTCGTTCAGAAAGCAATGGCAAACTACTGAACGTAACACTTGCCTAGTACATCAACAGCAGCTGAAAATGCTGGTGTTGACTGCAACGTCCCGTAAGGGATATGCAACAAATTAATTAATTCTTGTTCTGTACAGACATAGACACAGAGAAATACAAGTGAAATGGTGACAGATATGAACAGAAAGCCAGGCACACTTTTTATTGATGAGTATGCTTCCTATCTTGATCGCAGACAATGAACAGGACTTGCAAAATTTAGTAGATGCGGTTGTTGCACACAGTGAACAACTAGGGTTAGAACGCAATATTAAGAAGACACAGATTATGGCATGGCATGGTCGAGACAGAAACATGGAGCTGATCCACGACTCTGGTGATCGAGTGAGATGGCAAAACATGACCGCCCACGCTTATCGGCATGGCACATGATGGATGGAGATTATGGTCATCACAGGGAAGAAGGAAATACCACAATGTGATATAGGAGTAAATGGGCATATTCTTAAGCAAATGAATCGATACAGTTATCTCAGAAAAGTCATAACATCTGATGGAAGATGCCTTGAAGAGATTAGAACAAACATTGCCATTGTGAAGGTAGCCTTTAGCAAGATGAAAAACATACTGACCAATAAAAAGATATCAATTGAAACTAGAAAAAGAGTGTTGAAGTGCTACATAGAACCTGTACTTTTGTATGGATGTGAAGCGTGGACAATGAGCAGTCAAGCTGAAAAACATCTGATGGCTGTGGAAATGTGGTTTCTGAGGAAAATGCAAAGAATACCAAGGACAGACAGAAAAACCAATGAACAAGTCCTTCAAGAAACAAATGAAGATCGTAAACTGATTAGAGTCATTAGACGTAGACAGTAAAAAATTTTTGGGCATGTTATGAGAAGAAATGACTTGGAGAACTTGGTGACGACTGGCAAGATTGAAGAAAAGAGACCAAGGGGAAGACCGAGAAGTAAATGCCTGGATGGCTTGGCCACGTGGCAAGGTCGAGACAGGAACACGGAGCTGATCTGCGACTCTGGTGATCGAGTTAGATGCAGAACATGACCACTCATGCTAATCGTCATGGCACATGATGGATGGATAGATGGATGGATGGATGGATGGATGTTTCCTATCTGGCAAAAGACTACTTTTGCCAAGGTGATTCTTGTTCTAGACAGACATAGAAAAAGAAATACAAGCGGAAGAGTGACAGATATAAGCAGAAAGCCTACATACATGAAACACCAAGACATGATGCAATCAATGTTACACACTCACTTTTTTAATGATTAAAATACTACATAGAGAAACCAAGATATTATAATGCTCAGTTTACCTGTGTACTCTCCTTGCCAATCCAGAAATGAACATCATACTTCAGTTCATCTTCTCCTTCAATTTTGTACGTCTGCATCATAAAATAGATTATCAGTTAGTTTTAATATGTATAAACAATTACACAATTAATGTAAATACAGAAGCAACAAACATTGGGAAAAAGGGGATGTCATATTTATTCACATTTAATAGGTCCTATCATAGTAAGATCACGTGACCAACCCACTTGTTCACCAATGTTTTATTCTAGAGAATTCTATAAACAATCAGGCTGAACCTTGCAAAACTGAGCTAATAAGAAAGAACTCTACTGACAACACTGCCAGATCTCTTCATAATAATCTAAGATAATTCTTCTCATGTAATGAGGCGAGAGGTATAGGGAAACGTGATGACTGAAATGTCAGCGGTAAAAGTGGTAGGGGCAGACCTAAATAAATCATACTGGATTGACTGTGATGGTGACATGGAGGAATATCAATGGAACTGATCCAAATCATCAGGGACCAAGAGATGTGGAGATGCATGAATGCCTAAGCCAGTTGGCATAGAACATGATGATGATGATGAACTCTTATGTAATTTTGGCATTTCAATTCTGAATATCACCTTGCAGAATGTCTCCAGTCTAAGCACTGCTTTTTTCACCACTATTGTATCTTTATCCTTGCAGCATTGATCAATTGTCAAAATTAGTTCTAATGGCAAACTACTGAGCGTAATCTTGCCAAGAAATTAACAATCAGCTGAAAGATGCTGATGTTGACAGTAATGTCCTGTAAAGGATATGCAAACATTTTTATAGCAACTACTAATATTCCCCTCAGCTCTCAAAGCTAAATCATCAACTCTTTCCAGGCTGGGTACTCATCATGACCTTGACATAAATCCACTTGACCCTTTTTGTCACAAGCAAGGAAGGCATTCTGTGTCATCAGCTATTGTCAAAGTATTTCAAGCAATGAATCATATATTACTATATCTTTCATTTGGTCTGTGCATACTAAAGAAATCTGGTTAGATATTTTTACACAGTGCAGTATGTTTTTATACAAGGTGTATATATTTTGCCGATTTGCCTCAACTCATACCTGGATAAAAGAAGAACAACTAAGAATAGAATATGAAAGCCAAATTTTTAAGTGGCAATATTATGCAGTAATCAAAATGGTTTATTTCATTAAATAATTTGCTGATGCAATGCTACTGTTGCTAATCCCTACACTGCCTAAATGTCTACTCTTGGAAGAGAAAAGGACAATTGACTAGTGAGGTCACTTGGTCTCCATATAACATGGCAATCTTGTTCAGTAATCAACAAGGTGTTCCCCAAGAAAAAGAACAAATAAATAAACCTTGAACTTCTGGTATCCACAAGTAATTACACCCAATAAAGCTTATAAAACCTTAAATATGCAGAGCTACTTAGTTGCACATCCTTTTTAGGGTGTTGCAGTCAACCCCAGCATTTATTGTTGCTGTATGATCTCTAGGCAAGTTTACGTTCAGTAGTTTTCCATTGCTTTCTGAATGACTGGCACCCATACCAATTCGTAAAAAAATCAACGCAATGCGGTCTACTGCCAAATCGTGTGCAGCTGTGTTGCAACCGCAGGTTTGCGGGACCGCGAACCGCATCTGTAACCCCTTCGCCACCAAGCCGGCTAAACATGCATAGCAGAAAAAATAAAGTAACCATATCACATACATGGAAAGTACCACTGACAAGATTAATGAGCATTTACGTTAAACAGATGTGAGTTTTATTTTTAGGTGGGCTGATTATTATTATAAAACTGAGAACTCACAAAAGTCCAAAATAAAACAGTTATATGCATATAAATAATTTTATGTTATCATGATGACTCACGTTTAGGATGATGTATGAGTCGCCAGAAAAGAATTTTCCATAGTCCTGAGTTGGCCATGGTTTCACTTTGAATTGCTGAATAATATAAGATCGCAAATAGCAAAGCGTTAGTACCAGATTGGCATGGCAAATGATGTAAACACAAAATCTAGGACTGCTACAAGCAAATGTAATATCTGATGGATGAAGTACTGGTGACGTAGATATGTGTATAAACACACATATATATCTATAGCATGTATATACCTAAAGGAAGCCCCTTTATGTATATTATAAACAAATAAACAAACGACCCACATATGTTCAAGTTGATTCAGCGGGGGGTCTGTATGACAGCTGGAACTCATGCCACCAGCATAAGAACTCTTCAATGGCTACTGAAGAAGAGAACGGGACATGTGTAGGAATATCCCATGTGCAATGTTGTTGAAGTTTTCCTAGATCTCATATTTCATAGTTTCTTCTTCAATTTAAAATTCCCCAGATTTTTCATAGGAATACAATTGATCCAGAACAAGGACCAAGATTTGTCGAGAGACATAAATGTCTAGACCACTTTACAGGGCACATAATGATGAAACAATGGTTAACTCTTAAAAGCCAGAGAGTCAGCATGTCGGGTCGGTAATAGAAAGCCAGTATGTGGAGTCAGTAATGGAAAGCCAGTAAGTGTGGCTATTTTCATAAACTTGTTGTTTCAATTCTTCTATGGTTATACTTTTTTAATGTCTCCAGTATAACTATATATACTGCATTCGTATAGTTGTGAAAAAAGAAATTGTAGACATAACGCCTTTAAATATCAACTAATATATAAATGGGAGTCGCAGTAGTGCAGTGGTTAGAATGCTAGCCTGCCAGTCCTGAGGTCATGTTTTTGAATTCCCATCATGGTAGAGATTTTTAAATAACTGTTGTGGCCTGCCAGGTTGACCCAGACTAAAATGGATGCCAGCAAATGTTCTGGGAGGTAGAAACAGCCAGTGTGGTTACTGACCACATCCAGGGCCAATTGGTCTACACAAATATGGGGTAAGCACTATATATCCCACAGGCCTGAAGACACAGACTGGGGTCCTTAACTTGTTACTAACATATCAACACTCACAGAGATGGACAAGTTCAACACCAAACACTGGAAAATGTCATGTCCTTTCAGAATTAATGAGATGAAGTTAACAGTGTGTACAACTTTCATAATGAATAAGGAAGTGAACTTTGTTAAGAGCTTTCATAATCAACAAGGAAGTTAACTGTGTATAGAACTTTCATAATCAATAACGAAGTTAATTGTGTATAGAACTTTCATAATCAACAAGGAAGTTAACTGTGCATAGAACTTTCATAATCAATAACAAAGTTAACTGTGTATATAACTGTTATAATCAATAAGGAAGTTAACTGTGTATATAACTTTCACAATCAATAAGAAAGTTAACTGTGTATATAACTTTCATAATTAATAACAAAGTTAACTGTGTACAGAACTTTCATAATCAATAAGGAAGTTAACTGTGCATAGAACTTTCATAATCAATAAGGAAGTTAAATGTGCATAGAACTTTCATAATCAATAAGGAAGTTAACTGTGTATAGAACTTTCATAATCAACAAGGAAGTTAACTGTGCATAGAACTTTCATAATCAATAACAAAGTTAACTGTGTATATAACTGTTATAATCAATAAGGAAGTTAACTGTGTATATAACTTTCACAATCAATAAGAAAGTTAACTGTGTATATAACTTTCATAATTAATAACAAAGTTAACTGTGTACAGAACTTTCATAATCAATAAGGAAGTTAACTGTGCATAGAACTTTCATAATCAATAAGGAAGTTAAATGTGCATAGAACTTTCATAATCAATAAGGAAGTTAACTGTGTATAGAACTTTCATAACCAACAAGGAAGTTAACTGTGTATAGAACTTTCATAACCAACAAGGAAGTTAACTGTGTATAGAACTTTCATAATCAAAAAGGAAGTTAATAGTGTAGAGAGCTATTATAATCAACAAGGAAGTTAATTGTCTATAGAGATTTCAAAATCAACAAGGAAGTCAACTGCCTGAAATACAATCAAACATATGCTTCTTCTATCACTGTCTTTTATTTCCCAGTGGAGTGCCTAAGCCTTCAACCGACTCACACCAAGCCCACGTATCATTTGATGTCTTTTATTTCCCAGTGGAGTGCCTAAGCCTTCAACCGACTCACACCAAGCCCACGTATCATTTGATGTCTTTTATTTCCCAGTGGAGTGCCTAAGCCTTCAACCGACTCACACCAAGCCCACGTATCATTTGATGTCTTTTATTTCCCAGTGGAGTGCCTAAGCCTTCAACCGACTCACACCAAGCCCACGTATCATTTGATGTCTTTTATTTCCCAGTGGAGTGCCTAAGCCTTCAACCGACTCACACCAAGCCCACGTATCATTTGATGTCTCCTGCAGCTCCTCCCATACCCTCCCCATATTACTCATCCCTGTCTCTAATTCTCTTCTCCATGTTTTGCTTGTCTCTCTCTATTTTATTTTTGCCCTGAGGATTCCAGAAGAAGGTGTTTATAGTTTCTATTACCACATTTGTGTCAATGTGTGTTATTTCCAGCGCCAGTATCTTTTCCTCATCTCTTGATTCACTGGAATTTGTTTAGTTTTCTCCATGAGCTCAACATTGGTGGTTCTGTCACTGTCACGAATTGGCCGCCTTAACATCCCAGAATATTTTTCTCGGTCTCCAAATTTGAGAGGCCAAATTGAGAAAGAATGAATTAATCACACTACTCCAAAATTATCTAGTCGTGAGGTAAGATTATTCACAAAAAGCCTCTAGCCATGACGTAAGCTTGCAGAGGGCAAGTAAAATGGCCATGGACTGTGTAATTAAAACTGACCAGGCATGACACCTGATAAGCACAGGTAGGAAATCGCCAGGTGTGAACAACATTGACAGAGGGAGAGATAATAGCCCCAGGGCTGTAAACTAAGCCCCGCCCACTCTGACTGGCAGACTCAGGGAGGTGTGAACCAGGTCTGATAAGACAATTAACACTGAGGACTTGGGGCCAGACAGAGAGGAGCAAGGTGTGATGGCCAGTTGCAATGATAAGGGCAATTACTGTCAGGAGGAGATAAGAAGAATTTATGACGGGAATGCCAAGGAGATAATATGGTCTGCTTGACTTAGCTTAAATAAGGGTCCCTAGCCTGTTTTAGGTTAGATTAAGTTTGACTTCAGAACAGGTAGGAACTATCTCAATGTCTGTAGTCATATGCATGAATATTATGTTGGCTGCTAGGAATTATTTCTTAGTAACTAGTCCCTTAGTAAGTCTCTTAGTTTCTTAGATGGATGGACCGATTTTCAGTCTATATCTGATCTAGGTTATTGCAAGAACTATCATTGTCATAGGTTACTTGAGTGTTCTTTCTGAGTTCTGTGTTCAATATAATTGTGCTGTAAGTGCTACTCTTCTGAGAAGTAGAAACTTATTGAAGGCAGGTCTTGTCTAGATATACTTGAGGTGTCGTAGCAGATGCTTGCCATCTCTTTCTAAACTAGACTAGTCTCGTTTTTGGTGTGTGCATTTGTTGTACAGAATATAGTCGACTGACTATTTCTTTAATTCTTACAACAGCAGTAACTAACTAGTGCATTATGCTATGATGTTAAAGTATCATAATATGTCTAGTTTAATCAATATGTTTATGTGTATTGGATGTTTGATAAATTGATTTGTCATATGCAAACCTACCAATATGAAGTGTTATGCTATTGTCTGCGCATTGACACCTTGGCCAACGATTGTGTTGGAAGCAGAGGTGTAATGGTACAGACATTACCCACAATTGGTATAGGGTATATGGTGCTAAACCTTTTTCATCATATGGTGGAGGGTAATGCATGGAAACCTGGCACAGCTACTGGTCACGGCTTGTAAGCCCGGTTGATCAGGCATTATTATAATACCATTACCAACCCCGTGAGCTGCTAAACAAACATTGGACGGAGCGGCTGTACGACACAGAATTTCTGTATTAGCGACCTGGACATGGGGCGGCAGAAATGTAATCATTACAGGCGTGTGAGACAATTGAAAAGCCCGTCCCAGACTAAAGACAGTAGGGAGAAGGAGGATGGTGAACACAGTAGAGCTGGAAGATAAACTTGGCCAGACTGGTCATTGTATATGTTTGTGTTATGATATGTTTTAATTAGGATTGCGCTGATGTAGAACTGATATAACACATTCTCGACTTTCTTTCAAGCTCTCACAAGGAGCACCTATGTTATAGATCTCAAGACTAGAGACTACTGACTAGGAGTGTCAGGACTGACAGGATCTCAGAATACCGGCAAGCTGTTCTTTTTTCTTTTGTTGTCTACTGGAGAGTGGGGATCTGGACCACAGATCCAGATAGATGGAGTAACAAGTAAAGTTACGTAATGTTTGTCATCATCCTCATATTGACAATCATCCTATGTCTATTGTTATGATTAGCAAATAAATGTTGTAGTATTGTAACTCATAGTTCTGTCATTATATTTTTTCCAATTGTGCATACGTATTGTTGTGTACATTGGTGGGGGTTCACTTACACACCAAGGAAAGGAGCAGTCAGGGAGAAAACCTGTACTGAGATAGTCGTCTATACTAATATATTTAGACTTAAAACATCTATCTTAAGCTAACCTTCTCTTTCCTAACCTTGGCGAATATTCAGCACAGTTCATTTCATTTTGTAACGAGCCACTTGGAGCTGTACGTTGGATATTCATGGGCTTAATCTGTAGTTCAGCCATATAGATTTTGTCCCTAGTCAGTTTCTGACTATCTGGGGTTGCTCGCCAGTGAATAAGATTTTCATCTAGCCGGTGGGGCACCCCGACTTATGACAGATTGGGGGCTCATCCGGGATCCTGAACCAGGATTCTAGTAATCATAGTGATTCTACTAGACCCTAGACATACGATTTTAAAAGTTAACTCTTGTAATCTTCAGTCATCAAAATAGACTATCATCAGATGTAGCTAATTTTAGTTGAGGAAGTTACAGAGTATAGATATAACTTTTCAAAAGTGTATAACAGATAAGAACTTATGAGAACTACCTCATCTATCATTTATTGATAAGTATTTTAATTCTTATCATTTAGTGTATCATTCATCATTTAATGATAACTGATCACTTTAATCATATTTACATTGATGTGTTTGATGATTTAACTGCTTGATTGATTTGCCATTTTATGCTTACTTATGCCATTTTAATTATGACATGTATGCAGTGCATTTTAATATTTATTTAGGTAAATATTAGTATTGATTACTGTGTAGTATATCTCTCACACTTACTTCACTGCGGTCGCCAGAAACTACTTGAATATTACTTTCAGTTGTCTTTCACTGCTGACTGTTAACTCTACACATTGGTTTTGATTCTGCTGTCATTGGTTCACTCTTGTCTTTCTAGCTTAGCTTTGAATTTGATAGATACATAGGAGCTTACCATTAGCAAATATGGACTCACCTTCCCAGGATCTAGATTATCTGAAGGCGCGCACAGATTACTTAGAGTCCACGAGAAGGTTAGGCATAATAGAGGGCTTAACAGGAGAACAATTAGAAACATACATCAGAGACAAGATGAAAGAGTGGGACATGGCGGAGGAACAGATGAATAAAACAATTGATGAGTTATTTGAAGCAAAAGAGCGTAGCAAAACTGAAGAAGCAGAGATTAATAAACAGCATATGGAAGTAGTCAATGCAGAGAAGCTAACCTTTCTAGCGGAACATAAGGTAGGAGATATGGATGCTCACCAAACCAGGAAGGAAGGGACATCTTTGCCAACCACCGCGGAATCAGAGTTAGTGGACCGGGAACTACAAGTTCTCATTCGACCCAGTCCTAAACGGAAAAGAGGGAAGAAAAAACGTGCCAGGGGCATTTCAAGCAGTCACAAACGTGATAACTGTTTGCACCACGGAAATTGTGGACTCACTGGTTCGCCAGTACAGGACCTTCAGGAAAACCACTTGACGTCTATGAGAAATGAATCTCGAGAGAAAGAGGAACTGAAGACAACCTTTAATGAGGTCGCAGGCGGAGACCTAGCCGATTCTCACATTCCCTTCTGTTCACAGAATCACGAAGTGGAATTACATCTGACTGAAATAGGGAGGATGGAAGTAACTGAATCCCAGGTGAATTTCACTGCTGCAACGCGGGAAGAATCACCAATTATCAGTTCAGATAATTTAACTGGTCCGCCAGTACAAGACTCCCAGGAATCTCATTTTACTTCAACGAGAGGTGAAACTCAAGAGGAAGATGACCTGAGGACATCTTTTAAGGAGGTCGGAGATCGAAAGGTAACCGACTTTATTATTCCCTTCAGCTCAGGAGAGGATGAAGTGGGATTAAATTTGACTGACAGAGGGATGAAGGAAGACCCGGAACCCCTTGTGATCTTTGAGGCTGCAGCTCAGGAAAAGACACTAGACATCAGTTCAAATTATTTACGTATTGTGATGGATTGCTTAGACAGCCCACCGCAGGATTTACCTCAACTGGACTTAGCCCATGAAAGCAGGACCAGAGAGGAACATCCAGACCAGGAAACATTTCCAGTTGTTATCTCACAGTATACCAGTTCGGAGACTCAAGAAACACAGGGAATTGTCATGAGCCAGAATATGGACTCTGATATTGTGCAGACAACATTGTCTATAGATGCTAAAGAAGAAACTTCTTTGCACAAGATGGAGGAAGAAACGCCTATCATCTCATTAGCTGAAGTTATCAGGGAATTCCAGCAACAGGAACCTGAAGTAACAGAAGTCAAGAGTGGTTTGGAATCAACACTCTTAGGACTCAATCTACCCTTCAGTCAGGTCGATTTGATAGGAGTAGATCAGCTATTTGTGGATACTTTATTCAAAAGTAACTCCACTTTATCGCCCTGGAGTAACTATGTTGTTTCTCAAGGCAGGACAACTTGGCACACTAAAATTCCACTTTCTAGCACGGTTTTCACACGAAACTCTAATGCAGAGAAACTCAGCCCATTAACTGATTATCAGGGGAAGAAACCGCGACACCGAGGAGGGACGATTGTTACTCCCGACTTTGAAGGAGGAAAGCGCCAGTTGAATTTATATCATGGGACCATGATGTGTAACATTATTCCTTTCAAAAGGAAGTTATTGATGGATCAGTTGAGGGTCTATAAAGGATGGAGGAATATCACGGAGACAAGCTTTGCTGTGGCCAGCTTATGCAAGACCTCACTACGGGTACATCCTCGGCTGAAAGGAGTAAATCACGTGAGTGAATGGTGTAAAACAATTGCTGCCCAGAGGCGTAGAAGAATCCCGTTGATTGTGATCTTTCCCAGAGGGGTAAAATTACAACCTCCTGACAATTACCGGATTTTACCAAGCTATTGCATGGAATCCCGGCCGAAAACCAGGTACAAGGATCTATCCAGAGTATCTTTGGGTTATGGAAATGGGACGTCTTTATGCAGAAGCATGACAACCCACTGCCACAAGGAATATTGGAAACCTTTAGGCAGATACAGAACGGAGAGTGCTTAGGCATTATTCTGGGATGTACGGCGTGCTTTGACAAAAGATTTCTGGCAGAAACTTTTTTTTAAGGGGAAAGCTCTGTCACGAATTGGCCGCCTTAACATCCCAGAATATTTTTCTCGGTCTCCAAATTTGAGAGGCCAAATTGAGAAAGAATGAATTAATCACACTACTCCAAAATTATCTAGTCGTGAGGTAAGATTATTCACAAAAAGCCTCTAGCCATGACGTAAGCTTGCAGAGGGCAAGTAAAATGGCCATGGACTGTGTAATTAAAACTGACCAGGCATGACACCTGATAAGCACAGGTAGGAAATCGCCAGGTGTGAACAACATTGACAGAGGGAGAGATAATAGCCCCAGGGCTGTAAACTAAGCCCCGCCCACTCTGACTGGCAGACTCAGGGAGGTGTGAACCAGGTCTGATAAGACAATTAACACTGAGGACTTGGGGCCAGACAGAGAGGAGCAAGGTGTGATGGCCAGTTGCAATGATAAGGGCAATTACTGTCAGGAGGAGATAAGAAGAATTTATGACGGGAATGCCAAGGAGATAATATGGTCTGCTTGACTTAGCTTAAATAAGGGTCCCTAGCCTGTTTTAGGTTAGATTAAGTTTGACTTCAGAACAGGTAGGAACTATCTCAATGTCTGTAGTCATATGCATGAATATTATGTTGGCTGCTAGGAATTATTTCTTAGTAACTAGTCCCTTAGTAAGTCTCTTAGTTTCTTAGATGGATGGACCGATTTTCAGTCTATATCTGATCTAGGTTATTGCAAGAACTATCATTGTCATAGGTTACTTGAGTGTTCTTTCTGAGTTCTGTGTTCAATATAATTGTGCTGTAAGTGCTACTCTTCTGAGAAGTAGAAACTTATTGAAGGCAGGTCTTGTCTAGATATACTTGAGGTGTCGTAGCAGATGCTTGCCATCTCTTTCTAAACTAGACTAGTCTCGTTTTTGGTGTGTGCATTTGTTGTACAGAATATAGTCGACTGACTATTTCTTTAATTCTTACAACAGCAGTAACTAACTAGTGCATTATGCTATGATGTTAAAGTATCATAATATGTCTAGTTTAATCAATATGTTTATGTGTATTGGATGTTTGATAAATTGATTTGTCATATGCAAACCTACCAATATGAAGTGTTATGCTATTGTCTGCGCATTGACACCTTGGCCAACGATTGTGTTGGAAGCAGAGGTGTAATGGTACAGACATTACCCACAATTGGTATAGGGTATATGGTGCTAAACCTTTTTCATCATATGGTGGAGGGTAATGCATGGAAACCTGGCACAGCTACTGGTCACGGCTTGTAAGCCCGGTTGATCAGGCATTATTATAATACCATTACCAACCCCGTGAGCTGCTAAACAAACATTGGACGGAGCGGCTGTACGACACAGAATTTCTGTATTAGCGACCTGGACATGGGGCGGCAGAAATGTAATCATTACAGGCGTGTGAGACAATTGAAAAGCCCGTCCCAGACTAAAGACAGTAGGGAGAAGGAGGATGGTGAACACAGTAGAGCTGGAAGATAAACTTGGCCAGACTGGTCATTGTATATGTTTGTGTTATGATATGTTTTAACCCTTTACAAGGCATAGCGTCTGATTCCGGCCGATGCGAGAAAACGATCGCAACGGCCGATTCCGGCCGACACTATTATGCATTGTAAAATCGCGATCTCTCGGCTTTCCGACACTTCCGACGGCTACTTTCGCTTTCGCCTACAGCTTGACAACGTGGCCGCCATTTGTAAACGCGATAGTATCAATTTAAACGGACTTTTTAGGACAATTTTTGATAGTTTTCGGGATTTTTACGCTGTTTTTCAAAATGGATTTCGGCGATTCTTCAAGTGATAGCCGAGATTTCGCTAGGTTAATTTTAAATAACATTAAAGGGCACGAAGTTGACTATTAATCGGAGCTAGATATCAGTGCAAAGCGTTACTTTGCATTAGCAGTCGTGAGTCGGACTTTAAAGAAAGTGAATATGATTCTGAAAATGTGTTTGTATATTGCCGTATAGGTGACGGAAAATCACAAACAACATGCCGTATTTCGTAAATATTTGTGTTCATGTATGGATTACCGGCAACAATCACGTGAGTAACATATTCTGCATGCTTTTCCCTTCATTGTGTTGTTTATTTAACTAAAATCGGTTGACTAACACCTTATTTGTGATGTTTTTACTAACGCGACCCGAACTTTTTCCAAACCTGAAAAAATCTTGCCCGTTCAGGGCTACAAAATGGACAAGCGTCTGCCCTGTAAAGGGTTAATTAGGATTGCGCTGATGTAGAACTGATATAACACATTCTCGACTTTCTTTCAAGCTCTCACAAGGAGCACCTATGTTATAGATCTCAAGACTAGAGACTACTGACTAGGAGTGTCAGGACTGACAGGATCTCAGAATACCGGCAAGCTGTTCTTTTTTCTTTTATTGTCTACTGGAGAGTGGGGATCTGGACCACAGATCCAGATAGATGAAGTAACAAGTAAAGTTACGTAATGTTTGTCATCAATATCAATATGTATATGATTTCATCATCCTTATATTGACAATCATCCTATGTCTATTGTTATGATTAGCAAATAAATGTTGTAGTATTGTAACTCATAGTTCTGTCATTATATTTTTTCCAATTGTGCATACGTATTGTTGTGTACATTGGTGGGGGTTCACTTACACACCAAGGAAAGGAGCAGTCAGGGAGAAAACCTGTACTGAGATAGTCGTCTATACTAATATATTTAGACTTAAAACATCTATCTTAAGCTAACCTTCTCTTTCCTAACCTTGGCGAATATTCAGCACAGTTCATTTCATTTTGTAACGAGCCACTTGGAGCTGTACGTTGGATATTCATGGGCTTAATCTGTAGTTCAGCCATATAGATTTTGTCCCTAGTCAGTTTCTGACTATCTGGGGTTGCTCGCCAGTGAATAAGATTTTCATCTAGCCGGTGGGGCACCCCGACTTATGACAGTCACACTAATTTAGTCCCCCCCCCCCCTATTCTGCGTAGGCACAAGTTGATGAGTGTTTGAACTTTATTAGTAATTGTTTTAGTTGTTCTGTGTTTCTAATCCTTACAGCATTGTATTGGCATCTTGCCATCTTGACAGAAGATAGTTATTGTGCTTAAAAAATACAAGGCATGATAACCTCTCCATAGCACAAATCCAGGGCTGAATTGTAGAGACCATGTGTTGCCCATGCAGCATGATCCCTCTCTCGGCCTACCTAGTTTACTGCAGACGAAAGGTAACACCAAAACATTTGGAACAAGACAAGCTGCAGAAGCTGTTGGATCAGCAAAGCAATGTTTTAACTGAGTGTCTGCTGGAGCATCAATCCTAGACCAGTTGCTGACCAAGTCTTAGGGCCTGGTCTGCCCTGCCATGACATTAAATCGTTTGCTGCATTTTCTCACACCAGAATAAGGCTTGTACCCTCTCAATTGCGCTTCTTTGCCCGAAGCCGATGGAATAATCTGGGGTGTTGAGTGTGGTGAGAGCCGCCCAAAATATGGCGCTAACAGAGACCGGGTAGTACCGTCTACTGTCATACATAGCTCAGTCATATTTGACTAAGACCTCACTACACACAGAAATACAACATCAACAATCAGTGATCCGTAATTGTATTATCTGGTAAGAGTATTAAATGACTCACTTCAATTCGCCAGATCTGTAGGCCTGGTTTACTTCCCGCCCCTTTCCAGGCTTCTTCGGTTGAAGCTGACGCTTCTGTTGACATCAAATTAACATACATTAAATGTCAAAGGTAAACAGGCTCAATTTACACAAATATCAAAGGTCTGAGGTTATCTAATCTTCTCAAAGTAAATTATGAAATCAATTCATTGCCCCTCTGCCGTGCGTCCACCTTGACGAGGTAGAGGGGCTTACGCGTTCCAATGACCCCAAGAGCTATGCCGACGGTAGCACAGCTACTGGTAGGGTCACCCATGTCGGACAGGTCAAGGGAGAGGGACCAGCCGAAGAGACGTACAAACCTGCTGCCTTGTAGGTAGACTGGGGACAGTCAAAGGCTAGGGAAAGCATCCCGAACAAATGCTTGTCGAAATCGGATGTACTGAGCCACAGGCTTGACAAAGAAGTGCAACGTAACTTTATCATTTCATGATGCCACAGATGAAAATTAATCGTTATGGTGCTAATCCTGTGAAGTCCCAACAGGCGGTGATAGTGCCGGGCCCCCTGCCTCGAGGGGGTCCACCCATGACTACTGGTGGTCACCTTCCCCTGTGCTGTGGAGTCAAGGCACAGAGGAGTAGGTTAAGAGCTATTGACCAAACACCCCGGACTCTCAACATACTACAATGGAATGCCGAAGGAGTTTATAACAAGAAAGCCTCCCTAACACAGCGTCTTCATAAAGATAGAATAGATGTGGCATGCATTCAAGAGACACACCTCAATGCCAATCGCACATTTTCAGTCGAGGGATATCAGGCCACACGTTTCGACCATGAAGGACACAAAGGAGGAGTTGTAATACTTACACGAAATACAATACCTTGCAGCGAAGTATCTGTGATCTCTGACAACCAAACGGAAATTATAGGTGTTGATATAATGATAAAGGACGTGAAAATAAGAATTTACAATCTGTATAGCCCGGCAGATAAGGATCTTACACTCTCAAACATGAAAATAACTGACACAAATTGCATTGTTGTCGGAGACTTTAATAGCCGCTCAGAAAGATGGGGATACCCAGATACTGACAAAAGAGGAGATGAAGTGGAGGACTGGGAAATAGACTCAAATCTCCATCTACTCAACAAAGCGGATGACACACCGAGCTTCTACTCCAGAAGATGGATTACCACTTCTACTCCAGACTTAGCTTTCTGCACAGGAGACATCCTCCACAAAATCGATCGCCATGTGCTTGACCAATTAGCAGGTAGTGACCACAGACCAATCAAGCTTGTAATAAATATGGAGTATGTTCCACAGGAGCAAAAGCCTTTGCCCCGCTGGAATTACAAATGAGCAGATTGGGACAGATTTTCCATACTAACAGACAAATATTGTGAAAACATAAATACACGATATGGCAACATGAAGCAAATGGTGGAAAGTCTAAACAGAGCAATAATACAGGCGGCCACTGAGTCTATTCCAAGTGGAGCGAGGAAAAATTACAAACCATACTGGACTGAGGAACTACAAATTTTGGAGGACAAAGTTGAAGATGCTAGGAAGACCGCAGAGAGAGAACAAACAACTGAAGCGAACATCTCTCTCAAAGCCATCTCAGCAAAATATAAAAGAACAGTAAATCAAACAACAAGAGATTGTTGGAGGAAAAAAACAGAAAACCTGAATTTTGACAGGGATGGAAACAAACTATGGAAACTAGTGAAAGCCATGAACAATGAAGGACCTAGAAACAAACAAATAACAATTAAACAAGGAAATGCCTTGCTTACAGGAAAAAAGGCTGCAAATGCACTAATGGAACACTATGCCAGTGCAAACCACATTGATATTACAGCCGAACAGAAGAAAGCAATCAAAGATAAACAGATACATCATAGATATACAGAGACAGCAGCAGAATATATGATGGCAAATCTAACAATGGAAGAAATGGAACAGGCAATGAATACCCTAAAAAAGAAGACATCACCAGGAAAGGATGGAATCACAAATGAAATGCTAATAGGACTAGGCACTAAGGCAAAAAAGAAACTACTAGCAGTCCTAAATTACAGCTGGAAGAGGGGAATAGTCCCACAGGCATGGAAGGAAGCTATACTAATACCAGTCCCAAAGAAAGGAAAAGACCTGGAAGAACCAAATGGCTATCGACCTATCAGTCTTCTTAGCTGTGTAGGAAAATTAATGGAACGCATTATCAATGGCAGGCTAACATGGCATCTGGAAGAAAACAAACTCTTAACACCACACCAAGCAGGATTCAGAAAGTACAGATCCACTGAAGATCAAATAACCTATATAGCTCAGGAAATAGAGGATGCCTTCCAAGAGAAAAAGCACACACTAGCGGTCTGGATAGATTTAGAAAAAGCATTTGATAAAGTATGGAAGGAAGGACTGAAAGTAAAACTGCAAAAAATGCATGTTTGTGGGAAAATGTACAAATGGATCAGCCACTACCTTGAGAACAGAACTGCCAGGACAAAAGTACAAGGACAAACCAGCAAAATGATGCTGTTGGAGCAAGGTGTCCCCCAAGGAGGAGTTCTTTCACCAACATTATTCCTAGCATATATAAACGACATCACGGAAAATTTTCCAGCCAGAGTACACACATCATCCTTTGCAGATGACCTAGCCATATGGACATCTGAAGAATATATAAGTACAGCTAACAGCAGAATACAGCAAGCCCTATTAGCGCTAGAGGACTGGTCAAAATCATGGCTAGTGAAGATAAGTGAGGAGAAAACAACATGCACAGTATTCTCCCTCTCAACTAAAACTCAGCAACCTAAGCTGGTATTGAATGGAAAAATATTGCGCCATGAAGAAAATCCAAACTATCTAGGAGTCACCTTTGATCGTCGCCTGACATGGAAGACACAGGTTGAGAAAAATCGAACAAGAGCAAGGCAAAGAATGGCAATCATGAAAAAGCTTGCTGGTACAACGTGGGGAGCAGATGAGAAAGTTCTCAAGAAGTTATATACTGGACGGGTGAGGTCAGTACTGGAATATGGCATTGCAGCTTGGGCAACAGCAGCTAAGTCAAACTTTAACAAAATAAGTAGAGTCCAAAATCAAGGAATGCGAATCATAACTGGAAGCCTGAAGACAACGCCTATTAATGAACTAGAAAAGATCACTTGTTTACAACCAATGCAGGATAGAAGAGATAGCAGAGCCCAGCAACAAGCTGAAAAATTTAGAAGATTGACAGACCACCCTATGTATAAAAGGTTTAGTGGTTTTGGAAAGGGAAGACTGAAGCGTAGCAACTTTGTAGAAACTGCAAAACGAAAGATTAGGGCAGATCCAATACTTAACATATCAACAGTCAAACCCATTTACAATGCAGACAAGTTCCCAGCTTGGAGACAGCAGCTACTGCCTGAGATGATAGAAAACATTCCTGGTATTGAGAAAAAGAACACTCAGCATGAAACCGAAAGAAGAGAAATAACCCTAAACTACATAAAAGAACATTACCCAAGCAGCAATTGGACCCATGCATATACAGATGGACCAGCCAAAAATTCAGTAGAGAATGGAGGAGGAGGAATTCTCCTAAATTTAAAAAATGGAGTGAAAAAAACACATTCAGTGGCAACTGGAAAGTTTTCAAGTAACTTCAAAGCAGGGGTAGAGGCTCTGAAAACTGCAGCAGAAATGCTCTTGATGGAGGAAAATAAAGAGACGCAAATAGCTATCTTTACAGATGCAAAGTCAGCTGTCTCAATACTGAAGAGCAATAACAGCACAGAAATAGCTGACCTAAGAGCAGCACTCCATGGTCTATGCCAGAAATCCAAAAAAGTTGTAATACAGTGGATACCATCACATTGCAGTATACCTGGAAATGAAGAGGCTGACAGACTGGCAAAAGAGGGCGGACGACTACCACAGCCTGACATAGACATAACCTATAATGAGGCAAAGAGGTTGATAAAAAGCACTTATAGAACCAAATGGGAATCAGAGCATCCAGGCCACCAGAAGGATGATGCATATTACAAACTCGACCGAAGAGAACAAGTAGCAATCTTCAGACTCCGCACAGGACACAACAGGTTGAAATACCACTTGTTCAACAAACTAAAGATAGGAGATACAGATGAATGTAATTGTGGAACTGGTAAAATGACAGCTAAATATTTGCTGCAAGAGTGCCCAATATATGCAGAACAGAGAAAGATATTTTGGCCCACACCTGCTTCATTCGAGGACAAGCTCTATGGAGATATCAACAAGCTCAAGTCGACTGCAGCTTACTTTAATTGTATTCAGGTTGACATTTAAATGTACATGAAGAAGTATTTAGACTGCCACACTTCATTACCACAGGCATGTCGATTACAAAAGCCTCCCAGAGGCATGAAATGGAATATTGCTTGGATAGCAAATCCATTACGTGGAAAGTCCGAATCGAAAGCCCACTGTGTGGGCTTCAAAAAAGGTGGAAAAAGTGTCCTAGTGGCACAAAATGGAATATTGCTTGGATAGCAAATCCATTACGTGGAAAGTCCGAATCGAAAGCTCACTGTGTGGATGTCATCTGCAAACTGCATTCTTCTGGCTTCTGGAAGAACAGCCTATGGTGAACGGAAGGCCCAATATACGGAAGTGAGGCTAAGCAGCCATGTGCAGGACGTGACGATTCCTTGGGTGAGCCCAGTACCAGAGCGGTGTGTGATGGCTCTTCAATTATGGAAGCCTCCTTGGATGGCGGGGAATGCCCATGGTCTGCCCCTGCCTTCCCTTGAGGGCCGACCAGGATGCCTTTGGCTGTTCTATATGGGCCAGCTGGGATGGGAGATAACACCCACAACAGTGAGAGTCTAACATCCTAAGAAACCCCCGGGAAGGTTAACCCGGTCAACAAATGCCCGCAGAAGTCGGATGTGTCGGCCTAACGGCGCAAGAACGCAGCTCTGCTGTAAACAGGCACAACGCAATCACGTCCGAAAAAAAACTCCGGATGAACGAAGAAGAAGAAGAAATCAATTCATTGTACTCTAAATGTCAGTTTAGAGAAGTTGTTATCAAAAGCTGAAAGATAGACAACCATTACTTATGATGGAGAGCATGTTTGTTTTTAGCTGCTTTTTTGTCAATAGTCTTCTTTTTAATAATGAAGATATCAACAACAGATTGTGTCATTTATTGCCTGGCATATTTTGCTGCTCCTCATCAGGTGCATACAGTGGAAACCACTCAACATAAAACAAAGCAAAACAATGAATTCTTCAAGCTGAAATATACAACACAACTTAAAGCATTCATTGTGTTGCTTCAGTTTGTGTGACCTCTGCCTGAAAAAACGCAGATGATTAATTGTACAACACATATTTTGTTCTTCATTGTTGAAATTCAATGTGGGAAAATGTTTGAATAAACTGTCTATGAGTCAGAATGTATCGTGGCCTGAATAAACAAGCATACACTGGAAATAAAGAAAATGAAGTAACAAACAACATTTGCTAATAACAATAAGAATTATTATTCAAAATAATGTATTCCCATAGTGAATTTAAACACAAAAGTCACAAACAATATGTTACACGATTTATTGCCAGGCATATTTCACTGCATCTCATCTGCAAACCCATTTCTACTCAGAAATCAGAGTGGATTGGCCTGATGGTGAGGGACACTGGTAAAAGAGACAGCTAATCCACACACACACATCAGTCCAGTGCAGGACTTCACACTCACACCCAGTCACTATAGGCTGTGGAGGTCAGCATGGCTGAATGGAGAAGAGAGCTCGCTCTTAAACTTCCGGTGTGCTGATGTCAAGATAGCAGGTTCAACCCCTACACTGGTCAGTTGGACTAAAATGTTGACTTCTCGTCCTTGACTTAGGAGCATAAATTACAATTACCTCTGAAGTCTGAGTGAGTTCGCCTGATGGAAAGAGACACTAGTAATAGGGAAAGATAATCCACATGCAAAAAATCAGTCCAGTGCACTAGGAGTAGTAGCCCATGTTTGGACTATGCTTGAGCTCAAAGCGAGCGAGCAAAAAACAACTATTGGCTGTTTCATGATTTACTAGACAACAGTTACATTCAGTAGTTTGCCACTGCTTTCTAGACGAGAAGTCAACATTTAAGTCCAACTGATCGGCATGTGGAATGAACCCATAATGCCACCATCAGAAGGAAAGTTTAACCCTATTAAACCTCTCAGCCATGCTGACCTCCATAAATCAATCAATTGAAAGTAATCCACGAACTGCTAAAGGCAATAAACAGGTTGAATGTAGGATCAAATGGAATATGCGCAGATGACAGCTATAAAGTTACACAGATGTTGCACCAGCTGTTTTCATAAAAATCTTGTTATAAGCCCTAAAACAAAAACCAGATTCAATGATGCAAATCAATTTTCCTTTAAAAAAATTTTAACTGCATTCAACAGCTGGTCAACGGAAAACACTCAAAGTGGTTGCAGAAGAAATAGGAGCTCAGGGGATTTGAAAATCAATATCAAAAAGCCACAGATGGAAAGGGGGATTTTAGAATCAATTTAAGAAAGCTACAGGGAATGATAAGAGAACAGCAAACATAAAGGCCAATAATTTTGACAAATGTACGATTCAATGGATATCAGCCCATTGCAAGCTACTGGGCAACGATGAAGCAGATCAACTTGTAAAGCTGGGCAGATCTCTACAACAAGATTATTTAACCACAACTTAAAAAATAGCGAAAACTTCTGTAAAGGATACTTTTGGAACAAACTGGCAAAACACCATCCCGACCATATGCAAATTATGCTTAACTTCAACATTCAAGACAAGAACAAGTCATCCATCATTTTTAGACTGAACAGTATACAAATAACTTATATATCATTTATATCACAAGTTCAAAATAGGTTCATCGGATCTTTGTGTGTGACACAATAGCTCCATGATGACTAGTCACCTTCTGTAGTCCTGCTGAACTTATGACAATTAAAGTAAATAAATATTCCCTCGATCAATTTCCTGCAGTAAAAGCTGTACAGGAATGTCATGAACCTCAAATTAACATGTTTTTTATGCTGCATTTCCTTTTGCAGGACATGGCAAGCAACCCTAGATTGATGTTCTAGGTTACATTCAGTAGATTGCCACTGCTTTCTGAGCAAGAAGTCAACATTTAAGTTCAATTAACCGGTGTAGAAGATGAACTCACTATCCCACCATCAGCATGCAGAAAGTTTAAGAGTGAAAGATCTAAAACTTTCAGCCACACTGATCCCTAAAACTAACTACTGCTTTTATTAAAGACATTAATGTGGAATGCAGTTCTGTTGCCAACAAGACAAAAAAAGAGGGAAAACCACAAAAATCATATTCAAGGGGTAAAATCACTTAGAAGCACAGCAGAACAATTTACTATTAATGGAATCCACCTTTTTATGCAGCATTTCTAGATTTAAGAAAACAATCTATTTCAAAGACTATACAGCAATGTGAAAGATATCACATATGGAATTGTAGAGAAATTCACACTCATGGATAATTGATTTCAACATGCACAGGTTGTGGGCAATAACAGAGCCAATCAATTGGCTGGTACTGCCACTGTATCAGAAGGTTAACCAATCAAAAAGCAGATGGGCTGGCTAGTACTACCACTGTATCAGAATGTTAACCAATCAAAAAGCAGAATGGCTGGCTAGTACTGCCATTATATCAGAATGTCAACCATTGAAAAAAGCAGATGGGCTGGGTAGTACTGCAACCATATCAGCAAGTTGATCAATGAAAGAACAGATCCGGTCTTTATCAGGACCAACACAAGACAAAGAAAGCAACCAGATAGCACAAAATAAATATATCTGACGAACAGAGCAGAACCAATAAAACCAGTAGGAACTAGGACTAACAGTCCACACAACCACGGATCTCAACAATAACCGACGCTGAGGAGGCAGGTTGGATGAGACCGAATTTGGAATTTCCTTTTTTTGAAAATTGGAATTGGAATTGGAAAGAACAGATGAGTTGGCTGGTACTGCCTCTATATCAGAAGGTCAACTAACGGATTGCATCAACAATATGAACACCCTTAGAGTTGAACTACTGTGACATAGTTGTTAGTGTACATGCCTGCCAACACAGTGGTCTGGGTTTAATCTCCAGGAGAAGCAGGATTATTTGTTTATACCAGTACAGTCTACAAGATGTGGACTGCGCCTGGCCCTGCAATCACAGGGTTAGGATCAGCTAGCCTCTCCTAGGAGGGGTGAAAAGTGAAAATTAGTAGCCTGCCAATGACCCGCAGACTACACAAGTCAACCCCACCTCCACGTGGTGTAGACTGGGAAACCATGACCGTGAGGTCATGGGTTAACGGGGCTATGGCTTGCCATAGGGGATGGACTCCCTATGGTCAGATTTGTGTCCTAAACCTGCGACTGGCCCAGCAAGCCGGCAGGGGATCTTCATACTGCTCGTAAAAAAAACTAAAAAGTATAAATGGACTGACCCAAATGGATATAGACCCAGCAATGTTAATGGACTACGAGATAGATCAGCGATTCAAAATATAGGCAGCGGGCACTCCACCGCTGTTTATACTTCATCTTGACACCCCAAAGTACAAGAGGAACAAGATGAGATAAGACAAGTACAGTTCTGGTGTAAAGTCCACCTTGCCTCACAAAAATGGGTACCAACACTTTTCTGAGAATTGTCTAGGAAGTAAAGGTAACAAGGACAGGAACTGACAACCCACCTTATATATCATGACCTAGAATATTTGAAGACATAATACTTCACACCTCAAGAACTGAACGAGGTGGCGAACTATGATCCTACATGCTTATTGGTATGGCACTTGATGATGCTGGTGATTGCAAATATTGAACCTATCACCTTCATCATTAATGGGTGAAACAAAGATGATCCCTTTCACTAACATAAATTTGGGTTCTGAGGAAAATACAACAGGAATAAAGTGGGTTTCAGTTGATCACCTAAACTAAACCTTCCTGTACAAAGATAACTTGTGCAGGTGCAAACAAGCCTAGAAAGAGAAGCATTATAAAAGGAACAGTATATATAAAAAAGGAAATAAGAATAACAAGCATGAAACAAACTCTCTTTAATAGTAGAAAAAAAATATACTAATACATGAATGTGTTGTGAGAAAACATTTGAAATATTACAACACAAAATCTCACTTTTGACATTCCTCTCCAAATCGGAGCCAAATAGAGCAAGGTTTGAGTCCTTCCAGTCATACCTTTTAGCTTTTATCAGTCCTGCGGAAAGAAAATAAGATGAAAGTATAGTTTCATATAAAATAAATAGATTAAAGCACAGATATGAATAAGAAAACATGATCAGTAAACAAATTAAAGTAAAATTTTTTGAGAATATGCATCTTTCCTGTGGGAACATACATATATATATATGAGTCATGGACATTTCGTAAATTACTAAATAAGAAATTTGGGACCTTTTAACTTAGATGTTATAGAGTGTTTAAGAACATACTGACATTCTATAAGATCAGAAAAATGAAGAAAATTGGCTGATAAAGATCATCATGTCTTGAAAACTGAAATACTTGGCCATATTAGAGATCAAAGTGGCTATAAACCATAGTGTACTGATTGGGATGTTTTATTCAACAGCAAGCCTTACCAATTATTAAAAACATGTCCCATGATATATGAGGCAGCA
Source organism: Cepaea hortensis (assembly GCA_963921405.1). Taxonomy (NCBI): domain Eukaryota; kingdom Metazoa; phylum Mollusca; class Gastropoda; order Stylommatophora; family Helicidae; genus Cepaea; species Cepaea hortensis. The sequence goes on along the minus strand of OY992882.1, from coordinate 118,507,254 downwards.
TTCTGACCACTCTGTAGGAGTGGTGTAGGAGTTGATGTCTCTATAGATCTCTGGATCAATTCTACGGGTGATATTCCTTCATATCACTGTCTTTGACCATTCAGCATCACTTGTCTTGGTGTACCACCACCTCTTTTAACACTGATCTTTACAGCTGTCACAATGTTCTCCAATGTCTCTCTTCTCATATTATGACCAAACAATTACAGCTTGTCTCTTTCTTAAAGTTGTGTATAATGTTCAACTTTCAGTACCCTCTGTTTAGATTTCCTTGTTTAGTGCTAAATAAAAAGCTGTTTGGACCAAGCAAAGGTTCATAGCAAAAACAGAGAAATAGGGCTGTGTCATAGTAATGTCATAAAAGTTGTTGTAATGGTAACAGGCATGTTGTATTATAAATGACATTAAAGAAAACTGCATACAGAACACTCCTGTATTGATACTTTCAGCACACTGAAAACAAAAACAAAAAACAAGAAAGACTCATTGTACAAAACTTTCTTCATTTGATAGAATGCATTGTACATGTTTGACTGTTTGCTTGATGGCGTGAACAAAAACATAGTTGAGCAGACAGACATCTGCTCCATATCAGACAGATAACACAAAGATAACACAAAATTGCACCCAAAAAAAAATGGGTATGTCAAATAAATAAACACGCCTTGAATAACAAAATAAAAAATGACACAACATGATGAAGACAAATATTTTAAAAATGTGAACGAAAGAAGCACGATATCCCCGTGGCGGAAAACCGAATGCGTGTTCTGCTAGCCTATTGATGATTTTTACAGCCACTGTTATATGAACATAAATTAACTTGAGGGCGTAGGCAAACATCAACACAACACCGCGCTATCGAAATGATAATAATACATCTAACTACGTGGTTACTTAACGTTTAACAAACACTGTTATCGAAACTATAATCCCGACATATTATTACTAAACGAAGGTACAAGTACAAGTTACGTAAGCATTGTCATAACAATATTTGAATTATTTCAATAAATAAATAACTAGACAAATTACAAAGAAACTAACCGTTGTATCATGAATACATTCTGAGTGGGAGGGGGGGGGGGGGGGGAGAACTAAGCTTAGTTTAGATTTCGTAGCTTTAAGCTAAAGCTTATTTTTTAACTTTATTTTATGCTAAGTTGTTTATCAAAGTTAGTTATCACAACAACCACATACAAACAAACACAACTATGCTGATCTTACCTCTACCCGCCATTTCTGTGACAAGTTGTTGCTCAAGCAGGTAGAATGTGTAAATAGTTGTTTGCGGTTAAAATCCCCACTCAGAATTCAACCCGACGATCTGAAGAAGCAAACACGAAATGGTGTGTTGTGAGATGAACAAAGAGACAGCATGAACCCGACAGCCTTTTTACGGGAGGTTTAATCACAAAGGGGGAAGGTGATTTCGAAATGCAGGCCGGGGTTGGGTTTTTTCAAGGGCAAATTTACGACAGAGATAAGGCCCCGCTGTGTTTGACAGGTGATTACAGCAATCGAATGAAGCAATATGATGCACGCGTTACTGTAAAAATAGCTGCTTATGACTACACAGATGAGTTGTGTCATACCAGTGCATGCCAACTGGTGTAGGCGATGCCTTTCCTTGCTTCGGGTATTTACGACGGGCTTCAAATGAAAACATTAAATGTGTGTGCGTTTTTTTTTTTTTTTTTTGGGGGGGGGGAAGGGGGAGGGGGGAGGACGTAAATAACAAATGTATCATGTTTCGATGTAGACACCACAGAGTTCAATCAATGTACGTCCTCCAGCGCCGATAAAGTGCTTGGATTCCAGTACCAGTAGAAAATAATTCTCTGGGGTCACAACTCAGTGTGCCTGACCCGGTCCTGAACAGTCTGTCACAGAAGTCACGCCGTTTTGAAACTCCCTACTCCAGTGGTTCTCAACCTTTTTTGGCCCGTGCCCCCTTCACCATATTTTTAGGACGTCATTCCCCCTTTTGTATTTCCTCCCTAAACATTGCCGCCTGCCCCTACACAGTATACGTAATAATTGAAGCTAAATTTAATAGCACATACTAAAACAAGTCTCGACGTCCACTTGAAACGTGATTTGTGGGTCTACTTACTTTATAAAATGAATTTTAGAAGGGTGAGACGTACAGAACAGTAAAGTATGAATGGAAAAACAAGATCAAGTAATCAGTTCTGGTATTAATGCAATCTTGAAATAATCTTCATTCCCCCCCCCCCTGGAAACCCCAAAATTCCCCCTGGGGGAATTCCCCACCGGTTGAGAACCACTGCCTCACTCCACTCACTCATACACTTGCTGGACTGACAGGCATGCATCGTCATACTAGACCAGTGGTTCTCAAACTTTTTTAGCCCGTGCCCCCCTTCACCATATTTTCAGAACGTCATTCCCCCCCCCCCCCTTTCGTATTTCCTCCCTATAAATCCCCCCACCCACCCCACCCATGCCCCTACACAGTATACATACAAATGGAAGCTAAATTTAATAACACATACTAGAACAAGTCTAGACGTCTACATAAAACGTGATTTGCGGGTCTGCTTACGTTATAAAATGAATTTAAGAAGGGCAAGAAGTTCAGAAACGTAAAGTATGGTGGTAAAAAACAATATAAAGTAATTGGTTCTTGTATTCACACAATCTTGAAATGATCTTAATTCCCCCCCCCCCCTGGAAACCCTAAAATCCCCCCTTGGGGGGGGGGGCGGGGGATTCCCCGCCGGTTGAGAACCACTGTACTAGACCTTCATGACTTTCTATTATAGGTTTCGCCTCTTCACTGATCAAAACACGGATAACAGAACGCTGCTCCTCTTTTATGCGTGTCAAAAGTGGGGCGGCCATCGTTAAACTAATCTTAAAACGTCACAGTGGTCGTCTGCACAGTGATGTCACGTGCTTAACCCTCTTGACATCCTTAACAACAATATTGACAAGTTACAAGACAACGACATGTTACTGTCATTTCTATCACACTTTAAAGGTTTTCATTTGAATCCGCCTCCTAGTTTTGTAAGTAAAGTAAAGGACACACGTCACGCCTTCATAAGTATTGGGCATACATGACGCTAACCCCCACATTTTCATAGAACAAATGTCAGATACAGCTGTAAGGATGTGAAGTCATCACTATCAAGTACCGCCTCCGCCATAAAGGTTGCCTGTTTTGAGTCACCGACAACTTCTGTCTTGTGTCTTCATTGTACATTCATTCTAGCTCCTACTCGCCCATCTCTTGATGTTATCCACTCGCATACAATGTTGTCTTTCAAAACAATGTTTTCCCGTGATGAATTTGAATAACGAAGACACAAACAATAGATTGCACGATTTATTGTCTGGCATATTTCGCTGCATCTCGTCAGGTACATACTGCAGAAATCACACAACTTACGTGAATTAATTAGAAAAATTACCGTGGTAGACAATCGACATTACTGTGCGAACATGTGTATATTTCAACTTGAAGGATTTATCTAGTTAATTTCACGTAAGTTGTGTGATTTCTGCAGTATGTACCTGACGAGATGCAGCGAAATATGCCAGGCAATAAATCGTGCAATCTATTGTTTGTGTCTTCGTTATTCAAATGTTGTCTTTCTCTTAAACACTTATTCCCCACTTTCTCTCTCTAGTACATCCTGTTATTGTGTATTGTGTCTCTTTATATGGCGGAAGTATCTTAACTCTGATCTTGATCTAATTCAGTTGTTCTCTTCGGTTCCGGTTTTTCTAATACTTCTTAGTTTTTTTCTCCTCCTACAACATTCTTCTTACTTGTCAACATAACCACATTACGGAAGCGTCCAATTTACCCTCACCCTGTTTATTCATTGTCTACGTTTTTTGCACTATTTTTTTTTTAAAATTCTTTGTTCGCTCGCTTTGAACTCAAATGTAGTCCATCCCGTGTGTTGCCGGGGCCCATAAGGGAAGCAAAGAATAGCAACACTGTAGCCTACCACGCATGTCGTAAGAGGCGACTAAGGAGGCTTGATGGTTCCGTCGCCCTGCTACTGAGTGAGTGCGTGGCGCGACACTGTGAGCTGTGAGTTTCGTGTGAAATGCTTTTGAATCTGCCCGAGGTTTTTTGGAACGTGACTGCATGTTCGGAGCGATGGCAGATGGCTATGTCCCAGAGTTGACCGGTTTTTGCCTTATGCAGAAATGCGTGGCTGCTGGGCTTCTGGTTGACTGCCACTGCCATCGACGATGAACTGTATTTCGTGGACTGTATGGGTGAACATCTAGGAAACATCCAGATGGGAAAATGACTGCCGATTCCATCAGAGATGAACTGGGTGTTTCGTGGGGGACTATTGTGTTGGCATTCTGGCGGCAGCATTATGCACAGTGTATCTGTGCGGGCTGTTGTTTGTCGAGACTCCTGTCTTTTCCACTTTTCACATTGGGCAGTGGGGAGCGTTTTGTGTGATATTCACTGGCACAGGAATGGAGCATAATGGGGACGACCCGTTGCTGTGAAGTTGGAACTGCGACTAACTAACTAACTAACTAACGTAGTCCATACAAGTGCTACTACTTCTAGTACACCGGGCTGATTTTACGTGTTTGCACCATAAATTATGTAGAGAAAATATAACACGGGGTCGAGGTAGCGCAGTGGTCAGCAGTTAGATCCGCCTGGACTCCCATGTCGACCAAGCCTAAAATGAGCACCATGGAATGCCTTGGGAAGTCAAGCCGGACGGCGAGATACTGACCACATCAGCCACGAGTGCCGACTGGTCCATCTATAAACTTATGTGTCTACCAACATATGCCAAAAGCACCTGATGGTGTGGACAAGGGATTTAATAATAAGAAGAAATATAAAATTCTGTTCAATTTTTAAAAGCTATTTTGTCCTACACACGGTCCATTTGAAGACAAACTTTACGGAGATGTCGGCTCCGTGGCAAAGGGAGTTTCGCACGCAGCTCGTAATCCCGCATACCGCGTTCGAAACACAACTGCAGCGATTTGGCAGCAGATCGCCTTGCGTTGGTTTTTTACGGGTGCCGGTCGTTCAGAAATCAATGGCGAACTACTAAACGTAAACTTGCCCATTAATCAAGAACAACCAACAAATGCTGGGGTTGATTGCTTCGTCCTGTAAAGGATATGCAACTAACTTTTTTGTTTGTTTACGGGAATGACAACAAGCTCAAGATGGCTGCTGCTTTCTGTGGATGTATTCATGATGACGTCTGAGGATGTACGAAGGAGAAGGTCACTCTTAGTTGTAATTTGCAACTTAGCTGTTTAGCTATGAAAAGCTGTTTCATGTTACTGATATCAACTTTGACCATTCATATTCTTTTTTCTTGTTTCTACTTCACATTAAACCGCTAAGACCAAAGTGTAATGATCGCTTCCGGGCCTTTTGGCTAAGATTAAAGTGTAGTCATCTGCACTTTGATCTAGCCTTGACCACTGGCATAGGCGATCATCACAATGACACACAGTGACTTGGAACCTCACGGGGCTGCTCTTGAGTCTTTAGTAATCAAAAGATTATTTTTTTTTTAAATACCTGGATATATATTGCTTTAACCCTTTCTGATACCTGGTGTTGTTATTTTAAACTACCACATTGTTTAAAACTATAAATCACGTCTTTTTGCGTGTGGACCAGCTTTTCCTATAACCAGTGTCCCTCGCCTTGAGGCGAACCAACTCCGACTTCTGGGATACTTGTAATTTACGTCCCCAAGTCAAGGACGAGAAGTCAACATTTTAGTCCATCTGGCTAACTCGGCATCGGCACACCGGAAGTTTAAGAGTAAACGGTCTTATCCATTCAGCCATGCTGACCCCTTAGAAAAAGTAAAGGTTTCTGCAAGACGGTGCTGGGGTCGCCAGCACGGAAATAGACGCAGGAAGCTAAAGACACCCTGGGCACGAGCATGCACGAGAATCGGGTCATGGCGAAACTGAAGTTCTTTCCAGCAGGCCATGGGGAGGACACCGCCCTGCTACAAGGAGGCTTCAAGCGAAAACCTTAATGTTTATTTATTTATTATTATTATTATTTTATTTATTTATTTTTTTTTTTTTTTTTTTTTTTTTTGGGGGGGGGGGGGGGGGGGGGTTGTTTTGTTTCGGTGAATATATTCTGGAATATTAAAGAACGAATGTATAATTTTTCGATGTAGTCACCACTGCGTTCAATGCGAGTCCTCCAGCATCGATAAAGTGCATGGATTCCTGTAGAAAAAAATGCTCTTGCACGCGTGTGTACCACCAACTGTACCTTTTCACAGATGACACGCCATGCGGTTTTGAAACTTCCTACTCCACTCATACACTTGCTGGACTGACAAGCATGCACCACCATGCTGGACCTTTATTCGCCGATGATTTTCTATAGGCTTCACCCCTTCACTGATCATAAAACGGATAACAGAAGGCTGCTCTGCTTTGGTGCATGTAAAAAGTGGGGCGGCCATCTTCAAACTGTCATTATGACGTCATCGTGTTCGTCCGCACTGTGATGTTACGTACTTAACCCTCTTGGCACCCTTAATAGCAATATTGACAGGTTACAAGACAATGGCATGGTTATTATAATTTATATCACACTTTGAAGGTTTTCATTTGAATCCCCTTCGTATATGATGATGAATTGTCTGGCACAACAAGAATTAAAGCAAAGTATAATCATAATGTGTCATGAAGCAGTTCCCTGTCAGGGGTCTGTGATGTAACAGCGTTATCACATTCTGTAGACCCGCATGCACGAGGAATAAGTGGCCAGTCTTTCTCTCACTTTCACAAGCGACAAGTCCAGACGTCAAACCCGCACCCGACCAAGCACATGACATTACCAGGGAAGCTCCCAATCAACTACCCTGAAGCCTTGGTATAAAATGGCTGCGCAGTAAAATTCTAGGATATGGCTTGCATTCAGCATTGTAGCAACATGAATTATCTTGCAACCTAGCTACCCTTCTATTATGCTTCCGCCACAAACTGCTAGAGGGGTTTGGGTGTTCCAATGACTCCAAGAGCTATGCCGACGTTGGCGTATCTAATGGTAGGGCCTCCTGTGTTGGACTGGCCAGGGGATAGGAGCCAGTCGAGGAGAGACACAAACCTGCTACCATGTAGTACACCTGCGACATTTAATTAAAGTCTAGAGACAGCAAGCATGTCTAAATGTATTGTCAAAATAGGTTGTAGAGATCTATAAGCTTGAAGAAACAATCCAACTTGACCCCTTTTATGATGACACCGTGAAGTTAATAAAGACTGTTATTTGCTTATCAGGGCGTGATCATCATTTCTGGGTCGTAAGATATATTGGGTTTGACAACGCGACATTTCAGGGAAGCTTTAACCTTTTATTAACACACGAGGGTTAATATGTTGATTTTTCGCCAAAAATCCCACTTCTGCTTCTTTTAGTTCGCATTTCATGGCGTTAGCTCTCACCTGAACAAGTCAGTTAATGACACATCTAGGTGTTCCTTCTTCTAGAATCCACACAACAAGACTACGTGATCATTTTTCGTTCGCAAACAGGACACAGCAGACTGAAATACTATCTATATCACAGGTAATGCGCCCCATAAATACAGCTTTTATTGTCGTCATTATAGTGGAGGTATAAGTGTAGGCAAGGAAGAAGGTGGAGAAAAATACACATGGTGAAAGAAATTACTGACACCTTGCCGTCTTGACAAACGATATTTTGTTACATTGTGCTGAAAATAAGGGCATAATAATTACAAACCAGAGCGGGGACCAGGGATCAGGGATCAGGGATCGAGTTACATCTCGCCAAAGCAAAAAGCCTGGGCTGAATTGTAGAGACCATGTGTTGTGCATGCAGCATGATCTCTCTCTCTCTCTCTCTCTCTCTCTCTCTCTCTCTCTCTCTCTCTCTCTCACACACACACACACACACTCTCTCTCTCTCTCTCTCTCTCTCTCTCTCTCTCTCTCTCTCTCTCTCTCTCTCTCTTGGCCCGCCTAGCTTACTCTAGAGACGCTGTCACAGTCCACAGCCTCGCTATCCCAACAAGCTCGGCTGATGCGAGGATACGTTTAAACGACCCGTGATCCATTTTTTTTTGGGTTCGCATATCCTTTACAGGACATCGCTGTCAACATCAGCATCTTTTAGCTGATTGTTGATTTCTTGGCAAGATTACGCTCAGTAGTTTTCCATTGCTTTCTGAGCAACCGGCTCACATACCCCTAAGTTACCGAAGCGGAGAGAGCCGCTACCAATTGTCGCGCACATTATGTTACTCGCGAGAGTATACGGGATTACGGAGAAAGTCGTGTAACACCTAGACCAGGGAGACCGGCTCCGTGATCCATAGGGGTGACATTTACTATTTCTAACATGTAACCCCCCCCCCCCCCCCCCCCCCAAATCCTCCCCGTTGTGTTCCGTTGGATACGGTTATCAAACAAACGCAACTGCAATTCCAATACAAAATTCTTAGCAACTGCGAAATCTATTTCATGAAAGCTCACTTTTTTTTTTTTTTTAATTCATACAAAATTCTTTATTCCATCTTGATTTCGAACAAATTTGTTTCTTCAATTCAACGAACTTCGAGAAACAGTATCAGTGGAAGCAATTCAACAATCAAAGCAATCTCCCAGTAAATATATGATCCTATTTGAAAACATCCATCGTTAAACTTTGTATTATTTAGCTACGATAAGCCTGCATCATTATCATCAAGTGCCCTGCTAGCTGGCGTAGCCGTTCATGACTCTCCACAGATTTCGATATTTGGTGTTCTTGGTCAACTCTGCTGATGATATTCCTCCACGCCACCGTCTCAATCCATCCAGCATCATTTCTCTTGGTTTGCCTCTCTTCCCCTCGATCTTTCCAGTTGTTACGATGTTCTCCAATGCCTCTCTTCTCATCACATGACCAAATAAATCTGTTTGTCTCTTTCTCATTGTTGTATATAGTGTTCTAGTTTCATTAGCCTCTTTCAGGCAATCGTTGTTAGATACTCTGGCAGTCTAAGGAATAAACCTGTATAACTTTCCCATTTTTAAATCCTACTTGTTACTATCTCCGTGCCTTTTAACAGCCCGTTATATAGTTATACATATCCTTCTTGTTCTCTAACATTCCAGTTGAAAACCATCTTTCCAGGATCCAAGAAAACACTTCCTACCCTGGTGGTTTCAGTTCAGTTTCTCCCTATTTGTTGTGTTGTTCCGTCGTCGAACCCTATGTCAATACCTGGATACCCCTACGTACACATGGTGCGTTCTAGTGCGCTTTTACAAAATAACCATACGAATACACATCCCTTACCCATCTTAATTTCCCCAAGTCTATGTCCGAGCCCTCTCAAGTTTGTATAATAGTCACACTGTTATAAAGCTGCCTCATAAATACTGCTTTTATTGTAGACATTACAGCGGAAGTATAAGTGGCCGGTGGAGGGGGGGGGGGGGGGAGAGAAGCGTGGAAGATGGAGACGGTAACACAAGGTGAAAGAAATACGTCGCGAAAAACACAAACACATAAATACACAGACAGGCACTTTCTCGATTTTTCCAAAATCCTTCCGTGAATTTCAGATTGAACTCTGCACTACCGAGATGGTAAGCCTGTTAGCTAATCACTACGCTACAAAACCTGAGAGAACCACATCTGCTATCGAATTTCCATTACCATTAAATGTAGATTGCAGTTGATTGATAAATTCAAGAAACGGAAAGACAACCTCGTGTGCTGTGGCCCACTTTTATATTTATTAAGAACTTCTTGCCTGTGACCTCTAGAAAGAGACTACCTTCCGGTGTCCAATCTTAGCTGGTACGGCGCGGCGACATTGGAGCACTTAAGAATTGAGGCAGCTACATGGGGCGGGCTAAATGAAAATTTAGAGCCGAATAACATCCGTCTGATTGACATTATAGAGCACATGTGTCAAACTTAAGGCCCGTGGGCGATATCAGGCCCAGCGTACTATCATATCAGGCCCGATAGGTCTCAACCGACGTACACATATATATATTCGGCCCGAGAGAGAATTTTAGGCAAACATATTTGTAATGGTCACGAAAAAAAACAAAAAAACTACTCCGATGCCTTGTGGGGCAGAAAAGCTTTTCTTTTGCTGAATTTCGTTGTGTTAGCTATCTGTGGTGTCCTGTCCTTAACAAAGATTCTGAGAATCGAAACGTCGGCCGTCCTGTGTGTCGTATTGTACGCGTTTGTGTGTATTTTATTTTATTTTATTATTCATTTTATATATTTATTGAGTGCTTCTAATTTCGGATTTTCACCTGTATTTCGCGATACGATGGATCTCCTTGTAAGGTATGTGCAACGTGTTGATGTTTAGTACGTTTCTTCTCGCAGGAGCTTAATATACCTATTTGTTTCCAATTCGTATTGTGCGCAAACTTTCCAAGAAATCACAAACATCAAAAAATGATGGGGTTGACTGCGACGCCTTGTAAAGAATATGCAACTAGCTAGTGTGAAGGTTGGAACTGCATCTCTGAAGTGTGACGCGTGGTGTTAGCTGAAATTCAAAACTATGTTTTCCCGTAGTGAAATTAAAGAACGAACAATAGATTGCACGATTTAATGCTGGCATATTTCGCTGCATCTCGTCAGGTACATACTCCAGAATTCACACAACATAAAGTGAATTAACTAGATAAATCCTTCAAGCTGAAATATACACAAATTCGCACAGTAATGTCGATTGTCTATCACGGTAATTTTAAGCTGATTAACATGTTTAACATGTGCAAACAGAAAGACATGTTGGTCAGCTTAAAATACTTAGCTAATATTGTTGATACTGCTAATAGATTTATTGATGATTGTTTATGTAAAAAGCTCCCAGTTTGTTGTACTTCGCATCCCACCTGCGGTTGCCTTAGCAGGGCCAGACCAAATGATTTCGCAGACCTCATACAACCCGTGGACCACAAGTTCCCCATACCTGGTCTAGAGGGTCAAGAAAGATAGGTGGAAAACCTAAAGCTATAACCAAGTGACTAAGACGTGTCCGAGTTGATAAACGGAATGCTAATATAGCACAGTAAGAAGAGGATCATTTCCCAGGCCTTGAGTCGTCTGTCTATATGATACTAGTCTCATATTCTTGCAGGTCGGCACAGGATGGATGATGCAGTCAATATCACACTTCCACCTTTACCTCCCAGAAAACTTCCTGGCACGGGGTTGACCTCGGAGCCCAGGTAATCCCTCGCCTTGAAGGAGATTCGAACGCTTGACAATAAAGGCGGTAGGCTAACGTGGTAGCCACTGAGCTACGGCTCCCTCCGTTAATACTAATATGATGAAGATCGGCATCGCCGAATGATAAGAGCGATCGCTCTTAAACTTCCGGTGAGCTGAAGCCGACGTAGCGGGTTCAACCCCTACACCGGAAAGTTGGACTAAAATTTTCACTTCTCCTTCTTGACTTAGGGACGTAAATTGCAGTTACCTCAGAAGTCGGAGTGAGTTCACCTGATGGCGAGGGTCACTAGTAACAGGAAAAGCTAAAATCAGCCCAGTGAACTAGAATACAAAGAGAGCGAACGCAAAACCATTAGCGACTTTACTGTATGTTTGCAGTACAAGTTGGACTTGGGGCGACATTTCTTGACATCGGTGATCGCTACATTGTGTTGCGGCGACAACTGCGGTGTCCCGGCTCAAGCACACAATATTCTTATCTGGCGGGGTGGTTACTGGGATGGCAAGAGACAGGAAAGTGAGTCTGCAAGAGGCCGGTTCACAAAGACATTTGATCACCCAATTTAGGACAATCAATCAATCAGGTACCGTCTCCACAATGACAGTTGGCTGGAATTGATCTCCAACACCGTCTGTCTCTCGCCCTGATTGTACATTCTGTGAGACTGATGTTCGTCCATATCTTGATGTTATCTTCCCACTTGTATCGTCGTCTACCTCTGGCTCGCGTGCCCTCAACCTTGCCCCTCGCTGAATGTTTCACCACTTTACCTTCCTGGCACTCTCAGAGAGCTGGCCCGTCTCGGTCATGACTCCCAGGCGTCTTTCCCCTTTCGTGCGTATCTATCAAGGCTTTCCCTTGTGGGCTTCGCTATGTGTGACTGCCCAGAGGCGGGGGGGGGGGGGACATCAACCACCCGGTGCATACCAACGTTGACACAGCACCGTAACTGGCCGTGAGAAAGCAAGCTTCTTCCTCCAGCAGTTGGTCGCAGTCTTCACCTCTGTACTGGTGGTTAGCTGTTACCCTGACAGTAGACGTCATTGCTGCCGTGTTGCCTTTTTCGTGCCCCATTCACGGCTTGCTGATCCGGCCTCATGCGCGCTCCAGCTGAAACCAGCTCTTCCTCTGGGCTCACTTTATTAAGGACTAGCTGACCCGGCCCGGCTTCGCCCAGCTCCTGGCGGGGATCTATCTATCTATATGTCTGTCTGTCTGTCTGTCTGTCTGTCTGACCCGGCCCGGCATCGCCCAGCCTCTGGTAGGGAGCATCTCATTTAATTCATATAAGTAGTCATATAAGCTCCCGTTCCCGACTATCTGTCTGTCTGTCTGTCTATCTATCTGACCCGGCGCGGCTTCGCCCAGCTCCTGGCGGGGAGCGTCTCATTAAATTCATATAACAAAAAAAAACTAACTTAAGAATGTCCTTCCACACACCATCCACTATTTTTAATGAAAACTGGTCACATTCCGGCCAAGCGAACGGAAAAAATCAAATGCTTCGATTAATTCAAAAGTTCCACTCCCAAAAAAGTACAGAAATAAAATTCTAACGTATCTAAAATACATCCATTATTTTTAATGAAAACTGTTTTTAATCACCTACATGACTGTAGATAACTTCTTTAAACATAAAAAGATGAGTTAGAAAATTTTCACTATTTAAATAGATGCATTATTTTTATTAAAACTTTGAAAATGCCTTAAAGATTATATCATTATTTATTATAACTCACATGCCTGTAAATAACTGTAGACAAAGAGTTTATAAACCTTTGAAAACAATGCAACAATCTATATATAAAATATATAGCAATGCTATTAAAAGTTATGCCCCTTGAAACAAATTTTCTTAAGTTAAATCCCCTCGCTATATATAAATGATAATGTAAATTAAAATATTAAATTTTAGTAAGTAAATAGCTGATTGTACACTAACAAACTATGACAGTTGGCTGCACGGGAATGAAAAGAAAACATGTAGAAAATTTCATCTCAATTGGATGGAACGTTATCGAACGCATCAAATACATCCCTACATACATACATACATTGTCTTTTATATATATATATTGGGTCTCGCCGTTGACATTCGGTATCGCCGCGGGGCGTAGTCTTTGCAGGACGTACTATTCCACCCAAGCTGTCGTTACCGGCACTTGGCTACAGAGGTTCGACTTTGGCTGACATTTCTGTCAAAGTGATTAAGAAGCGGTCAAATTGATTAAGAAACGGTTAAATTGTTTAAGAACAGAGAGAGTACTGTCTGTGAAGGAACATGATCGCCTATGTCTCTGGGCATGGTACATGTTGAGTATGTGTCGTATCTATTTTCTATGTATGTTCTTTACTTCTATGAGTGCCAAGCAATACCCCTGAAATGATTTTACAGAAAAGGTTGCCTTATCAACAGCCCTGTCATATGGAGCGATACATGTTCCATGTCCTTAGCAGGACCTTGCCATCAACCCTAGAATAGTTTTCTATGAAATTTTACATTCAGTAGCTTGCCATAGTTTTCTCAACGAGAAGTAAACGATAGCAGACATTTAATTAGCCTATTTCGCAAAGCGTACTAAGACCAGATAAATAAATAGCATATTTAATGTCAGTTTGTCGGTCACGCTCCTGACATTTTACAATTTACACACGAGATTATCTACACTGCTGCCCCGCCCAACACACGACCGTGAACTGTCTAAACTTGTTAGTAATTTAAGACAGTGCATATCCGTGAATGGCCGCCGTGTTAGGGGAATTGATAGCGAACTACGGTGGTAATGAGCACGACCGGAGGAGAGTTTCACACCATAGCCTGCGAAAGTGAACGAAAAATTGGCCATGGTATTTCTCCGAGCATTCGAGCCTAGAAAATATGATAGATGGCGATATCGCATGGCAGACATATAGCAGGAAACTTCGAGAAGTCTCCTAAAACATTCACTCGTGAACCGAAGGACGCGGCCCGGAATCGAACCCAAAACCTTCGGAGCCCGAGTCAAACGGCTTGACCACTTCACCATGCAGACTCCCGTATAAGAACAAGAATAATTTAAGACACTAAGTAATATATAATAATAATAAAAAAATTTTCCCCCCGCGTTTCCATCCTGTTTCATGATATTGCGGTCAACATCAGGATCTTTCAGCTGTATGTTGATTCCTAGGCTAGATTACGCTCATCAACACGTCACGACTTTCTGAGCGACCGGCTCCATACTCTCATAAGTCACTGGCGCGACTCGAACCACTTCTAATTCTCGTGCGCTCATGTCAACCAAGAGAGTATTCGGGGATAACGGAGAAAGCTGCTAACTCCTCGGCCAGGGAGCCGGCTAAATAATAACAATATAAAATAATAGTATAAAATAACAAAATAAATAATAATATTAAACAAAATAAATTATAATAACAAGAAATACCTTTGTATAGAATCTACAGGACAACAGAAATAGAGGAAAACACCCCTTTCCCCTTTCCACAAAAAAAAAAAAAAAAAAAAATAAAATAAAATAAAACACGGCGAAGAGAAGTAGAGACAGAAATGAATAAATGATACCGTGGGACATGGACGGATCTGCATGGGATAGCTAAAGATAGGAGGACTAACGGTGAGTTGGACTACGCCTCAATAGGGGATAGAGGACGGAATAAGAAGAATATCCGTTTAAGAAATTCAAAACATTGCATTCTGTTAGTGAATGTAAAAACAGAAGTCATAGATAATATATTGCACGATGTCTTGTCTGGCATATTTCGCTGCATTTCGTCAAGAAACAACAGCTCCACTGTATTGAAGACAGCCCCCTCCACTGTGTTGCAAACAGCTCCCTCCTCTATATTGCAAACAGCTCCATCAACTTTATTGCAAATAACTCCAGTGTATAGCAAGCAGCTCCCTCTACTGTACTGCAAATGACACCCTGTATAGCAAACAGCTCCCCTGTATAGCAAACAGCTCCCCTTTATAGCAAACAGCTCCTCTGTATTGCAAACAGCTCCACCGTATTGCAAATAGCTCCACTGTATTGCAAACAGCTGCAATGTATTGAAATAAGCTCCACTGTATCGCAAACAGCTCCACTGTATTGCAAACAGCTCCCTCCACCGTATTGCAAACAGCTCCACCGTATTGCAAACATCTCCCTCCACTGTATTGCAAACAGCTCCCTCCACTGTATTGCAAACAGCTGCAATGTATTGCAATAAGCGCAATCGTATTGCAAACAGTTCCACCGCATTGCAAACAATTAATAGTATTGCAAACAACTCCCTCCACTGCATTGCAAACAATTCTCCTGTATTGCAAACAGCCCCACCGTATTGCAAATAGCTCCACCGTATTGCAAATAGGTCAATCGTATTGCAAATACTAAAGTACTGACTGATGTTTCCTGTTCATCCACTGATGCGTCATTGCGTGACAGGTGGCTAATTATTTACTGCGCGTCTAATGCATTCACTATCCGCTTGTATACCATTGGTGTGAGTTATCATTTGCTACTGTCGTTGGTGTTGTTAACATTATTATTGTTGTGGTTAATACTGCTGCTGTTATTATTACTGTTGATATTGTTGCTGTTATTGTTATTGATGTTATTGTTTTTGAAGTGTTTTTGTTGTTGATGGGGTTGTTGTTGATAATGATGGTGGTGGTGATGATGATGATGATGATGATGATGATGATGATGATGATGATGTTGGTGATAGCCTCTATATGGTGTTTATTCGTTTCTTTATGAAATGATAGAATCGTGAACTGGGGGTGACGTGGTCTCAATCAGACACAGCAAGAAACACACTTGCTCCCAACATTTTCAGGCGTTTCAACTCGCAGTTTCGTCATCATCATGTGCCATGCCGATAAGCGTCGGCTGTCATGTTCTGCCATCTCGCACGGTCAGCAGAATCATGGATAAGCTTTGTGTTCTTATTTCGACCATACCACGTTACCAAGCCATCCAGGTATTTACTTCTCTGCCTTCCCCTTGTTCTTTTCCCTCAATCTTGGCAGTTATCACCAAGTTTTCTAGTTTATTACGTCTCACAACGTGCCCAGAATAATGTGACTGTCTGATTTCTCTAATCGGTTTACGGTTTTCATTTGCTTGTCGTAGGACTTGCTCATTTGTGTTTCTGTCTTTCCATGGTTTTTTTTTTTTTTTTTCATTTTCCTGAGAAACCACATTTACAATGCCGTTAGATGTTTTTTTTACCTTCTCTGCTGCTCATTGTCCACGTTTCACTTTCATACAAAAGAAAGGTTCTATGTAGCAGTTCAACACTCTTTTTCTCGTTGCAATTGGCATCTTTTTATTGGTCAGTAAGTTTTCCAGCTTGCAAAAAGCTATCTTTTGCCATAACAATACTTGTTCTAATCTCTTCAAGGCGCCTCCCATCAAATTTTAAGACTGTTCCGAGATGGTTATACTGATTCACTTGTTTAAGAATATTCCCAAGTACCCTTATATTGCATTGTGGTATTGCTTTTTCCCTAGAGACGACCATAATCTATGTCTTCTTACAATTTAATTCTAACCCCAGTTGTTCACTGTGTACAATAACCGCATCTACTAAATATTGCAGATCCTGTTCATTGTCTGCAATCAATTCTGCACACTCCGTATATATATAATGCATACAAGACTTTATTGTCGAGGAGTGACTGAGAACATAAGGTGTTATTGTCGTTGCTGCAGCTGTTATTACTGTTGGTGACAGGAAACAAATGTTGATATGAACGTCTTCTGTGTGAGTGTGTTAGTGATATTATAAATACCCACTCTTCTCGGATAAAGGCGAAATATTGGAAGTTTCTATGTGTAAAATGTGATCGCTAAAAATCTCATACTACACATCTATAAATCTAGGACAGACTTATGCAAAACCAGCTAAGCGTAATCCTCGGCTCAGCTGTGGGACAATCTTCCGCAAAAAATCAAAGACACTACCAATCCCAATACATACAATCGCAACCTACTTGAACGCTATCTCAGTACAGACTACATAATAATAATAATAATAATAATAATAATAATAATAATAATAATAATAATAATAATAATAATAATAATAATCTCAAAGGGCAACTAGTATAATAAACATTCTCCTAACTGTGGTACGTTACATCTACCTTTGCTAATTAATATGCCCACGTCAAAATTTACTTTTAGTGAGTCATGTATTATTGATTAATGCACATTTTCCATAACTAACACACACACACACACACACACACGCGCGCGCGCGCGCACGCACACACGCACGCATGCACGCATGCACACACCACACAAACAAACACGCACACACACACAAACATACATCCCAGCTCGAATTAGACGATCATCTAAGAAGACAGGCACACAAAAAGGCAGACACACAAACACCAAAAATACGCATTCCAGCTCACATTAGAATGTTATTTTAAAAGACAGACAGTAAGACAGACAGACAGACAGACAGACATACAGGCAGGCAGGCAGGCATACTGGCAGGCAGACAGAAACCCACTCACACACATATATACACACACGCAAAAAAACACACACCACAGATTGAAGAAACTATTTTCTAAGGGTTAAAAATTAGACTGACAGGCCCGTCTGACATTTGCCCTTCTTAACTCTCTGTTCTCATCTATTATTTCATTCATACATCACTTATGGGGCTAATCTTAGATAACAACAACACCCGGGAAGGTTAACCCGGTCAACAAATGCATAAAGATGTCGGATGAGTCGACCGAAAGGCGGAAATACTGCAGCTCTGCTGTAAACAGGTGCAACGCAATTACGTCCAAAACAAACATTCCGGACGAACGAAGAAGAAGAAGAAGAAGAAGAAGAAGAAGAAGAAGAAGAAGAAGAAGAAGAAGAAGAAGAAGAAGAAGAAGAAGAAGAAGAAGAAAATAACATAAACAATATATGTATTATACACTCATGTAACATGTGCAATAATCAATAATATGGATGGATATGTAGATAGACAGACAGATAAATAGACAGACAGACATGCAGACAGACAGTATATGCAGAGAGAGAGAGAGAGAGAGAGAGAGAGAGAGAGAGGAGGGGAGAGAGAGAGAGAGAGGAGGGGAGAGAGAGAGAGAGAGGAGGGGAGAGAGAGACAGAGAGAGAGAGAGAACGAGATAGAAAGAAAGAGAGATAGAGACAGAGAGAGACAGAGACAATGAACGAGCTGCTTCGTGCAGCAAAGTGCCGCGTTGTCATCATGGTTTGTGCATTTGTCTGTCAAGACAGTACTCCGGGTAGAATCCACAGCCGTGAGGGTATTTTCTGTCCCCTACAACGGTTCTATAACGGGTCTGAGAGGGGCATAAAGAATAACATGATTTATTCAAACACCAGTAAAGTCTTAAGAATAAACTGTGTTATATCAATAGACAGGCATTGTAAGCATCGATTTTCATATCACCTCCTCAACCGTCGAAGTCTGGAGATGTCGGCTCAAGTGGCACGGGACTAGAAAGCGAACATCTACACACTGCAATGGATGCTAATCATTACGCATAGTAAGCGTTGATCGCAGCAGAAGAAGAAGAAGAAGAAGAAGAAGAAGAAGAAGATATTACATTTCATAATATAATGCGTTCTCCCTGGCCCAGGAGTTAACGTCTTTCTCCGTAATCCCGTATATTCTCATGAGTAACGTAACCTGCGCGGTAATCGGTGGCGGTTCTCTCCGCGTTGGTAACTGTGAGCCGGCCGCTCAGAAAGCAATGGAAAACTACTGATAATCTTGCCTAGTACATCAAAAGCAGCTGAAAAATACTGATGTTGACTGCAACGTCCTGTAAGGGATATGCAAAAAAAAAACATTGTATATATACTGCGATATATTCTTGATGAGATTCACCTAGGTATGCTTCTAAATGTCAAAGGACAACTACAGGTCGCTGTCTTTGTTACAACAATAAGATTACCGAGATCTTCCCTTGGAGACACTTAAATGTGTTAGAGTCCGGGAAGGTTAACCCGGTCAACAAATGCCCGCAGAAGTCGGATGTGTCGGCCTAACGGCGCAAGAACGCATCTCTGCTGTAAACAGGCACAACGCAATCACATCCGAAAGAAAACTCCGGATGAACGAAGAAGAAGAAGAAGAAATGTGTTAGAGTTATACTAATAAACTAACACCTACTCCGCGCCAAACACATTTCAGTGCTAAAGAATAAGTAGGTTTGAACCAAACATGGCACACAATTACATTAATAATTATTATAATGGAAATGTCCGCTCACTGAGCATTGGAATTGCGGAAGATACAACGAAACAAAATTAAACAATATAATGACCTTAGTATAGCGATATATCGTCCTTGTGTCAGCAGTCAACATAACGAAGCGGCGTGGTAGCCGCGCAGGGAGGAAGAAACAAGGTAAGCGCGGTGGTTTGAGGCGTTTTAGACTCAAGTGTCACCGTCTAGGACTCAGGAACATCCGTATTCTATATTGGAACTGTGCCAGTGTAAAACAACGGGGCTCTATTTTAGAAACCCTAGTTTACAGGAACGACATTGTAGCACTCCAGGAGACGAGACTGGGCGATCAGCCACTCCGAATTGCCGGCTTCAAATGTTTCTACAACAGACGACATCTGGGAACGGCGATTCTCGTTCGCGACAGCATGGTGGCGTCAGAGCTAGACATGTCCAGTTGGGACAGTGACGATATACAAATACAGGCGGTGAGAGTTCATTCCAGTATACCATTCGTGTTGGTTAATGTTTATGCCCGCAATGCGAGTGTGGACGCACAGAAGTGGCAGTGCTTAAGTGGCATATTAGGCCACGAGAGGAATGTTATTTTCTGTGGTGACTTCAACGCTAAAGGCAGATCATGGGGAAACACTTCCTCCAATACACAAGGGGAGGAGCTCGAGACTGCACTGGAAACCATCGACCTGGTTTGTATCAACAGTGGCTGTGTCACCAGGACAGCAAGCCGTCCAGGCGATGAGGACAGTGCTATTGATCTGGCGCTAGTTTCACCTTTACTCACTACAGTGTGTAGATGGGGTGTCCTAGGACACCATGGCAGCGACCACCACCCTTGCAGCATATTGGTGGAGAAAGGCAGAACCAGGCAGCACAAGCTAAAGGTAAAGACGTTCCAGTATGACAGTACAGGGCAAGATGTGGTGAGTAAAATAAGACGTGACAAGCGCAGAACGTTTCAGGGCAGGAAAAAAAGCTGGGAGCAGCCACCGTGGTGGAGTTTCGAGGTGGATAAGGCTTGGGTGGATAAGCGTAGTGCTGTAAGGAGATGGCAAAATGCCAAGAAGAACAGAGCTGGTCATCCTAGTCCCTGCTTGCACTTAGAAAGAGAGATGCACACAAAAGTAAGCTATTTCAAAAAACTGGTCACGGTGGTTAAAAGGGAAAAATGGGCAGAGGTGTGTCAAAGGGTAAGCACAGACAAGTCACTGAAATTGTTCTGGCGACTACATAAAAGCATGAGTGGTGTAGTCAAGAATAAGAGCATTTCTGACTTCCAAGGTGCTGACCTCATCTGGCAGAGGACTGACGAGGACAAGGGCAAAGCCCTCTTTGAACGCTACCTTGAGCAGAGCAACCAGACAGACATGGGAGGTCGAAATCTGGCCAAGGAGGTCACCTCAGACAGATGCAAGGCCCAGAACACTTCGGATGAAGACACAGTGACAGTGAAAGAAATCAAGGCTGTGCTTCGACGATCAAAAAACAGTGCTCCAGGTCCTGATGGCATAAGATACGACGACATAAATAGGTGTACCGACAATGAGCTAGAGAAACTAGCAGACATGTACAACAACAGTATAGGGAGTGCTAGCATCAAGGAGGAATGGTTACACAGCTATCTGATTCCCTTGCCGAAGCCTGACAAAGACCACAAAAAAATTCAGGGATATCGAATTATAACCATGCAGAATACAATAGGCAAGCTGCTGGAGAAGGTAATTGCCAGGAAAATATCAAGCCAACTAGAGAGGCAAGGTGTTTTCCCACCTACCCTGGGTGGGTACCGTCCAAAAAGAGAAACCTGGACCAATGCAGCAGTCTTTGCCCAGGATGTCTATGAAGGTTTCCACTCAGGCACTGAAACCGTTGCTGCAGCGATTGATCTTGAGGACGCATACAACAGAGTACCACTGGATTTTTTAATGTTTCAGCTTCTTGAACTAAACGTAAGTCCATTCCTCCTTAGTTGGATCGCTGCAGCCCTCTTCCAACGGAAAGTAGTTTTTAGATGTGGCAGTTGGACTTCGGAACCAACAACAATATATCCTGGCCTACCACAGGGATCACCATTATCTCCGGTACTGTTCAACGCCTACACAGTGAGAATCACCAGTGAGCAGATCACTGGACCTGGCAGGACATTGTCATATGCCGATGATGTTTTAGTGTATCGTCAGGGTAAGGATAGAGAGGAGGTTGCTGGGGAACTACAAACCGAACTCAATCGCATAAGTACTTGGTGTGATGAAGCTGGGGCAATGGTCAACCCAACAAAGGCAACAGTGACTTGGTTCTCGTTGAATAATCATATTGTCAACAATCCAACACCAACTGTAATGCTGTGTTCAGAGACGGTGGAAAGAACGCAGGCAATGAATTACCTGGGGATACGGTTTGATCGAAGCCTTGCTTATAATGTGCACATAGACCAGGTGATAACAAAGGCCAAGCGGGGTTTGGCAGTGATGCGGGTGATGGCGGCAGCAAACTGTGAGCAGCGCCATCTATGTCTTCTGTACGAGGGGCTGGTCATGTCTGTTTTGGAGTATGCAATGGCAATCTTGACTCTCAGCCATAAGCAGATAGAAAGGATGGAAAGGATACAGAATGAAGCTATGCGCATTATTCTTGGATGTACAAGAGATACAGCATGCAGGGCGATGCGCTACCTTCTTGATTTTCCAACCATTGAAGAGAGAATACAAGTTTGCAGGGCTCGCGCCTACCTCAGAATTAACGCAAACACACAACATCCACTGCATAGTGAAATTAGGAAGGTGAAGGGCAGCAGGTTAAAAAGAGGACGGTCGTGGATGGGTCAAGCCGAAGACATTCTTCAACAGGTGTGTTCACTTGAGGACTTAGAACCTGGCGAGGAGTGGGTGCAAGTGCCAACAGACTTCTGCACATCCTTTTCAGTTTGCATCCAACTAGATAGAAAATGCAGACAAGAAAATCCGGCTGCTGTTGAGGCTGAAGTACAAGCGTTGATTTTCGAGAATTCGCTAGACGGTGACGCGGTCATCTACACAGATGGGTCGGTCGTCCGACATGTGAGAAGCTCATGGGCCTTTACAGCTCGGGCCGGAGGGAGAATTGTGAAGGAGGACTCTGGTGCTTTCACTGAAACCACAAGTAGCCTGACCATGGAAGTCATGGCAGTAAGTAAAGCAATAACATGGCTCGAGACACAGACATTCACCAGGGCTTGTTTCCTTAGCGACTCAATGAACATGATCAAGAGGATAGAGGAGGGGTCGATCCGAAGAGAATGGTTGCTGCCTCTGAAGCGGTCTCGGCTGGCAAAGATTAGTTTCATCTTCGTGCCAGGGCACGCGGGAGTACAAGGAAATGAGCGGGCTGACAAGCTCGCAGGTGAGGCTACTGTGGAGGGCGGATGCGCCATGGACCAGGCTGACATTCTGAATGCTCTACGTGATGTGAGACTTTTGCGAGAACCAAGTGATGACTGTGAATCTACAACAATGGCCAGACTGCTAGAGCATCAAATTAAAAGAGGTGTGGCCAAACAAGAACACTACGCAGGAAGCCAAAGAAGATTGATAAACCAACACAGAACTGGCGTCGTTAGCCGCTACACGCTGCGGGATTTGCTGAGGAGGGGATCCGAGCACTTATGGACTGAATGGTTCGATGTGCAGCGAGGATGATCTGTCGACTAACTAACTAACTATCGTCCTTGTGTCCATACAGGAGGTAACATTTCGCGATATATTATACTTCTGCACTGAATCAGTTAAAGAAAGTTCAATGTCCCTTACAGGACGTCACAATCAATCCCGGTATATTTTTGGTTTGTGATTTACTAGCTAATTTTTCAGTATTTTATCATTGCTTCCTGGACGATCGACTCATCGTATAATCGAAATCAACGCAAGGCGATCTGCTTCTAAATCGTCTGCAGCTGATTTTCAAACCCTCGACTATATCCAGGCAAACCTTCTGGCCTAGAGAGACAACAGTGGAAGATAAACTCTATGGACCGCTGAGTGAACTAAAAAAGACTGTTAGATTCATACAAGAGATAACATTGCAGTTATAAATATATTTCAGGCGAACGAAAGAAGAAGAAGAAGAAGAAACCCTCGACTCGGTGTGTCGGGGAATTACAAAGCTCGCTCACTGCCCCTGAACCACAGCGCCGGCACATACCCAGCACACAATATCTAAATTTAAAATTAGACCAGTTGATACCGAACACGCATACCTTCACAGAGTCCAGAGTTACAGCCACAGCGATGAAACAACAGACTTGTGGTGAGCACAGAATGTGGTATGTTTAATCAAATGTACCTAAAGTGGTATATACACCGAGGTACTGAACAACTCACATATATGCACACAAATAATGTATCAGCTCACATATATACACCTAGATAGTGAACGACTCACATATATACATAAACCCAGATAATGAAAAACTCACGCGCTAGATGGGCCAGGCGCGAAACAATAAGCCAGTGTAACTGCAAGTTCCGTCGTGACTGTTAATCACGTGATCGCTGTGGAGCGGCTGGATCAAGCACGCGAGTGACATCAAACTGCGAGGCTGAGTGGCTGTTTGTAAACTGTTTCATGATGAAGCTTACCAACTTATAACGAATGGCAATGTAGGGGGAGTTCTGCCTGCCCTCCCCTTCCTCCCTCTCTCCCTCACACACTCTCTCTCTCTCTTCCTCCCTCCCTACCTGTCTGTCTGTAACTCTCCCTGACTTGCACTCGCCTTGGTTAATAAGCGCGGTTCTCTCGCGCTATCGCTAGTTCATTCTTTCTCTCTCTTGCGCTCTCTCTCTATCGCTCTCTTCCCCTCTCTCGCACTCCCTCTCGCACTCCCTCTCGCTCACTCTCTATCTCTTGCGCTCTTTCTTTCCCCCTAACTCCCTCTTTGTCTCTCTCTCTCTCTCTCTCTCTCTCTCTCATTCTTTCTCTCGTTTTCTCTCGCGTTTTCTTTCTCTCCCTCTCTCATTCTTTCTCGTGTGCTCTCTCTATCTTTCTCCCTCTCTTTCTTTCTCTCTCGCTCTCTCTTTCTCTCTCTCTTTCTCTCTCTCTCTCTCTCCCCCCTCTCTCTTTTTCTTTCTTTCTTTCTCTCTTTATCTCTGTCTCTGGCTCTCTCTTTCTCTTTCTCGCTCTATATCTCTCGCTTTCTGTCTATCTTTATGTCTCTTTCTCAAACTCGCTGTCTTTCTCAGTCTCTCTCTCTCTCTCTCTCTCTCTCCCTCTCTCTCTCCGTCACGCTCTCTCCCCGACTTGCGCTCACCTTGTTAATAAGTGAGGTTGCCATAGTTACCATAAGAAAATCATACTACGTGACTAATGATTCATGCAGAGCTTCTCAAACTTGTCAAATTCTGCCCCACTCATGACCCAGCGTCACCAGACCAAACTGTGACCACCCCTCTGTCCCACTCATGACCCAGCTTCACCAGACCAAACTGTAACCACCCCTCTGTCCCACTCATGACCCAGTTTCACCAGACCAAACTGTGACCACCCCTCTGTCCCACTCATGACCCAGTTTCACCAGACCAAACTGTGACCACCCCTCTGTCCCACTCATGACCCAGTTTCACCAGACCAAACTGTGACCACCCCTCTGTCCCACTCATGACCCAGTTTCACCAGACCAAACTGTGACCACCCCTCTGTCCCACTCATGACCCAGCTTCACCAGACCAAACTGTGACCACCCCTCTGTCCCACTCATGACCCAGCTTCACCAGACCAAACTGTGACCACCCCTCTGTCCCACTCATGACCCAGCTTCACCAGACCAAACTGTGACCACCCCTCTGTCCCACTCATGACCCAGCTTCACCAGACCAAACTGTGACCACCCCTCTGTCCCACTCATGACCCAGCTTCATCAGACCAAACTGTGACCACCCCCCTGTCCCACTCATGACCCAGCTTCACCAGACCAAACTGTGACCACCCCTCTGTTCAGGACACTGCGTTAGCGCAGTGGTCAACCCGCTTGCCTGCCGACCTGGAGGTCAGCTGTTCGAATCCCCACCGAGCGGGGAACATATGACCACCCTGCCAACAGGCAAACATGCTAGCCACTGTGCTATCGCGGCTCCCACTAAGTATGACATTAAAGTTAGTTGTATATCCTTTACAGGACGTCGCAGACAACCCTAGTATTCTTTGCCTCTTTGTGATTTCTGGGCAAGTTCACTTTCAGTAGTTTGCCATTGCTTTCAAAACGGCCGGCATTCATACCATTATATGAAAATCAACGCAAGGCGGTCTGCTGCCAAATCGCCCGCAACTGTGTTTTGAACGCGGTATAGAGATTACGAATTGCGTCCGTAACTAATTCGCCAAAGAATCGTCTATAAAATTAAAACATATCGTAAGTATACAGTGGGCCCGCATTACGAGTTGAGGGCCCAGCTCTCTTTGTCGCCACCATGTGTGACGCTTGCAACAGTCTGGTGACCATCTAATTAAACTCGGTCGGCAGCAGAGCTGCGTAGGGTCGGATAAAATCCCGCTGCGATAGGGACATGAATCCCAGCTACCAGGGTGCTGGTAAGCCTTATACTGTTAGCTTTGTCTATATGATTCACACTGTCTAGAGGGCGAAGAGGCTTAGAGGTACTACATCCACCTCTGATTTATGTTGAACCATAGCTTGAATAGTTTACAAAATAAAATAAAAAGACAGGAGTGTTATATTCTTAAGCCCTCTTTATCATGAAAGGAACAGTGTAGTCACCCCGTCTCATAAATCAGTGACCTACAGTGTGCGAGTGGTTAAAAGTTCATACCACAACGGCAGTGTATTCCATGCTACAACCTTTTATTTTGTTTATCTGATCCTACGGTAGTGGACTGGGCGCCTCACCACTTCATATCAGGGCGACAAGACTAAGATGACCCCTTTTGCACGACGAGAAAGTTAACAATTTGCCAAATGAATTGATAGTGAATCCGGTTACATAACTTTGGCCAACGGGAATGGTTCTTCTCAGATTTACAAAGCCCTCGTTTACTCATGACTTGTGCTAGGAATTGTGATATGTCATATTTGCATGGAGGACATTTTTTTTTTAAATTTGCGTTCTCTCGCTTTGAACTCAAGCGTTGTTCATACACGTATTACTACATTTAGTGTCGCCATCAGACTTCTAAGGTACTTGTAATTTGTCCTCAAGACAAGGACGAGAAGTCAACATTTTAGTCCAACTGACTTGTGCAGAGGTTGAATCCGCTATCTTGGCATCAACACATCGGAAGTTTAAGAGCGAGTGGTCTTATCCATTCAGCCACGCTGATCTCGGCATGAACGACTTTCACTTCAGCGGAACTTGTCCAATTAAAGATTAATGTGCAGTCGAAGGCCCGGCTGTCAACTGACGTTGTGTCCGAATTCAACGTTAATTATTCTTCGAGTTCGCTGTTTCTGATGTGTAGAAATGTAAACGACTGAACAGAGTTGTTCATCAAACCTCAACTGACCAGCATAAAGAATACCAACATTTATTCATGCAGCAGAACAGTCTTGAGAATAAACTTTGTTATGTCAATAGACAGGCATTGTAAGCATCGATTTTCATATCATGTTTCCAGCCGTTGAATACGGAAGATGTTGGATCAAGTGGCAAGAGACTATAAAGAGGACATTTACGCACTGTAATGGATGCTATGAACCACTCATAGATAACGTTGATCGAAGAAGAAGAAGAAGAAGAAGAAGAAGAAGAAGAAGAAGAAGAAGAAGAAGAAGAAGAAGAAGAAGAAGAAGAAGAAGAAGAAGAAGAAGAAGAAGAAGAAGAAGAAGAAGAAGAAGATATGGGGGGAGGAAGAGAGGCAAGGTGGCAGTAAAGTAGTAAACTGCTGGGCAGAAAATAATAATATAATAATAATATTATCACCAGTTGCTTCATGAATCAATGAAACAACACGGCAATAGGGAGGATTGCAGTGTCATGATTTCTGATGTCTGCCCGAATCCAGGCAACTGAAGAAGTATGTTGTGAATGAATTAACTCTTACATAGATTTCGAATGTCTTTGTAAGGTCACAAACCCGCATCATACATACCGTGACCTACTTTGTATTCAATTTCTGCACCAGTAATTGCTGTAATCGTGCTTGCACGAGCCGTGCTGACAATAAAACAAAGACTACACACACAATGTGCTGTGTTACGTTCAGTGCGCACTTGAAGTCCACTTCACAAACACAGAAGCTCTATGAGCACGAAGGCGCATTTGTTCAAAGAAGACTGGATCGTTATCTTTCATCTTTTTCAAGTCTCCTGGCCTAGTTATGGTGTAGAACTGTAGAATATTGATGAAACACCACACACAAGGAAACAGAGAGAGGGACGGAGACAGACAGACAGACAGACGGACAGACGGACGGACGGACGGACGGGTGGGTAGGTGGGTGGGTGGATGAATGGATGGATAGATAGAACGAACGAACAAAGGAACAATCTTTATTTTCAAAGAGTTAAGAATTGGG
This sequence comes from Cepaea hortensis, assembly GCA_963921405.1. Classification (NCBI taxonomy): domain Eukaryota; kingdom Metazoa; phylum Mollusca; class Gastropoda; order Stylommatophora; family Helicidae; genus Cepaea; species Cepaea hortensis. The sequence continues at coordinate 118,479,280 of OY992882.1, read as the reverse complement.
CACGCAGGCCCGTCTGACATTCTGCCCACAGACAGACAGACAGACAGACAGACAGACAGTCGGACGGACGGACAGACAGACAGACAGACAGACAGACAGATAGATAGATAGATAGATAGATAGATAGATAGATAGATAGATAGATAGATAGATAGATAGATATATAGATGGATAGATAGATAGACAGACAGACAGACAGACAGATAGATAGATAGATAGATAGATAGATAGATAGATAGATAGATAGATAGATAGATAAGTAGGTAGATAGATAGATAGATAGATAGATGGATAGGTAAGTAGGTAGGTAGGTAGGTAGATAGACAGATGTAGGGATATATGTGTGTGTATACAGACAGACAGACAGACAGACAGACAGACAGACAGACAGACAGACAGACAGACTAACAAACTTTATTTTTAAAGGATTAAGAATTGGATACGCAGACCCAACTAACATTCTGCCTCTTATCTCCCCCTTTCATAAATTATGTAATCCATACATCACTTGCCGGTCTCTCTGGCTGTGGGGTTACAACACTTTCTCTCTGTAATCCCGTTTATCACGCAGAGTCTCGCAGCGGAGCGAGAACTGAGGTGGTTCGACCCCCGCTCGTGACTTGCGGATACTGAGCCGGCCGCTCAGAAAGCAATGGCAAACTACTGAGCGTAATCTTGCCAAGAGATCAACAGACAGCTGAAAGATGCTGCTGTTGACAGCTAAGTATAAGTGAAACAGAATGGAAACTAAACCATGGGCACTAATCCTAAAGCGTCACACAAAGCAAGAACTCCGTAGCTCCAGCGATGACCCCCTTTAGTCTCTGAGAAAATTGTATTCGTGAACTGATTAACGTAACTCGGAATCTAACCCACGACCTTCGGGGTGCTAGAAAGGTGATGTAACTATTTCGCCACGGAGACTCCGTGTGACTGTTCGTTGCCTCCCATAAGGACCTCGGTCACACACGGCCCACTGTTACAATTGTTTAGAATATCAAACGTTAAATTAACAACCACACCAGGACAGTAAAGGACAAAGAATCAACCAGATAAAACCATCAAAGGTGGAAAAAGCGTCCAAGTGGCACGAAATGGAATATTGCTTTGATAGCAAATCCATTACGTGGAAAGTCCGAATCGAAAGCTTATTGTGTGGGCGTCATCAAAGGTGGAACAAGTGTCCTAGTGGCCTAGTGGCACGAAATGGAATATTGCTTGGATAGCAAATCCATTACATGGAAAGTCCGAATCGAAAGCTCAATGTGTGGATGTCATCTGCAGACTGCATTCTTCTGGTTTCTAGAGGAACAGCCTGTGGTGAACGGAAAGCCCAATATACGGAAGTGAGGCTAAGCAGCCATGAGCAGGACGTGACGATTCCTTGGGTGAGCTCAGTACCAGAGCGCTCTGCAATTATGGAAGCCTCCTAGGATGGCGGGGAATGCATATGGTCTGTCCCTGCCTTCCCTTGAGGGCTGACCGGGATGTCTTTGGCTGTTCTAAATGAGCCAGCTGGGATGGGGGATAAAACCACAACAGTGAGAGTCAAACGTCCTAAGAAACCCCCGGAAGGTTAACCCGGTCAACAAATGCCTGCAGAAGTCGGATGCGTCGATCTAACAGCGCAAGAACGCAGCTCTGCTGTAAACAGGCACAGCGCAATCACGTCCGAAAAAAAAAAAACTCTCCGGATGAACGCAGAAGAAGAAGAAGAAGAAGAAGAAGAAGAAGAAGAAGAAGAAGAAGAAGAAGAAGAAGAAGAAGAAGAAGAAGAAGAAGAAGAAGAAGAAGAAGAAGAAGGAGGAGGAGGAGGAGGAGGAGAAGAAGAAGAAGAAGAAGAAGAAGAAGAAGAAGAAGAAGAAGAAGAAGAAGAAGAAGAAGAAGAAGAAGAAGAAGAAGAAGAAGGAGGAGGAGGAGGAGGAGGAGGAGGAGGAGGAGGAGAGAGAAGAAGAAGAAGAAGAAGAAGAAGAAGAAGAAGAAGAAGAAGAAGAAGAAGAAGAAGAAGAAGAAGAAGAAGAAGAAGAACCAGATAAAACGGAAGTAGTTAAAGTAATAACTAGGGGAATGTAGGTTAATTTAATGTTAACGTAACAAACACATACAGGAATACTAATCAACCAGATAAGATAGAAAGGGTTAAAGTAATAACTAGGGCAATATAGGTTAATTTAATGTTAAAGTAACAAATACATACAGGGATGAAGAATCAATCAGATAAGACAGAAAATGTTAAAGTAATAACCAGGATTTTAACAACTGGTCTAAACAGAAGAGAAAAAGCAGAATATGCACCAGAAACTATAATATTACTGTATTCACTGTCAAAAAAGGTGTCATCTATTGGCAATATAGAACCTTGCGGTGTATGGCCGGGGGAGGGGGGAGGGGGGGGTCTTGAGCCTAAGGAATAAAGGCCGCCTGGCTAGTGCTTTCGCCGCGAACTGTGCAGGTTAGGGTTTTTGCCCCCGACAGAAGAAAACTCCATGTTAACAAAGGAAAATACATACATAGTGTTTTTCTGCCTAAATATCATGGCAGGGCAGACTAGGCCCTTAGCCTTGGTCGGCAACTGGTTTAGGATCGAAGCTCCGATAGCTGGACATTTAGAGCATTGGTTTGCTGATCCGGCAGCTTCTGTAGCTTGTCTTATTCCAGATGTATTGGTGTTACTTTCACTCTGGAGTACACTAGACAAGCAGAGTGAGGTATCATGCTGCATGGGCAACACGTGGTCTCTAAATTCAGCCTAGCCTTTGTTCTATGGATAAGTTATTATGCCTTTTAATGAAGCGCAATATCACAAATTATCGTATGTCAAGATGGCAAAAGTGCCAGTGCAATATTCATGTAAAGAAATCCATATGGAACATAATAGGATCCCAAAATATTGACTACGTCACACCATCACCTGTAGGTGTAAACAAGAAAGAACGAACGCGAGAAGAACAAGCTGTTCAAGTTAATATTAATAATCAAAGTTTAATATTGTTTCATGTTTTCAATAATCTTACCCAGTGCCGTGGTGAGGGCCTCAGGCGACCACGATCCGCCACAAACATCTCTCCTTTGTAGTCCTGATAAATTCGACCGCAGGCTGTCTGCTGTGCTACGTTGATAAGAAACAGTGGAATCGAAACCTTTTGCCACATACATTAAAAAGCGGAAGATTAAATGGTTCGGGATTCTCTTTAGAATGCAACACCATCAACTACCAGCACTGATGCTACATCAACGAAGATCTGATAGGAGAGCAAGAGGACGCCCGAGAAGAAAATGGATTGACGACATCAAAGACAATGTACAATCACACGGAATGACACTACCCAGTGGCACCCACCGGGCGCTGGGACATCAACTATTCCTCTGCATGACGTTTGACGGCAAAAGTGGAAGATGATAATGATGATTGAGGTATATTTCAGAGTCCTACTTTACTAGCTGTATCGTTCAGCTGTTGTTTTATTGCTTTGAACCATGCTTTCAGCTTTAAGTTCTTGTTTATACTGGAAATCCTAATTTATAATTACAAATTTGTAGTTAGTGTGCAGGCCGAGCGCCATTACTCCCAAGAACATCAACTGATAACCATAAATGTCCAGTGGTGAAATCAGGTCAATGGGGCGGGGAGTACATTAGAGGTGAGGGTGGGAAGTACATTAGAAATGGGGGTGGGGAGTACATTAGAGGTGGGTTGGGGAGTACATTAGATGTGGGATGATGAGTACATTAGAGGTGAGGGTGGGAAGTACATTAGAAATGGGGGTGGTTAGTACATTAGAGGTGGGTTGGGGAGTACATTAGATGTGGGATGATGAGTACATTAGAGGTGGGGTGGGAGTTTACATTAAAGGTGGGGGTGGGGATTACATTAGAGGTGAGTGTGGGGAGTACATTAGAGGTGGGGGTGGGGAGTACATTAGAGGTGGGGGTGGGGAGTACATTAGAGGTGGGGGTGGGGAGTACATTAGAGGTGGGGGTGGGGAGTACATTAGAGGTGGGGGTGGGGAGTACATTAGAGGTGGGGGTGGGGAGTACATTAGAGGTGGGGGTGGGGAGTACATTAGAGGTGAGTGTGGGGAGTACATTAGAGGTGGGGGTGGGGAGTACATTAGAGGTGGGGGTGGGGAGTACATTAGAGGTGGGGGTGGGGAGTACATTAGGACTAGGCTGTATAAACATTAGCACTGGGTTGGGGTGTGCAGCAGCACTGGATTGTGAGGGGGATTGGGTACGGCAGCACTATTAGTAAGGAGTACATTAGTAGAAAAGGTGCGACGTGCATTAGCATAAAGGGTGGAAAATACATTATCACTGAAAATGATGAGTACATTAGCACTGGGAGTGAGGAGTACATCAATACTGGAAATGAGGAGTACATCAACACTGGAAGTGAGGAGTACATACATCAACACTTGGAGTGAGGAGTACATCAGCTCTAAGGGTGGGGGGTACAGAAGCGCTAGAAGTGGTGAGTACAGTACAGCTAAAACTACAGATCTAGTACAATGTGAAACAGCATGGATGTAGGTCAGGGAAACATTACAGTCCTGGCTATAAAAGAAGAAGAAAATCAATAGACTAGAAAATGGTTTTTAATGCAACAGGACTAGGTAGGAAATGCTACAGCACTCGGTAGTAACCGAGCCACCTGTTGCTGATAACACCGGTCGATAACATTTGTTATCTCGAATGCTGTAGGTATGCTTCGTGTTTCAAATCGGTTGAATAATGCAGAAACAACACAACACACTGAATATAGTTTACGTAAGTGTTGTCATCTGTACACCACCTGACTGAGATTCTTCTTCTTCATCTTCTTCTTCATTTTTTCCTCTACCCCTTCCCCCCTCTTCCTCCTCCTCCTCCTTCTTCTTCTGTCTCTGCTTCTGTACATCCTCCTCCTCTACCAGTTCAAGTTAGTTGCATGGCTTTTACAGGACGTCGCAGTCAAATCCAATTTTTTTGTTCAACATCATCATCATCATCATCATCATCATCATCATCATCATCATCATCATCATCATCATCATCATCATCATCTGCCATGCCGATAAGAGTGGGCGGTCATGTTTTACCATCTCACTCGATCACCAAAGTCGTGGATCAGCTCAGTGTTCTTGTCTCGACCATGCGACGTGGCCAAGCCATCCAGGTATTTACTTCTCTGTCCTCCCCTTGTTCTCTTCCTCTCGATATTGCCAGCTGTCATCAAGTTCTCCAATTTGTTCCTTCTCATAACGTGACCAAACAATTTTGACTTCGTCTAATTTCTCTAATCAGTTTACGGTTTTCATTTGTTTCTTGTAGGACTAGGTCAGTGGTTTTTCTGTCTGTCCATTGTATTCTTCTTCGTTATTTACTAGGCGAATTTACGTTCAGTAGTTTGCCACTGTTTTCTGAACCACCGAAGCTCATACCATTTTATGAAAACCAGAGCAAGGAGGCCTGCTTCCAAATCTCCCATAGCTGTGTTTCGAACGCGGCATGTGAGATTTCGCCACAGTACTGCTAGTACTGTAACAAAAATGTCCGATACCTGGCATTTTAACATCAACGGTGGCAACATTTGTGGAGCAGTGACAACATTTGTGGAGCAGTGGCAGCATTTGTGGAGCAGTGGCAAAATTTGTGGAGCAGTGGCAGCATTTGTGGAGCAGTGGCAAAAATTGTGGAGCAGTGGCAAAATTTGTGGAGCAGTGGCAGCATTTGTGGAGCAGTGGCAAAATTTGTGGAGCAGTGGCAGCATTTGTGGAGCAGTGGCAAAAATTGTGGAGCAGTGGCAAAATTTGTGGAGCAGTGGCAGCATTTGTGAAGCACATACAACATTTTGTAGATCAGTGTTTGTAGACTTTCAAACAGCTTTTCAAACTGTAGATCATGATATTTGAAGTAGCAAATTAAAACAAATGAAGACTAACGTTAATATCATCATCATCAAGTGCCCTGCCAGCTGGCGTAGGCGTTCATGGCTCTCCAAAGATCTCGGTCGTTAGTGTTCTGGATCAACTCTGCCGATGATATTCCTTCATGCCACCGTCTCAATCCATCCAGCATCATTTCTCTTGGTCTGCCTTAGCCTCTTTTCTCCTCGATCTTTCCAGTTGTGACGATGTTCTCCAATGCCTCTCTTCTCATCACATGAACAAAGAAAATCTCTTTCTTATTGTTGTATATAGTGTTCTAGTTTCATTAGCCTCTTTCAGACAATCGTTGTTAGTTACTCTGGCAGTCCAAGGAATTCGCAACGTTCGTCTCAAAAACGACATCTCTGTTGCTTCTAGGTTCTTCCTAATTTGTTCATTTACATTCCAAGATTCGCTGCCATACAGCACAACTGGTCCTATATAACATTTCAGCACTCTCTTTCTTACATTCATTGATAGTGACTTATTGCATAAAATACTCTTCATCTTCTGAAATGCGGCTTTTGTCTGCCCTATTCTGCACTTAATCTCTATTGTACAACTTCCATCTGATGTTATAAGTGCCCCTAGGTATTTAAAATTATCCACTTGGTTGAGAATTTCCCCTTCTATTTCTATGTCACATGTTGGTGTCCCCATTTTCTTTGATATCATCATTGTTACTGTTTTCTTGATATTCAAGGAGAGTCCTTTCTGTGCACTCTCTGATACTACAATGCCAAATAATTGTTGTAGGTCTGTTACATTTTCCGCCACCAATACAGTGTCATCTGCATTGCGTATATTGTTTATATTATAACCTCCAATTAGTATTCATGGCTTCTCTTTGATCTCTCTCATTATTACTTCACTATAGAGGGAGAAGAGATCAGGTGACATGACACTCCCCTGCCATACTCCTAGCTTTATCTATTCGTAACTACCCTTTTTATTTCCCATTTTAATTACTGCTAATTGATTACAGTAAATATTCTTTATTTTTCATAAATCTTTCCCATCAATGTAGATATCTTCCAACATTTTAATCAGTTCATCATGTTTTACTTTATCAAATGCCTTAGTATAATTTATCAAGCACAAATATATGTCTTTCTGTGTCTCTATTTACCTTTCTATTAGTGTTCTTAATATATATATATATATATACATACACACATTGCATTGTTTGTACCCTTTCATTCCACAAAACCATACTGTTCTTCACTAATTTCCATTTGTATTTTCTTTCTTGTTCTTCTCATTATAATTCTGAGTAGGAGCTTAGTGACATGGTTTATGAGGTTAATTGTACGAAAATCTTCGCATTCAATTGCTCCTGGTCTTTTTGGTATAGCTATAAATACAGATTTCAGCATATCACTGGGTAAATATCCACTGCTGTAAATATCATTCAACATTTTGGTTAATATATCTACTCCAAATTATCCTAATACTTCTAATTGTGATTTCTATTGTGATTTCATCTGGCCCAGCTTTTTTTCCTTTCTTTCATATGTTTCATAGCGTCAGCGACTTCTTCTTTAGAATAGGTGGGCCTTCTAAATTACTTTCTTCTGTTAATTCTTCAATTTCTCTATTATATAATTCGCTTTTGTACTCATTCCACCTCTTCATTATAGCACCTTCCTCCAATAATATCTTTCCTATTTTTGATTTTAAACACCCTGTATTTATTCTTATTTTTCTTCCTGTGAGCTCACTGATTTGTCTATACATATTTTTTGAAGATCTTTAATGGAATTTAATTCATTTTTTTTTTTTTTTGCATTGCTCGTTTATCCCAATTTCTTTTGCCTTCACACATTTATCTCTTATTTCTTTATTTATCTTAGCATATTCTTGTTTGTCATTTTTATTCTGTTTCATTTTGTCCATCAGCATTAAGATTTCTTCATTCATCTATTTTTTCTTAGTTTTTGGCTTCTCTCCGGTAATATTTATTTGCTCGTTTGATGAATCCATCCATCCATCATGTGCCATGCCGGTAAGCGTGGGCGGTCATGTTCTGCCATCTCACTCGATCAACAGAGTCGTGGATCAGTTCCGTGTTTCTGTCTCGACCATGCCACAAGGCCAAGCCATCCAGATACTTGTTTCTAGGTCTTCCCCTTGGTCTGTTCCCCTCGATCTTACCAGTTGTCACCAAGTTCTCCAAATCATTTCTTCTCATAACATGCCCAAAAAATTGTGACTGTCTACGTCTAATGTCTCTGATCAGTTTACGATCTTCATTTGTTTCTTGAAGGACTTGTTCATTGGTCTTTCTGGCTGTCCATGGTATTCTTTGCATTTTCCTCAGAAACCACATTTCTACAGCCATCAGATGTTTTTCAGCCTGGCTGCTCATTGTCCAAGCTTCACATCCATATAAAAGTACAGGTTCTATGTAGCATCTCAACACTCTTTTTCTCGTTTCAATTGACATCTTTTTATTGGTCAGTATGTTTTTCATCTTGCTAAAGGCTACTTTTGCCATGGCGATCCTTGTTCTAATCTCTTCAAGGCATCTCCCATCAGATGTTATTACTGTTCCGAGATAATTGTACCTATTCACTTGTTGAAGAATATTCCCATTTACTTGTATATTACACTGTGGTATTTCGTTCTTCCTAGTGACGACCATAATCTGTGTCTTTTTACAATTTAATTCTAACCCTTCTTGTTCACTGTGTGCAACAACCGCATCTACTAAATTTTGCAGGTCCTGTTCATTGTCTGCAATCAAGACTGTATCATCTGCATATCTAATGTTATTGATGCATCGTCCCCCAATGTTGATTCCTTCCATATTTTCAATATTTCTGAAAATATTTTCACTGTACAGGGAAAACAGATCTGGAGACATTACACATCCCTGTCTCACACCTCTCTTAATAGGCTGATATTGGCTTACTTCATTATCAACTCTTATGGCAGCTTGTTGTTTCCAATATATGTTTTTTACAAGTCTAAGGTCTTTCCCATCAATTTGTAGATCTTCAAGCATCCTTATCATGTTGACATGTCTCACTTTATCAAAAGCCTTTGTGTAGTCAATAAAGCAAAGGTGTAGATCTTTGTTTACTTCTATAGAACGTTCGATTACGGTTCTCAGTATATACACAGCATTTACTGTACCCTTGCCTACTACAAACCCACATTGTTCTTCTCCTATTTCAGGTTGTATTTTCCTCCTAACTCTTTGCATGATAATTCTTAGCAAAATCTTCGTGATGTGACTCATTATACTAATTGTTCGATGTTGATCACATTCCAAGGCTCCTGATTTCTTTGGGATTGCAATAAATACAGAATTACATAACTCATGAGGTATATTTCCAGTATCATATATTGTATTAAGCAGACTGGTAACTTTATCTATTCCATATTCTTCTAAAGCATTAATCATTTCTGTTGTGACGCTGTCTGGACCGGGGGTCTTGCCAGATTTCATATGATTAAGAGCATTCTGAACCTCCGTCTTCAAAATTGCTGGCCCTTCATTGTTATTTTGAACAATATATTGTTCGTCTCTGTTATCGTCATAAAGGTTTTTCACGTAATCTGACCATACATGTAAAATCTGATCTTTTTCTATTACGACTCTTCCATCTTTTGTCTTTAGGCAGCCTGCTGATGTACGTGTTCTTTGATTAGTAATCTCCTGAATTCTTTTGTGCATTAGTTTCGCATTTTTACTGTTGTGTTGTTTTTCAATTTCTCTGCAATTTTTCTCAAGCCATGTTTCTTTAGCCTCCTTACATAAGGTTCTGACTTTTCTGTGAATTTCTTCATATTTGGCAGGATTATTTTTGTTCTGTCTTCTTGTTTCCATTAGTTGTAAAATTTCTTCAGTCATCCATGTCTTACGGCCCACTTTCCTTACTTTTGGAATAGTTTTTTCTGCTGCACAACTGATTGAATTCTTCAGCATTTCCCATTGATCATCTACATCTTGAAATAGGATCTCTAGATCAGACAATAAATCAAATTTGTTCTTTACTTCTATGTTAAAATTATCTTGTATTTCTTTGTCAGTTTTCAATTTGCACAAGTCATATTTAGGGTTTCCTGCTGTATACTTGACTTTCTTTAACTTTACCCTCAATGTGCCAATAATTAATCTGTGATCACTGTAACAGTCTGCATTTGGAACTGTTTTTACAACTGTTAATGCATTTCGAAACCTTTTGCTTATCAGGATGTAATCTATCTGGTTATGATGAATGGAGTCCCATAATATTTCCCATTGTTCATTTATACTCTGTATTTTAGCTATTATTATTTTTCTTCCTGTGAGCTCACTGATTTGTCTATACATATTTTTTGAGGATCTTTAATGGAATTTAATTCTTTTTTTTTTTTCGCATTGCTCGTTTAACCCAATTTCTTTTGCCTTCACACATTTATCTCTTATTTCTTTATTTATCTTAGCATATTCTTGATTGTCATTTTTTTTGCATTGCTCATTTAACCCAATTTCTTTTGCCTTCACACATTTATCTCTTATTTCTTTATTTATCTTAGCATATTCTTGTTTGTCATTTTAATTCTGTTTCATTTTGTCCATCAGCATTAAGATTTCTTCATTCATCTATTTTTTCTTAGTTTTTGGCTTCTCTCCGGTAATATTTATTTGCTCGTTTGATGAATGGAGTCCCATAATATTTCCCATTGTTCATTTATACTCTGTATTTTAGCTATTATTATTTTTCTTCCTGTGAGCTCACTGATTTGTCTATACATATTTTTTGAGGATCTTTAATGGAATTTAATTCATTTTTTTTTTTCGCATTGCTCGTTTAACCCAATTTCTTTTGCCTTCACACATTTATCTCTTATTTCTTTATTTATCTTAGCATATTCTTGATTGTCATTTTTTTTGCATTGCTCATTTAACCCAATTTCTTTTGCCTTCACACATTTATCTCTTATTTCTTTATTTATCTTAGCATATTCTTGTTTGTCATTTTTATTATGTTTCCTTTTGTCCTTCAGCATTAAGATTTCTTCATTCATCTATTTTTTCTTAGTTTTTTTTTTTCTATTTTTTCTTATGCGGGTAGCGGGGTAGGGGTATCTCTATCAAAGGAGAAGTAAGGCGCCTCCTTCCCTCCGCTAGCCTACGGGACACCCTTGGGCAAGGTGGAGTACCCGTTTAGCCCCCCGATCAGGGTTACGTGAAGCCATGGGTGCAGGTGGTGGATGAAGATGTAGAGCAGCCGACAGATAGTTGTAGGTTATGGTCTCCACCTTCACGACGGTAGGCAGAGGATCTCTATTTTGAGGAGACAATGGCTACGGTCACTGACCAGTATGGTTACTGCTAGGAGGGAAAGCAATGGCAAACTACCTTCTTTACAGATGCCAAGAAAATCATGTTGTGTGAAATCATCGATAATCAGAGAAACGGCGTAAATGGGTGCTCCAAAGGAGCAGCCTCGCCCGGTAGGGATAGTCATGCGCACCAGGTGACTCCAGACCGTCAACAGGCTACTAGGTGCAACAGATTAATATCATTGAAAGTAGGAACTTGGAATGTTAGAACAATGAGTGCAGATGGAAAATTAGAAAACATCAAAAAAGAAATGGAGAGAGAGAAGATTAAACATATTAGGAATATCGGAAACGAGATGGAAAGGAGCAGGGATAAGGACAGGAGAGGATTGTAAGATTATTTACTCTGGGGGAGTAAAAGAGGTGTAGCCATTATATTAGATAAGCAAACATCAAATTCTGTCAAAGGATATCGGGCTGTGTCAGACAGAGTTCTATTAGTAAAATTAAACGGAAGACCTTTTAAAATAAATGTCATTCAAGTATATGCAGTGAAGAAAGCATAGAGGAATTTTATAATGACATGGAGTCTGCTTTGAAGAACTGCAAAAAATCAGAAATAAATATCATAATGGGTGATTTCAACGCAAAAATAGGACAGCAAGGCGATGGATGCAGTGTAGGCAACCATGGTTTGTGAGAGAGAAATGAAAGAGGATACAGACTTGTAGAATGGGCAAAAGAACAAGAAATGGTTGTAGGAAACACCTGGTTTAAACAGCATCCTAGAAGATTATGGACATGGAGGAGTCCAGACAGCAGGATTAAAAACCAGATAGATTACATCCTGATGAGCAAAACGTTTCGAAATGCGTTAACAGTCGTAAAAACAGTTCCAAATGCAGACTGTTACAGTGATCACAGATTAATTACAGGCACATTGAGGGTAAAGTTAAAGAAAGTCAAGTATACAGCAGGAAACCCTAAATATGACTTGTGCAAATTGAAAACTGACAAAGAAATACAAGATAATTTTAACATAGAAGTAAAGAAAAAATTTGATATATTGTCTGATCTAGAGATCCTATTTCAAGATGTAGATGATCAGTGGGAAATGATGAAGAATTCAATCAGTTGTGCAGCAGAAAAAACTATTCCAAAAGTAAAGAAAGTGGGCCGTAAGACATGGATGACTGAAGAAATTTTACAACTAATGGAAACAAGAAGACAGAACAAAAATAATCCTGCCAAATATGAAGAAATTCACAGAAAAGTGAGAACCTTATGTAAGAAAGCAAAAGAAACATGGCTTGAGAAAAATTGCAGAGAAATTGAAAAACAACACAACAGTAACAATGCGAAACTAATGCACAAAAGAATTCAGGAGCTTACTAATCAAAGAACAAGTACATCAGCAGGCTGCCTAAAGACAAAAGATGGAAGAGTCATAATAGAAAAAGATCAGATATTACATGAATGGTCAGATTACGTGAAAAACCTGTATGACGATAGTAGTAGGAGAGCGGGTATTTGATTAGATTTTCAGGATTGACCTCTAAGGATTGACCCCAATCCTTTTCGGTCTCGGATCCTGGGCTGGTAGGGTAGGGTAGGGTTGTGTAGGGTATTTAGGTCATATGTAAGGGTCGATAATTCTAATAAAAGACGTGTTTTTCTAAGGGCAGATAACTGAGTTTGTGTATAATATTTTAACTAATTGTAAAATAAAAATTAAATTAAAAGACAATCATCGGCGCGCGGGGCGGACGAGCGAGCAGAGGGGCGGGCCCGGGCGGCGAGCGCGGGCGACGGTCGAATCCAGTAAGACAGAGTCTTGTAGTAGCCACATGGCCAGTCATTTCTGAGTGACCACAAGCCGGTCAGTGACGAGTGTGGGTGGTGGGGCTAGACGGTTCGAACCCTCGAGGCGCACCGGGTGTGATATGAAAATTGTAATAAGTAAAAAGGCAAATATGGCGTGTATATGAGCTGTAGTGGGTCGTAGTGGCTTATAAAACTATCATCATATAGATTACACCTCTTCAAATGAAAACCTTAAAAAAGTAAAGATGGCCTGTAGTAACGGTTGTAAGGGGGCGTGGCTTCGTGGTATTCGTTGTTAAGGGGTTGGTGAGTGGTGATGTACCTATATAACAGCTTCCGAACAATTTAAAGGGATGGGCGAGTGGCGAAGTGGCTAAGTAAATGCGTCGGTTCCTTGCTAAGAGACAGAGGAGTTGCTAGATAAAGGCTCCAGGTCGTTGTCAAGGGGTTGGTGAGTGTACAAATAGCTAAATAACTGCTTCTGATCCTTGTTAAGAGGTGGGCGAGGGGCGGATTGGTTGGATAATTACGCCCGTTCCTTGGTAAGAGCCAGGGTGATCGAGTGGAGAAGTGGGTAAATATAGGCATGGAGGTATACCATCGACACATTCAACGCATAATTTCGGCGTCGGGCGTCAGAAGACCAAGGATATTTTCATTATATGTCTATTGTAAAGGGGTCGACTGTTTGTTATAACGGGGTTACTATTATCTATAGTGGCTGGGACTTAAATACTATCAGCATACCGGTTACAGCTCTTCAAATGAAAACTTTGAAAGTGTAAAGATGGCCGATGGTTTTAGTGGGTATGACTTTGTGATATTCGTTGTTAAGGGGTGGGGTGAGTGGCTGAGTAACTAGATAAACGCTTCTGAACACTATCATCTGGTTCGAATCCCAGTGGGGTGGTCTAGTGGTAGAAGAAATATTGATAATATTTGGTTACTTAGTTGTGATGTCGAGCTCGGTTGTTATTAACCCGGTTATGTTTAGAAAGGTAGAGGTGGTGTGCTGGTTGCGGAGTATGTTTTAGGTGGTACCCCAGACACCGTGGAAGTGACAGGTTTGAATCTCGGAACTTTGTCGTGGGTAAGATTTCCAGTCATCAAGGTGTGGGTGTCGTCGCGGCCACAAGTCCCACCGCTGATGAAAAACACAGGCAGCAGATTTCACCATTGTACCTACGAGTCACAAAATATAAGCTAACTTAACATTCAGAATATGATCTCAACAGGTGTTGCCAAAAATCAATACTTATTCTTATAACGGCTAATCCAGGGGATTATCGTCATCGTAATGACCAAGTCAGGTTAATAATATTTCTTATATCTCCGCCATTGCAAATAGTTCGCGATATTAATAAATGTTCATATAAAGGTTGGAAGGGGATTAAAAGATTAACACCTATTGTCGGGCCATCCAATAAAAATCAATAACACTACCCTCGATTTTTCTCATAATTGCCGATTGGAGATTATGGGCTAGGTGTATGTGTCCTTATTTAGTTAAAACAGGTGGTATGAGTAGGAGATATCACAAACAGTATCAGCATGTGCCACTCTGATCTTAAATATCAGTAGTTCGTTATTCTTGTGACATTGAAAACGCTTGTGGCTTGAAGACAGATGGTGTACTATGTTATTGGGTGGTGTATATAGATTGACCAGTATGTGAAGTTGATAAGGTCACCCCTGCCAGCGCATCGTAGCTGTGTTGTGACTTGTCGCCTATTACATCCGGGTGTAAAAATAACCAAAAATATTTCACATCAACTCAGACATGCCTCTATATAGCTGCACTGCGAACATGGCTAGAGTCTACTTTAGGAAAGTATCGTGTATCTGTGTATACGGGTTTACCACTGCTTATAGATGTGTGCAGTATTATTAGAAAGCGGCCGTTATGTCTACATTATCAAAGTATGTTGCCTTACAGAGCTGGTATAGTATCTATGTGTCTGCTACGTTGTATGTTTTGTCATGTTGCCTTGTAGTATTTGGAGGGAGTTTCATGCGGGTGTCTAGTGAACTTTTTTAAAAACTATGTCTCAGAATCCACAACGTCACTGGCATTAGAGGCTTTTCAACTTGTCTGCTCATTGACCACGCTTCACAGTCATACTAAAGTACGGGTTCTATGTAGTACTTAAACACTTCTTTTATTTCTCATTACAGCTTTCAACTTTATATTAGTCAGTATGTTTTCCAATTTGCAAAAGACAACCTTCATCACAGCGATTCTTGTTCCAACGCTTTAAAGCCACCTCCTATCAGACATTTTTTTCCTGTCCTTTTATGCTCACGGCTACCGTTTCCCCATTTCAAGCTCCATGTCTCTACTCGTATGCATTAGTGTAGTAGAAGTAAACCGATAACTCACAAGATAGACATATATTATCACACTGTATATGAACATGTGGGAAACGGCTACATCCGGGCAAAGAGGGTGTTGTATCTGTCACATGCGTATGGATACAGCCGAGACACGTGGTTAAGAGGGATACTACAGAAAAAAACGGTATTATGTTGGCGATCGAACCAGGGGACCTAATTCGTGATGACCACCATGTACGGGAGTGATTCTGCCCCCTCGTCAACAGGGCGTCGGAGGTTTAAAAGGGTGTTCATTCTCTCGCTTTTCTATTTCCGAGTCGTCATAGGGTCACCAAGTAACAGTAAAGAACACGAAACTACTACTACCAGGGCCTTTATACACCACACTGCATTTTCGAATATAATATACACAACTATAATCAAGTCATCACAGTATTCAACTAACCCGTTCTCATAGACATAGAGGAGAGATGTGAGCACCGAGGCCAGTTGGGGGAGGTGTACCTTTTACTTAACATCTATCGGGTCATACACCGACGAGTGTTTAGCTATATTTATCATATAATATTACCCGTGAACACAACAAGTTTCCCCGGATCAGTCTTAGGCTTCTCATATAACATGACATATCACGTACCCGCTGTCCTGACCAGCAAAGTTATCGCTTCTCAGAGCAGACATTTACACTTTCATTAATTCTTCTGCCTGGCCAAAAGGGGTCTTTGCATCTTTCCGCAGAAACCTAGTTCCAATGCTAATATATGTTTTTCAATGTGTCGGCTCATTACCACATTTCACATCCTGACAAAAGTACAGGTTCTATGTTCCACTCCAACAGTCAAATAAGAAAAAAATGTTAGCCAAATTATTAAAATGTTGGCCAAATATAGAAATATATCAACCAGACGTATAAAATATAGTAAAATTTGTTAGCCAAACTTATAAAAATCGGGGTCAAAATAAGAAATATCTCAACCAAGCGTATAAGAAATAGGAAAAAGGCTAGTCAAACTAATGAAAATGTTGGCCAAATACAGAAATATCTCGACCAACTTATAAAATGTAGGAAAAAATTGTTAGCCAAACTGACAAAACTGTTAGCCAAAATAAGAAACGTCTCGGCCAACTTATAAAATGTAGGAAAAATTGTTAGCTAAACTGACAAAAAAGTTGGTCAAAATAAGAAACGTCTCGACTAACATTATAAAAAGTAGAAAAAATTGTAACCAAATTAATTTAAAAAGGTGACCAAAATAGGAAATATCTCGACCAAACTTATGAAAAGTAGGAAAATTGTTCGTCAAATGTGACAAATATTGGGCAAGTAGGAAATCATGTTAGCCAAATAGGAAAAATATCGATCAAACTTATAGATGTCTCGGCCAAACTTATAAAATGTATGAACATTTGTTAGCCAAAGGTGAAAAAACATTGACCAAGTAATGAAATATCTCATTCGAATTTATAACAAGTAAGAAAATATGCTAGTAAAATCAAGAAATATGTCGACTGAAGTTATACAATAGGCGAAACGATGGACAAACTTATAAAGATGTCGACCGTTATAAGAAAATGTATTACCCAAATTAGGAAAAAATATTGGCCAAGTGGAGAAATATCTCGACCAAACTTACAAAAAAAATAGGAAAATATGTCGACTAAAGTAGGAACATTTGTTAGCCAAAGATGAAAAATATTGGTCAAGTAAAGAAATATTGCATCCAAACTTTTAAAATGTAGGAAACTTTATTAACCAAATGTGAAAAATATTGTCCAAGTAAAGACATGTTACAACTAATCTTATAAATATCTCAACCATACTTATGAAAAGGAGGAAAATGTGTTAACCTAATGGGGAAAATATTGGCCAAGTGAAGAATTATCTCATCCATTCTTATAAAACTTAGGAAAATGTGTTAACCTAATGAGAAAAATATCGCCCAAGTGAAGAAAAAAATTACACAAAACTTATAAAACTTAGGAAAAGGTGTTAACCTAATGAGAAAAATATCGCCCAATTGAAGAAAAAAGTTACACAAAACTTATAAAACTTAGGAAAATGTGTTAACCTAATGAGAAAAATATTGACCAAGTAAAGAAAAACATACACCAAACTTCTGAAAAGTAAGAAAATTTGTTAACCAAATGGGAAAAATATTGGCCAAGTGGAGAAATATCTCAACCATACTTATGAAAAGGAGGAAAATGTGTTAACCTAATGAGAAAATATCGCCCAAGTGAAGAAAAAAGTTACACAAAACTTATAAAACTTAGGAAAATGTGTTAACCTAATGAGAAAAAGATCGCCCAAGTGAAGAAAAAAGTTACCCAAAACTTATAAAACTTAGGAAAATGTGTTAACCTAATGAGAAAAATATTGACCAAGTAAAGAAAAACGTACACCAAACTTCTGAAAAGTAAGAAAATTTATTAACCAAAAGGGAAAAATATATGGGCTAAACTATGAAATATGTTGACCGAACTAAGAAAGTGTGTTAACCAAAGGGGGAAAAATGGTGGTCAAAACATGAAACATCTCGACCAAGCTTATAAATAGCTCGTGTAAACTTATTTAAAAAAAAAAAAGTAGGAACAAATATTGCTTCTGTAGTTATGTCAAACGTGTCTTGAACTTTTATCTGAACAGACATTTCACAAGACATAATCATCAACGTCAACACTTTCCCTCTTTTACATTACCGAAAGTTTCAACTTATCAGTCCAGAGTATCCACTAAAGAAGCACTTATGCATACTAATCACCCAGCTCTTCACACTCTTGGTTTTTTTTTTTTCTTTTCTAACGCAAAGTGTCTCTGTCTTTCATAGATAACTTCACAACTTTTCTATGTAGCACCACTAACAACGCCAAACCTTCGTTTCACATGAGCTCTAATGAAACAGCCATAACAACATTTAGGGCAATCAGTGGCTCCACCTGGGATAGTTTCAATGTCATCTGAGTATTCGTCAGCAAAGATCCACTTCCCATGGCTGATATCTTCAACTTTCTATACCACAATGTCTGCTACACTAACCTTCCATTGGTCCATCTTTCAACAATGCAAAGAGTGTTCTCGAAGTCTAGCTAACATAACATTGCTTACTTTGTCCACCTCTATCACACTTTGTCATTTCACAGCTGCAATAGCGGCAAGTCTGCAACCAACCAACAGTGTCTGTTATGAAGTCGACCTTTCTTAAAGCCACGTCTGCCTTACTGAACCCTTGAATACCCTCTACCACATCGTCTAACCGACTTTCAACATTTCATACCAAATAACATTAACATTCTCTTTGATTACAGAACAACTGATTTTCTGCTGACTAGGCAGATTTTCCAACCTCGTGGAGATAAATCATATGCCCCCTAACCTACTAGGCGCTATTCTAGACAACGAATATGGTCATCGACCAGCACCCCCTAGGCAGAACTTGAAAAAACAACAGAGCTTGGGTTATTGAGACGAATGAGTTGCATTCCTTGGACTACCAGAAAGACATCAAACACAACAAACTCTTTCTTACTAACCCTAACACTAAGTATACATCAACTAACCCTAACCCTAAACCTAAGTATACATTAACTAACCCTAACCCTAACCCTAACTATACAACAAACTCTTTCTTAAGAGACATAGATACAAACCAGTGTTAGAAATGAAAAAGTAAAATTTATGTGATTACATTTTAATTAAAATTTAAAACTAATAAATCGCACTTTTATTGCGAGCTTCACTTAATATACAGATATAGGGTAAGTATAGGTATAAGTTAGGTATAGGACATATATGAAGCTTACATCTTGCGCAATAAAAGTCTTCTAACATCTTTACTTGGTCAATATTTTTCTCATTAGGTTAACACATTTTCCTAAGTTTTATAAGTTTTGGGTAACTTTTTTCTTCACTTGGGCGATCTTTTTCTCATTAGGTTAACACATTTTCCTAAGTTTTATAAGTTTTGTGTAACTTTTTTCTTCACTTGGGCGATATTTTCTCATTAGGTTAACACATTTTCCTCCTTTTCATAAGTATGGTTGAGATATTTCTCCACTTGGCCAATATTTTTCCCATTTGGTTAACAAATTTTCTTACTTTTCAGAAGTTTGGTGTATGTTTTTCTTTACTTGGTCAATATTTTTCTCATTAGGTTAACACATTTTCCTAAGTTTTATAAGTTTTGTGTAACTTTTTTCTTCAATTGGGCGATATTTTTCTCATTAGGTTAACACCTTTTCCTAAGTTTTATAAGTTTTGTGTAATTTTTTTCTTCACTTGGGCGATATTTTTCTCATTAGGTTAACACATTTTCCTAAGTTTTATAAGAATGGATGAGATAATTCTTCACTTGGCCAATATTTTCCCCATTAGGTTAACACATTTTCCTCCTTTTCATAAGTATGGTTGAGATATTTATAAGATTAGTTGTAACATGTCTTTACTTGGACAATATTTTTCACATTTGGTTAATAAAGTTTCCTACATTTTAAAAGTTTGGATGCAATATTTCTTTACTTGACCAATATTTTTCATCTTTGGCTAACAAATGTTCCTACTTTAGTCGACATATTTTCCTAAGTTTTTTGTAAGTTTGGTCGAGATATTTCTCCACTTGGCCAATATTTTTTCCTAATTTGGGTAATACATTTTCTTATAACGGTCGACATCTTTATAAGTTTGTCCATCGGTTCGCCTATTGTATAACTTCAGTCGACATATTTCTTGATTTTACTAGCATATTTTCTTACTTGTTATAAATTCGGATGAGATATTTCATTACTTGGTCAATGTTTTTTCACCTTTGGCTAACAAATGTTCATACATTTTATAAGTTTGGCCGAGACATCTATAAGTTTGATCGATATTTTTCCTATTTGGCTAACATGATTTCCTACTTGCCCAATATTTGTCACATTTGACGAACAATTTTCCTACTTTTCATAAATTTGGTCGAGATATTTCCTATTTTGGTCACCTTTTTAAATTAATTTGGTTACAATTTTTTCTACTTTTTATAATGTTAGTCGAGACGTTTCTTATTTTGACCAACTTTTTTGTCAGTTTAGCTAACAATTTTTCCTACATTTTATAAGTTGGCCGAGACGTTTCTTATTTTGGCTAACAGTTTTGTCAGTTTGGCTAACAATTTTTTCCTACATTTTATAAGTTGGTCGAGATATTTCTGTATTTGGCCAACATTTTCATTAGTTTGACTAGCCTTTTTCCTATTTCTTATACGCTTGGTTGAGATATTTCTTATTTTGACCCCGATTTTTATAAGTTTGGCTAACAAATTTTACTATATTTTATACGTCTGGTTGATATATTTCTATATTTGGCCAACATTTTAATAATTTGGCTAACATTTTTTTCTTATTTGACTGTTGGAGTGGAACATAGAACCTGTACTTTTGTCAGGATGTGAAATGTGGTAATGAGCCGACACATTGAAAAACATATATTAGCATTGGAACTAGGTTTCTGCGGAAAGATGCAAAGACCCCTTTTGGCCAGGCAGAAGAATTAATGAAAGTGTAAATGTCTGCTCTGAGAAGCGATAACTTTGCTGGTCAGGACAGCGGGTACGTGATATGTCATGTTATATGAGAAGCCTAAGACTGATCCGGGGAAACTTGTTGTGTTCACGGGTAATATTATATGATAAATATAGCTAAACACTCGTCGGTGTATGACCCGATAGATGTTAAGTAAAAGGTACACCTCCCCCAACTGGCCTCGGTGCTCACATCTCTCCTCTATGTCTATGAGAACGGGTTAGTTGAATACTGTGATGACTTGATTATAGTTGTGTATATTATATTCGAAAATGCAGTGTGGTGTATAAAGGCCCTGGTAGTAGTAGTTTCGTGTTCTTTACTGTTACTTGGTGACCCTATGACGACTCGGAAATAGAAAAGCGAGAGAATGAACACCCTTTTAAACCTCCGACGCCCTGTTGACGAGGGGGCAGAATCACTCCCGTACATGGTGGTCATCACGAATTAGGTCCCCTGGTTCGATCGCCAACATAATACCGTTTTTTTCTGTAGTATCCCTCTTAACCACGTGTCTCGGCTGTATCCATACGCATGTGACAGATACAACACCCTCTTTGCCCGGATGTAGCCGTTTCCCACATGTTCATATACAGTGTGATAATATATGTCTATCTTGTGAGTTATCGGTTTACTTCTACTACACTAATGCATACGAGTAGAGACATGGAGCTTGAAATGGGGAAACGGTAGCCGTGAGCATAAAAGGACAGGAAAAAAATGTCTGATAGGAGGTGACTTTAAAGCGTTGGAACAAGAATCGCTGTGATGAAGGTTGTCTTTTGCAAATTGGAAAACATACTGACTAATATAAAGTTGACAGCTGTAATGAGAAATAAAAGAAGTGTTTAAGTACTACATAGAACCCGTACTTTAGTATGACTGTGAAGCGTGGTCAATGAGCAGACAAGTTGAAAAGCCTCTAATGCCAGTGACGTTGTGGATTCTGAGACATAGTTTTTAAAAAAGTTCACTAGACACCCGCATGAAACTCCCTCCAAATACTACAAGGCAACATGACAAAACATACAACGTAGCAGACACATAGATACTATACCAGCTCTGTAAGGCAACATACTTTGATAATGTAGACATAACGGCCGCTTTCTAATAATACTGCACACATCTATAAGCAGTGGTAAACCCGTATACACAGATACACGATACTTTCCTAAAGTAGACTCTAGCCATGTTCGCAGTGCAGCTATATAGAGGCATGTCTGAGTTGATGTGAAATATTTTTGGTTATTTTTACACCCGGATGTAATAGGCGACAAGTCACAACACAGCTACGATGCGCTGGCAGGGGTGACCTTATCAACTTCACATACTGGTCAATCTATATACACCACCCAATAACATAGTACACCATCTGTCTTCAAGCCACAAGCGTTTTCAATGTCACAAGAATAACGAACTACTGATATTTAAGATCAGAGTGGCACATGCTGATACTGTTTGTGATATCTCCTACTCATACCACCTGTTTTAACTAAATAAGGACACATACACCTAGCCCATAATCTCCAATCGGCAATTATGAGAAAAATCGAGGGTAGTGTTAATGATTTTTATTGGATGGCCCGACAATAGGTGTTAATCTTTTAATCCCCTTCCAACCTTTATATGAACATTTATTAATATCGCGAACTATTTGCAATGGCGGAGATATAAGAAATATTATTAACCTGACTTGGTCATTACGATGACGATAATCCCCTGGATTAGCCGTTATAAGAATAAGTATTGATTTTTGGCAACACCTGTTGAGATCATATTCTGAATGTTAAGTTAGCTTATATTGTGTGACTCGTAGGTACAATGGTGAAATCTGCTGCCTGTGTTTTTCATCAGCGGTGGGACTTGTGGCCGCGACGACACCCACACCTTGATGACTGGAAATCTTACCCACGACAAAGTTCCGAGATTCAAACCTGTCACTTCCACGGTGTCTGGGGTACCACCTAAAACATACTCCGCAACCAGCACACCACCTCTACCTTTCTAAACATAACCGGGTTAATAACAACCGAGCTCGACATCACAACTAAGTAACCAAATATTATCAATATTTCTTCTACCACTAGACCACCCCACTGGGATTCGAACCCGATGATAGTGTTCAGAAGCGTTTATCTAGTTACTCAGCCACTCACCCCACCCCTTAACAACGAATATCACAAAGTCATACCCACTAAAACCATCGGCCATCTTTACACTTTCAAAGTTTTCATTTGAAGAGCTGTAACCGGTATGCTGATAGTATTTAAGTCCCAGCCACTATAGATAATAGTAACCCCGTTATAACAAACAGTCGACCCCTTTACAATAGACATATAATGAAAATATCCTTGGTCTTCTGACGACCGACGCCGAAATTATGCGTTGAATGTGTCGATGGTATACCTCCATGCCTATATTTACCCACTTCTCCACTCGATCACCCTGGCTCTTACCAAGGAACGGGCGTAATTATCCAACCAATCCGCCCCTCGCCCACCTCTTAACAAGGATCAGAAGCAGTTATTTAGCTATTTGTACACTCACCAACCCCTTGACAACGACCTGGAGCCTTTATCTAGCAACTCCTCTGTCTCTTAGCAAGGAACCGACGCATTTACTTAGCCACTTCGCCACTCGCCCATCCCTTTAAATTGTTCGGAAGCTGTTATATAGGTACATCACCACTCACCAACCCCTTAACAACGAATACCACGAAGCCACGCCCCCTTACAACCGTTACTACAGGCCATCTTTACTTTTTTAAGGTTTTCATTTGAAGAGGTGTAATCTATATGATGATAGTTTTATAAGCCACTACGACCCACTACAGCTCATATACACGCCACATTTGCCTTTTTACTTATTACAATTTTCATATCACACCCGGTGCGCCTCGAGGGTTCGAACCGTCTAGCCCCACCACCCACACTCGTCACTGACCGGCTTGTGGTCACTCAGAAATGACTGGCCATGTGGCTACTACAAGACTCTGTCTTACTGGATTCGACCGTCGCCCGCGCTCGCCGCCCGCGCCCGCCCCTCTGCTCGCTCGTCCGCCCCGCGCGCCGATGATTGTCTTTTAATTTAATTTTTATTTTACAATTAGTTAAAATATTATACACAAACTCAGTTATCTGCCCTTAGAAAAACACGTCTTTTATTAGAATTATCGACCCTTACATATGACCTAAATACCATACCCTACCCTACCCTACCCTACCAGCCCAGGATCCGAGACCGAAAAGGATTGGGGTCAATCCTTAGAGGTCAATCCTGAAAATCTAATCAAATACCCGCTCTCCTACTACTGACGATAACAGAGACGAACAGTATAATGTTCAAAATAATAATGAAGGACCAGCAATTTTGAAGATGGAGGTTCAGAATGCTCTTAACCATATGAAATCTGGCAAGACCCCCGGTTCAGACAGCATCACAACAGAAATGATTAATGCTTTAGAAGAATATGGAGTAGATAAAGTTACCAGTCTGCTTAATACAATATATAATACTGGAAATATACCTCAGGAGTTATGTAATTCTGTATTTATTGCAATCCCAAAGAAATCAGGAGCCTTGGAATGTGATCAACATCGAACAATTAGTATAATGAGTCACATCACGAAGATTTTGCTAAGAATTATCATGCAAAGAGTTAGAAGGAAAATACAACCTGAAATAGGAGAAGAACAATGTGGGTTTGTAGAAGGCAAGGGTACAGTAAATGCTGTTTATATACTGAGAACCATAATCGAACGTTCTATAGAAGTAAACAAAGATCTACACCTTTGCTTTATTGACTACACAAAGGCTTTTGATAAAGTGCGACATGTCAACATGATAAGGATGCTTGAAGATCTACAAATTGATGGAAAAGATCTTAGACTTGTAAAAAACATATATTGGAAACAACAAGCTGCCATAAGAGTTGATAATGAAGTAAGCCAATATCAACCTATTAAGAGAGGCGTGAGACTGGGATGTGTAATGTCTCCAGATCTGTTTTCCCTGTACAGTGAACGTATTTTCAGAAATATAGAAGATATGGAAGGAATCAACATTGGGGGACGATGCATCAATAACATTAGATATGCAGATGATACAGTCTTGATTGCAGACAATGAACAGGACCTGCAAAATTTAGTAGATGCGATTGTTACACACAGTGAACAACTAGGGTTAGAATTAAATTGTAAAAAGACACAGATTATGGTCGTCACTAGGAAGAACGAAATACCACAATGTAATATACAAGTAAATGGGAATATTCTTCAACAAGTGAATAGGTACAATTATCTTGGAACAGTAATAACATCTGATGGAAGATGCCTTGAAGAGATTAGAACAAGAATCGCCATGGCAAAAGTAGCCTTTAGCAAGATGAAAAACATACTGACCAATAAAAAGATGTCAATTGAAACGAGAAAAAGAGTGTTGAGATGCTACATAGAACCTGTACTTTTATATGGATGTGAAGCGTGGACAATGAGCAGTCAGGCTGAAAAACATCTGATGGCTGTAGAGATGTGGTTTCTGAGGAAAATGCAAAGAATACCATGGACAGCCAGAAAGACCAATGAACAAGTTCTTCAAGAAACAAATGAAGATCGTAAATTTATTAGAGAAATTAGACGTAGACAGTCAAAATGTTTTGGGCATGTTATGAGAAGAAATGGATTGGAGAACTTGGTGACGACTGGTAAGATCGAGGGGAACAGACCAAGGGGAAGACCTAGAAGCAAGTACCTGGATGGCTTGGCCTTGTGGCATGGTCGAGACAGAAACACGGAGCTGATCCACGACTTTGGTGATCGAGTGAGATGGCAGAACATGACCGCTCACGCTTACCGGCATGGCACATGATGGATGGATTTTAGCTATTGCACTGTACATATTTTTCACAGTCACTCTGTGTTGTTCTTGAATTTCTTTATCTGCTTTCAGAACCTCTTTATTAAGTCTCAAGTTCTTAAACATTTCTTCCTATCTCTTTAATCTTACTTTTATGTGTCCACCAAGTCAGCACCAGGCATTGTCTTTACATTAATTAGCGCATTTCTAAATCTTTTATTAATAAGTTTGTAGTCAATTTGGTTGTGTATTTTCATATCAGGGTTTTTCCATGTGTATAGTCGTATTTTATGGCGATTAAACCATCTGTTTCCAATTATCATATCATTAATATTTGCTCATTCTATTAGTTTCTCTCTTCTTTCATTTCTTGTAACTAAACCATAATTCCCCACTATGTCCTCTATTTATCCTTTTCCTATTTTTGCATTAAAATCTCCCAGTATTATTTTTATTTCTTGTGATCCTATCTGAACCATCATCGTCGTAAAAGTGTTGTATTTCTTCACCACCACTGCTGTTTGTTGGTGTATATACTTGTATAATATTTATATCTATAGGTTTACCTTTAATTTTGACCATTATCACTCTATCTGAGATACACCAGTATCAATTAATTGATTGGCTTTTTTTTTTCATCGAATATTATCCTACACCTTTTTTCATGTGTATCTCTCCATAATAAATTATTGTGTGTTTGTCGGTTATAATTTTGTCAGAACCCTTCCATCTCATCTCACTTATGCCTATTATATTCATTTTCATGCTTTCCATTTCTCTTACAATATTGTTTAATTTTCCTAGCTAATTTAATGCCCTAACATTCCATGTTCCTACCTTTATTTTAGTTATGGTTTTGCCATCAGTAGCTGGATGATGGTCTGGTGTCACCTGTGGCTCATGACTGTCCCTACCGGACGAGGATGCTCTAAGAGAGCTATTAACACCGTTCGTTATCTCTGAAGTGTGTGTTGCTATGAAATCTTGGGAAGATAATGTTGTGGTTTCCCCTTGCCTTCCACATTCACATGGTGGTCTTTTAACTCTACCTTTGACAGCCATTTCCGACTGTCAGGACAAGTGAGTGCCCTGTTCTGCATGTTAATATATTGGACCTAATAAGACAATTTTTTTGTCTGACATACAGCAAGTCGTGTCTTCCTGCGTTTCAAAATCACACAAATAACTTAGTTTTATTTGGTGTGCCTCAGTGGTCAGTATTAGATTAACAGCTTTTTGCAAATTTTATTAACGATCTTTCTTTATTTCTCAATATTACGTGTGATCTATTTGCAGACGATTGTACTGTATATATAAGGGTTGTTTATTTGAAACCCGTTCCAATGGCTTTAATACACAAGCATGAAGAAACATTAACAGGTGTGGTAGAATTAAACAAAGCATTCATTTTGATTGAATTATGCACCATGGGTTAGCCAGAAGAAGTCGTCGTAAGCACTCAGGCAAGCATCCCATTGCATAGGTAGGGGAATGCCGTCCGCAAAAAAAAATATTGTAGTTACTCACTGAACCAAGACTTACCGCGTTCATTACGTCTGCATCTGTGTGAAATCGTTGCCCCTTGAGAGCTTGTTTAGAGGTCCGAACAACGAAAATTACATGGTGACAAATTAGGATTATAGGCTGAATGTTGCAGCATTTCCCACTTCTCCCAAGCAAATGCTTCCCGCACAATCTTTGCGACATGCGAACGAGCATTATCGTGCAACACAATCGCGAGAAAGCATACCGGGTCGTTTATTCTTGATGTCACTGTTGTCTTCGACGCATATTTGTTACCGTACGCTGCCTGCATTCTTAGATGAATGTCCACTAGTCAACATCCTTCAAATGAAAGAAACTGAATCACCTCTCTTTGGGCTTCTTTGGGCGGATTTTGAATCAACCCTGCCATTTTCTCAACGGTCAGAAACAGAACCTATGCATCACGGGACGATAAGCACTTGCTCTTTTATTCATTGGTCAGTATTTATCACATGACTATGACATGATCATGTTCAACGTACGTAATTACGCGCGGTGTGGCACGAACGGATTTCAAATGAACGCCCCATTATACTAGTCAAGAGAACCGTGGTGAATTAGAGTATTCTATACAGACATTGCATCGATGAACTGTCTTTATCAGGTCAAAGAAGATTCAAGAACAGACGCTTTTCACCACCAGTAACACTAGCAACGAAAATAGAATGTATATAATACAGAGCAAGTATATCCAATTATAGGAGTCTTGAAGCTCTACTATTGTTAACAATGTGAAGCTTGACAAATGACGACCAAGAAATAAGCTTCACTAAACTACAATCACCGATCTCCCTGGCTAGGGTTTAGCGACTTTCTCCGTAATCCCGTATACTCTCGTGAGTAACGTGACGTGCGCGAGAATCGGTGGCGGTTCTAGCCGCGTCGATAACTTAGGGTTATGTGAGCCGGAAGCTCAGAAAGCAATGGCAAACTACTGAGCGTAATATTGCCAAGAAATCAACAATCAGCTGAAAGATGCTGATGTTGACAGTGATGTCCTGTAAAGGGATATGCGAACAAAACCAAAACCAAAAAAAAAAAAAAAAAAACAACAACAACCAAGAAAAATAACTTCCCAAATAACGACCAAGAAAAACAGCTTCACAGAGGACGACCGAGGAAAACAAAAGGACCACCAAGAAAAACAGCTTCACAGAGGACGACCAAGACTTGGCTTCAAAAACGACGGCCAAGAAAAAACAGCTTGAAAAACGACGACCAAGAAAAACAGCTTCACAAACGACCACCAAGAAATACAGCTTCCTAAACGATGAACAAGAAAAAACAGCTTCACACGACAAACAAGTAACAGAGCTTACCTAAAGACGTCACAGAAACAGATGACCAACAAACGACGATAAAAAGAACAAGACCTAGTCTGTGCAGCGATGACCCAAACAGTGATGACTCAAACAGGGATAACTCAAACAGCGATGACACAAACAGCGATGACTCAAACAGCGATGACTCAAACAGTGATGACACAAACAGCGATGTCTCAAGCAGGGATAACTCAAGCAGCGATGACTCGAACAGGGACAACTCAAGCAGCGATGACTCAAACAGCGATGACTCAAACAGCGATGACTCAAACAGCGATGACTCAA
Source organism: Cepaea hortensis (assembly GCA_963921405.1). NCBI lineage: Eukaryota > Metazoa > Mollusca > Gastropoda > Stylommatophora > Helicidae > Cepaea > Cepaea hortensis. The sequence goes on along the minus strand of OY992882.1, from coordinate 118,450,377 downwards.
ACAGTGATGACCCAAACAGCGATGACTCAAACAGTGATGACACAAACAGCGATGTCTCAAGCAGGGATAACTCAAGCAGCGATGACTCAAACAGGGAAAACTCAAGCAGCGATGACTCAAACAGCAATGACTCAAACAGGGATAACTCAAACAGCGATGACTCAAACAGCGAAGACACAAACAGCGATGACACAAACAGCGATGACTCAAACAGCGATGACTCAAACAGTGATGACACAAACAGCGATGTCTCAAGCAGGGATAACTCAAGCAGCGATGACTCGAACAGGGAAAACTCAAGCAGCGATGACTCAAACAGCGATGACTCAAACAGCGATGACTCAAACAGTGATGACCCAAACAGCGATGACTCAAACAGTGATGACACAAACAGCGATGTCTCAAGCAGGGATAACTCAAGCAGCGATGACTCAAACAGGGAAAACTCAAGCAGCGATGACTCAAACAGCAATGACTCAAACAGGGATAACTCAAACAGCGATGACTCAAACAGCGATGACACAAACAGCGATGACTCAAACAGCGATGACTCAAACAGCGATGACTCAAATAGTGATGACACAAACAGCTATTTCTCAAGCAGGGATAAATCAAGCAGCGATGACTCAAACAGCGATGACTCAAACAGGGATAACTCAAACAGCGATGACTCAAACAGCGATGACACAAACAGCGATGACTCAAACAGCGATGACTCAAACAGGGAAAACTCAAGCAGCGATGACTCAAACAGCGATGACTCAAACAGGGATAACTCAAACAGCGATGACTCAAACAGCGATGACACAAACAGTGATGACACAAACAGCGATGTCTCAAGCAGGGATAACTCAAGCAGCGATGACTCAAACAGGGAAAACTCAAGCAGCGATGACTCAAACAGCGATGACTCAAACAGGGATAACTCAAACAGCGATGACTCAAACAGCGATGACACAAACAGCGATGACTCAAACAGCGATGACTCAAACAGCGATGACTCAAACAGTGATGACACAAACAGCGATGTCTCAAGCAGGGATAACTCAAGCAGCGATGACTCAAACAGGGAAAACTCAAGCAGCGATGACTCAAACAGCGATGACTCAAACAGCGATGACTCAAACAGCGATGACTCAAACAGTGATGACCCAAACAGCGATCACTCAAACAGCGATGACGCAAACAGCGATCACTCAAACAGGGATAACTCAAGCAGCAATGACTCAAACAGGGATGACTCAAACAGCGATGACTCAAACAGCGATGACACAAACAGCCATGACTCAAACAGGGATATCTCATGCAGCGATGACTCAAACAGCGATGACTCAAACAGTGATGACTCAAACAGCGATGACACAAACAGCCATGACTCAAACAGGGATATCTCAAACAGCGATGACTCAAACAGTGATGACACAAACAGTGATGACACAAACAGCGGTGACTCAAACAGTGATGACACAAACAGCAATGACTCAAACAGCGATGACTCAAACAGTGATGACACAAACAGCGATGTCTCAAGCAGGGATGACGCAAACAGCGAATTTTCAAACAGCAATGACTCAAATAGTGATGACTCAAACAGCGATGGCTGAAACAGCGATGACTCAAACAGTGATTGCTCAAACAGTGATGACTCAAACAGTGATGACTCGGACAGCGATGACTCAAACAGAAAGGCCTCAAACAGCGATGACTCAAACAACGATGACTCAAACAGTGATAACTATAACAGTGTGGACTCAAACAGCGATGACTCAAACAGCGATGACTCAAACAGTGATAACTATAACAGTGTGGACTCAAACAGCGATGACTCAAACAGCGATGACTCAAACAGTGATGACTCAAACAGTGTTAACTCAAGCAACGATGACTCAAAGGTGGAGAAAGGAATGTTTCGCGTGGAATGGCTCTCGTCGCTTCAGAGGTCACAGATTGTGAGAATTGTGTGGATATTTTGCCCTGGCCATGCGGGTGTACGGGGAAATGAACAGGCTGATAGGCTACAGAAGATGCAACTCTTGGTGGTATCTTACCTATGGACAAGGGGGAGGTGGTTGTGCGCTTGTGGAACCAGGTGGAGAAGGCAGAGGAACAGATTGAGAACCCATATGTGGAAAGAATGAGCTTGCGGGGGATCGGCAGGGGTTCTGGGAGAATCTCAAAACTGAGAGGGAAGACCAGGAGAACATTTAATCAGATAGCGGTGGGAACATTTAGTCGTATGACTCTTCGCTGGCTGTTGAACGAGGGGACTGAGCACGTATCGGAATGTCCTGAGTGCAGTGATGTCGGTTTTTGAATCAACTCAACTCAACGATGACTCAAACAGCGATGACTCAAACAGCGATGACTCAAACAGCGATGACTCAAACAGCGATGACTCAAACAGCGATGACCCAAACAGCGATGACCCAAACAGCGATGACTCAAACAGTGATGACTCAAACAGTGATGACACAAACAGCGATGACTCAAACAGAGATAACTCAAACAGCGATGACTCAAACAGCGATAACTCAAACAGCGATGACTCAAACAGCGATGACTCAAACAGCGATGACTCAAAGAGTGATGACTCAAAGAGTGATGACTCAAACAGTGATGACACAAACAACGATGACTCGAACAGTGTCATAAGTGTTCTCCCTGTAATAATCTCCCACATTCAAGTGGGCCAAGCATGAGGAGATCACACAATCAGATGTGTGTTTTTTTTTTTTTTTTTAAATATTGTAGGACAATAAGACGGCGTTTGGTTGGCAGTTTGTAGGTACGGATATTCTCGTTATCTGTATGTTATACAAGCGCAGGCCGCTGCCCTGGTAAATTTGTTAGGAAATAAAACCTAGCCACGAGTAGATACAGCCCGTTACCTTGGATGGAATCTGTTCAGAGTTAACAAACCTGACACTGATGCATGCCGATTCACCGACAGCTCAGGTGCACAACGAAGTATCCTGCACGTCCCTTGAAACAGGAATGAAGAAGAGGGAGAAGTATATTATATCTTATATATCTGTCTGTTAATCTTAGTAGTCGGGGTGAGTTAAAGCGAGCGCGAAAACAAGAAAAACAAAAATATGTTTGTTATAGATCTGTAAGCTGGATTTGCTGATCTACGGATCTGCAGGACATATAACATTAAGATCAATCAATCAATCAATCATGTGCCATGCCGGAAAGCGTGGGCGGTCATGACTCGCCATTTCACTCGATCACCAGTGTCGTGGATCAGCTCAGTGTTCCTGTCTCGTCCATGCCATGTGGCCAAGCCATCCAGGTATTTTCCTCTCGGTCTTCCTCTTGGTCTATTCCCCTCGATCTTGCCAGTTGTCACTAAGTTCTCCAATCCATTTCTTCTCATAACATGTCCAAAAAATGTTGACTGTCTACGTCTAATTTCTCTAATCAGTTTACCATGTTCATTTGTCTCCTGTAGTACTTGGTCATTGGTTTTTCTGTCTGTCCATGGTATTCCTTGCATTTTTCTCAGAAACCACATTTCCACAGCCATCAGTTGCTTTTCAGCTTGACTGCTCATTGTCCAAGTTTCACATCCATACAAAAGAACAGGCTCTATGTATCCCCTCAACACTCTTTTTCTCGTTTCAATTGACATCTTTTTATTGGTCAGAATGTTTTTCATCTTGCTAAAGGCTACTTTCGCCATGGCGATTCTTGTTCTAATCTCTTCAAGGCACCTCCCATCAGATGTTATGACTGTTCCAAGATAATTGTACCGATTCACTTGTTGAAGAATATTTCCATTTACTTGTATATTACATTGTGGCGCTTCTTCCTTCCTAGTGACGACCATAACCTGAGTCTTTTTACAATTTAATTCTAACCCCAGTTGCTCACTGTGTACAACAACCGCATCTACTAATTGTTGCAGGTCCTGCGCATTGTCTGCAATTAATACTGTATCATCTGCATATCTAATGTTATTGATGTTTCGTCCTCCAATGCTGATTCCATTTATATCCTCTACATTTCTGAAAATATTTTCACTGTATAGTGAAAAAAGATCTGGAGACATCACACATCCCTGCCTAACACCTCTCTTAATTGGCTGATACTGTCCCACTTGATTATCAATCCTTATTGCAGCTTGTTGTTTCCAATATATGTTTTTTATAAGTCTAATGTCTTTCCCATCAATTTGTAGATCTGCAAGCATATCCACCATGCTGACATGTCTAACTTTATCAAAAGCCTTTGTATAGTCAATAAAGCAAAGATGTATATCCTTGTTTACTTCTATAGCACGTTCAATAACTGTTCGCAGCATATACACAGCATTTACTGTACCCTTTCCTTCTACAAACCCGCATTGTTCTTCCCCTATTTCATGTTGTATCTTCTTCCTCACTCTTTGCATGATAATTCTTAGCAAAATCTTTGTGATGTGACTCATTATACTAATTGTTCTATGTTGATCACATTCCAAGGTTCCTGATTTCTTTGGGATTGCAATAAATATAGAGTTACATAATTCCAGTATCATATAATGTGTTCAGCAGTCTGGTGACTTGATCTAGTCCAAATTCTTCTAAAGCTTTAATCATTTCTGTTGTGATATTATCTGCACCGGTGGCCTTGCCAGCTTTCATATGCTTAAGAACATTTCGAACCTCCATCTCCAAAATTGGCGGTCCTTCATTATTAAATCTAATATCATACTGTTCATCTCTGTTATCATAATAAAGGTGTTTCATATAATCTGTCCATACCTGTAGAATCTGGTCTTTTTCTATTATGATTTTGCCATCTTCAGATTTTAGACACCCTGTAGATGTACTTGTTCTTTTATTAGTAAGTTCCTGAATTCTTTTGTGCACTAATTTGGTATTTTGACTGTTGTGTTGGTTTTCAATTTCTAAGCACTTTTCCTCAAGCCATGCTTCTTTTGCCTCCTTACATAATGTTCTGACTTGTCTGTGAATTTCTTCATATTTGACAGAATTATTTTTGTTGAGTCTTCTTGTTTCCATGAGGTGTAAAATTTCTTCAGTCATCCATTTCTTACGACCCACCTTCTTTAATTTTGGAATAGTTGTTTCTGCAGCCACATTGATTGAATTCTTCAACGTTTCCCATTGATCATCCACATCCTGGAATAGGATCTCTAGATCAGACAAAATTTCAAATCTGTTCTGTACTTCTATGTTGAATTTGTTTTGTATTTCCTTGTCATTACTCAATGTACACAAATCATATTTAGTGTTTCCTGTTATATACTTGACTTTCTTCAACTTTATCCTCAATGTTCCTGTGAGTAATCTGTGGTCACTATAACAATCAGCACTGGGAACTGTTTTTGCTACTGTTAGCGCGTTTCTAAATCTTCTGCTAATGAGAATGTAGTCAATCTGGTTTCTAATCCTGCTATCAGGACTCCTCCAATGTCCATAATCTTCTAGGGTGTTGTTTGAACCAAGTGTTTCCTACAATCATTTCCTGTTCTTTTGCCCACTCTACGAGTCTGTATCCTCTTTCATTTCTCTCTCCTAAACCATAGTTTCCTACTGTGTATCTATCCCCTTGATTTCCTACTTTTGCATTGAAGTCCCCTATTATGATGTTTATTTCTGAATTTTTACATTTCTTTAAGGCAGACTCTATGTCATTATAAAATTCTTCTACACTATCTTCACTGGATTCTCCTGTTGGGGCATATACTTGAATAATATTTATGCTAAAAGGTCTGCCACTTAATTTAACTAGTAGAACTCTGTCCGACACGGCCCAATATCCTTGAATAGATTTTGATGAATTCCGGTCCAGAATAATTGCCACTCCCCTATGATGATCTTCACCTCCAGAATAAATAATCTTGAAATCTTCTCCTATCTTGATGCCTGCTCCTGTCCATCTCATTTCGCACATACCTAAAATATTAAGATCTCCAGTATGATATTTATATCGCTAATGTATCATTAAGGTCGCAGTTTGAATAATATAAAAATAGAAGTAAAATACCAACAAACAAAACCAAACAATAACCGATTGTTTACCAAAAATGAAAACCACAACGTAAAGGGAAGTAGTCCCAAACAAACCATTATAGTTAAGTATTTGGGAACTTTAATTACAGAAGATGGAAGATGTTTTAAAGTTCAATGTAGACTGGCCCAAAATAAAGCTGCGCTTCACAACGCAAAGAGTATTCTATGCAATACATGTTTGTCACTTGTGATTGTTTTTTTTTTTTTTGAAAGGGGTGGGGGGGGGGGGGCGGGGTTAAGAGCTATGTGGAGCCATCCTGGTATACGACAGTGAATCATGATTATTTAGCAGACTAGAGGTGAATTATATAGGAAATGCAGAGATGTGGTTTTATAGAGGAATTATGCGAACACCTAACATCGATGACAAGCATAGTTACAATATTTTAACAAATGTTAACTCAGAAAGAGAACTAATTATTTGAACCACAAGAAGAAATCAAATTCTTTGGGCAGAGCATCATACGGGGAACCTTGGAGTACGTCTTGATAGAGGGAAAATTGCATGGAAATAGAAGCAGGAGGAGTGTAGGAGAGAAATTATAGACAGTTTGGCATCATGGCATGAAGAAACATTTTCATCAGAAATGATTGGCGGGATACAGGACAGAAGGCTATTGGCAAGCATGATGACTATCACCCCACGGCATTAGATGGAATACAAAGAAGAACAAGAAGTAGAAGAAGAAGGGGATGAAGAGGAAGTAGTAGCAGCAGCAGTAGTAGTAGAAGTAGTGGTAGTAGTAGTAGTAGTAGTAGTAGTAGTAGTAGTAGTAGTAGTAGTAGTAGTAGTAGTAGTAGTAGTAGTAGTAGTAGTAGTAGTAGTAGTAGTAGTAGTAATAGTAGTAGTAGTATCAGCAGCAGCAGCCGCAGTAGTAGTAGTAGTAGTAGTAGTAGTAGTAGTAGTAGTAGTAGTAGTAGTAGAGGTAGTAGTAGTAGTAGTAGTAGTAGTAGTAGTAGTAGTAGTAGTAGTAGTAGTAGTAGTAGTAGTAGTAGTAGCAGCAGCATCAGCAGCAACAGCAATCAGCAGCAGCAGTAATATTAGTATGCTATAAAGATCGCCAGTGCAATATTTCGAACCTAGTGTAGCATTAACAATGTCGGTTAATAGTTAGATCGCTATAGTAGCATTAAGATCTCTAGTGTAGTATGTCGATTACTCCTTCATTTGTCCTTTATCTGTAATTGGAACAATGTCTCCCAATTAACTGATGCCAAGCCGTCCAAACTTTGGCTATCTCCCGTAGCTTGCACAATGTCTTCCTATATGCTTTACCTCTGTCTCTTATTCCCTGCTCAGTGTGTGTGTGTATGTGTGTGTATGTGTGTGTGTGTGTGTGTGTGTGTGTGCGTATGTGTTGCCCTGTTAGTTCCGGTGAAAGATCTTTCTAGTGATTCTCTCCTCAGATATGACAGCACAGTTTTACCTGCGCTTCTAGGATTTTGTTGTATGCTCTTGTCTACCTTGCTTCGCCTAATTCTTCCAACTCGAACCTTATAGTTCAAAGTTTCTACCACCTGTGCATTCTTTCTCGGTACATACATAATTCAAACATTCCAAGTTCCAGTTCTAGAGAATTTTCTAGACAAATCGAAGTAAGTCTGCGATCCAGACTCCTTACAACTTTCTCCGCATTGCGTCATACCTCTTCTAGAAGAGTATTCTTTACTCTGGGTTGGCTTAGTAATTCTGTTTCCCTTACCATTAGACTTGTCCTTGGTCAGTTGGCTTGTTTTGTTAGCGTCTTCTACTGGATGGAACAGCCAGTTTCAGGGCCAAACATCCTTCATTTCCCATTATAATATGCATGACACGTTAAAGTGATACTAGTGTTTGCTAGGGAGCCTCTGTGGCGAAGTGGTCAAGTCGTTTGACTCGTCCTCCGAAGGTTGTGGATTCGATTCCGGGCCGCGTCCTTCTGTTTTCGAGTTAAATGTTTCGGAGACTCCTGTGGGTCGTCGCTAAAAGCTACGGAGTTCGTGCTTTATGCGACGCTTTCTGTGCTGCGGAAAGAGGCCGAGCCATATGGGATAAAACCCGGTGCAATGAAGTCGACCCTGTCGACTTTTAAGCGACTTTTAGTGTTTGCTACCGTGATACTAGTGATACTAAAGTGATACTAGTGTTTGCTTTCCTTGAGGGCTCTTGGGATATATGGACCAAATCTCATTAATTGCCATCTTAAGACATAAGTGGTGGGTTATTGTGTTAACATTCTTTACTTCCATCAATGAGCTCGCTAGCATATAATTTAATTTAATTCACCCGTTTTACAATAAGATCGCCGGTTTTACAATAAGATCACCCGTTTTATAATAAGATCACCCGTTTCACAATAAGATCACCCGATGTATAATAAGATCACCCGTTTTACAATAAGATCGCCAGTTTTATAATAAGATCACCCGTTTTACATTAAGATCACCCGTTTTACAATAAGATCGCCCGTTTTACAATAAGATCGCTCGTTTTACAATAAGATTACTTGTTTTATAATAAGATCACCCATTTTACAATAAGATCAGCCATTTTATAATAAGATTACCCTCTTTACAATACGATCAACTCTTGTACAATAAGATTTCCCGTTTCACAATAAGATCACCCGTTTCACAATAAGATCTCCCGTTTTACAATAAGATCTCCCGTCTTACAATAAGATCGCCTGTTTCATAATAAGATCGCCCGTTTCACAATAAGATCGCCCACTCACAACAAGATCGCCCATTTCACAATAAGATCGCCCGTTTTACAATAAGATCACCCGTCACGCAATAAGATTACCCGTTTCGCAACAAGAAGATCCGTTTCAAAATAAGATCCCCCGTTTCACAATAAGATCACCCGTTTCATAATTAAATCACCCATTTCACAATAAGATCACCCGTTTTACAGTAAGATCATCCTTTGTACAATAAGATCACCCGTTTCACAATTAACTCACCCATTTCACAATAAGATCATCCGCTTTACAATAAGATCACCCGTTTCAAAATAAGATCACCCGTTTTACAATAATATCACCAGTCTCACAATAAGAAGATCCGTTTCACAATAAAGTCACCAGTCTCACAACAAGAAGATTCGTTTCAAAATAAGATCACTAGTCTCACAATAAGATCACCAGTCTCATAATAAAATCACCAGTCTCACAATAAGAAGATCCGTTTCACAATAAGATCACCAGTCTCACAATAAAATCACCCGTCTCACAATAAGATCACCAGTCTCATAATAAGAAGATCCGTTTCACAATAAGATCACCAGTCTCACAATAAAATCACCCGTCTCACAATAAGATCACCAGTCTCATAATAAGAAGATCCGTTTCACAATAAGATCACCAGTCTCACAATAAGATCACCAGTCTCACAATAAGATCGCCCGTCTCACAATAAGATCACCAGTCTACCAATAAGATCACCAGTCTCACTCACAATAAGATCACCAGTCTCAAAATAAGATCACCCGGTTCACAATAAGATCACCCGGTTCACAATAAGAAGACCCGTATCACAATAAGGTCACCAGTCTCACAATAAGTCGCCAATATAATATTTTTATCTTCTTATTAAAATGTGTAACACAGCAGTTCTCTGCCATGGGTCAGTAATGTGATAGCGCCATCACATGTTGTAGGCCTGAGAACAAGGAGGAATAGGTGGTCATTCTTTTTCTTACTTGTCGCAGGCGACGAGCTCAGATGTCGAACTTGCAACAGCCCCGCTTATGACATCTCAGCGCAGTTCACTATCAACTTCACTAACACGACCTCCAACATGTTCAGTGTCATATTTATATCACCAATTTCCTATTTATATCGTATAACATTTATATTGTCGATTTCACATTTATATCGTCAGTTTAACGATTATATAGCTATTTTTTTCCGCATATCCTTTTACAGGACATCGCTGTCAACACCAGCATCTTTCAGTTGATTATTGATTTCTTGGCAAGTTTAAGCTCAGCAGTTTGCCATTGATTTCTGAGCGACCTGCTCACATACCCCATAAGTTACCGATGCGGAGAGAACCGCTACCAATTCTCGCGCACGTCACGTTACTCGCGAGAGTATACGGGATTACGGAGAAAGTCGTGTAACTCCTAGACCAGGGAGAACAGCGATATCCCTATTACAACATTTATAACGTTTATAACGTATACATTTATATCGTCAATTTGAAATTTATACCAAGAGTTTCACATTTATATTGCAGTACAAAATTTATATCGTGAGTCAAATATTTTTTGTCGACTGTTTAACGTTTATGTCGTTTAAATTTATATCGTCAATTTCAAATTTATATCGTCAATTTCACATTGATATAGTCAGTACAACATTTATATCGTCAGTTTAACGTTTATATCGGCATTAGGACGTTTATATCGTCAGTGAAACATTTATATCGTCAGTTTCACATTTATATCGTCAGTTTAACGTTCTTATCGTCAGTACAACATTTATATCGTCAGTACATCGCTTATATCGTCAGTATAACAGTTATATCGTCAGTTTAACATTTATATCGACAGTACAACGTTTATATCGTCAGTTTAACATTTATATCGTCAGTTTAACGTTTTTATCGTCAGTACAACATTTATATCGTCGGTACATCGCTTATATCGTCAGTATAACAGTTACATCGTCAGTTTAACATTTATATCGACAGTACAACGTTTATATCGTCAGTTTAATATCAATATCATTGGAATACTTTTTGTATCGTCAGTTTAAAATTTATGTAATAAATGTTGCATTGATATAATAAATGTAACATTGATATTATAAATGTACAACTGACATCACAAATGCAACATTGCTATAATAAATGTAACGTTGATATCTCCGTGTTACTTGTAACTCACCTGTTAATTAAGGAGCCACCTGTGCAGCGAGCAAACGTTTACTTACATCTGTTACTGGTAAAACATTCAATATGCTGAATTAATACAATAACTAGACCTTTTATTCTCTCTCTCTCTCTCTCTCTCTCTCTCTCTCTCTCTCTCTCTCTCTCTCTCTCTCTCTCTCTCTCTTCTCTCTCTCTCTCAATCTCTCCATGTCTCTTTCTCAATCTGCGCGTGTGTCTGTCTGTCTCTTCTTCTCTCTGTCTCGCTCTGTCTTTCTCTATCTCAGTGTGTATTTCTGTACCTCTCTGTTTCTCCCTGTCTCTCTCTCTCTCTCTTTCTCTCTCTCTCTCCATGTCTCTCTCTCAGTCTGTCTCATTGTCTGTCTCTTCTTCTCTCTGTCTCACTCTGTCTTTCTCTGTCTCTGTGTATTTCTGTACCTCTCGGTGTCTCTGTTTCTCCCTGTCTCTCGCTGTCTCTCTCCGTTTGTCTCTCTGTCTATCTTTGTCTTTATGTCTCTCTCTCTGTCACTCTCTACCTCTCTCTGTCTCGCTCTGTCTTTCTCTGTCTCGGTCTGTATTTATGTACTTCTCTGTCACTCTATCTCTCCCTGTCTCTCACTGTCTCTCTCTCTCTATTTGTTTCACGGTCTGTCTTTCTGTATCTCTCTGCCACTCTCTACCTCTCTCTGTCCCTCTGTCTCTCTGTATGTCTGGCTCTCTGCCTCACTGTGTCTCGCTCCGTCTCTCTGTCTATCTTTTTCTCTCTCTGTCGCTTTGTCTCTCTGTCTCAGTATGTCTGTCTCTGTCTCTCTTTCTCTCTGTGTCTCTTTCTGTCTCTCTCGCTCAGTCTTGCTCTGTATCTCTCTGTCTTTTTCTCTCTCTCTGTGTCTCCCCGTGTCTTTCCCTGTGTTTCGTTTCCTCTCTGTCTCTCTGTCTGTCTCTCTGTCTCAATCTCTCCCCTATCTCTTTCTCTCTGTCTCTGACTGTTTTTCTCTCAGTCTCATTCTATGTCTCTCTGTCCGTGTGTGCGTCTTTCTCTCTCTCTCTCTCTCTCTCTCTCTCTCTCTCTCTCTCTTTCTCTCTGTCCATCTGTTTCTCTCTGTCTCTGTATTTCTTTATGTCTTTCGGTCTATAACTCTCTCTCTGTTTCTAACTGAACCTGTCTCCTCTGTCTCTCAATCTCTGTTCTCTCTGCCAGTCTCTCTCTTTGTCTCTCTATATCTCTGTATCTGTCTGCCTGTCTCTGTCTCTCTGTCTGTCTGCCTCTCTCACTGTCTCTGTCTGTCTTTCACTCTGTATCTCTCTGCCTGTCTCTCTCAGTCTCTCCCTGTCTGTCTCTATCTGTCTGTCTCTCTGTATCTGTCCGTCTGTGTCTGTCTGTCTCTGTCTGTCTCTCTGTTACCCTTTTTACCCTTTGTTACCCTTTTTAAATAGAGTTCATTCGTTCGTTCGTTCGTTCGTTCGTTCGTCCGTTGTGTATCTGTTTGTTGTCTCTCTCTGTCTGTCTTTCTGTACCTGACTGTCTGTCTCTCTCTGTCTCTCTCTCTGTCTGTCTGCCTGCCTCTCTGCTACTTCTGCCCGTTCTGTCTTTGCATATGGGTGGTTTGTATATATGTGTGTTCATGTGTGTGTGTGTGTGTGTGTGTGTGTGTTCATAAGTGTTTGTGTATGTGTGTTTATATCAGTGTGTATGTGTGTTTATGTGTGTGTATGAGTGCATTTTGTCACATGTGGTCATACTGACGACAACAACATGTACAACTGTTCATATAATTAGACACAAAGGCATTTCTCCTCGCCGTCCCCTCATTAAAACACACAATAACAACATCAAACTGTTGGGGAAAACCAGCCAGAATGATTCACAAAGTATGCAAGACAAACTATGGCGGCGCCAGTGTGTGTTTGTGTGTGTTGTGGGGAGCTTTAGGAGGGGGGAGGGCCTCTGTGTGTGTGTGTATGTGTGTGTTGTGGGGGACAAGAGGATGGTGTGTGTGTGTGTGTGTTTGTGGGAGAGGGGGGCTGTGAGTCGTGTGTGTGTGTGTGTGTGTGTGATTTTTTTTTTGGGGGGGGGGGCGTAGGGGGCACAGTGAGATGGTGTGCGTGTGTGTGTGTGTGTGTGTGTGTGTGTTGTGGGGGAGTGGGGTATCATGTGTGTTTGGGGAATGGTGAATCATGTGTGTTGTGGGGGGCCGGAAAATTGTGTGGGTGTGTGTTGTGGGAGATGTGGGAATCATGTGTGCGTTGTGGGGGACTGGGGATAGTGTGTGTCTGTGTGTGTGTGTGTGTGTGTGTGTGCGTGCGTGTGTGTGTGTGTGTGCGTGTGTGCGTGTGTCTGTATGGGTGGGTGAGTGTTGTGGGGGACTGGGAAATTGTGCGTGTGTTGTGGGGGACTGGGGGAGTGTGTGTGTGTGTCTGTGTGTGTGTGAGCGGTGGGGGGGGGGGGGGGGTTGAGTAAAAGGACTCGTAGATGCCTTCTCTGTTAAATGAACTAAAAGATCTTCTCACGAAAGCCTCTCCTTTCTGCCCGCCCCTTGTCGCGGGCATGCTGTTATCCCTATTTATTGTTCCTAGTCAGTCAGTCAGTCAGTTAGTCGGTCGGTCGGTCGGTCGGTCGGTCGGTCGGTTGGTCGGTCGGTTGGTCGGTCGGTCGGTCGGTCGGTTGGTCAGTCAGTCAGTTAGTATGTCAATCAGTCAGTTAGTTGGTCAGTCACTCAGTCAGTCAGTCTGTTAGTCAGTCAGTCAGTCAGTTAGTTAGTTAGTTAGTTAGTTAGTTAGTTAGTTAGTTAGGGCAAGGACACTAATCACTATGCCACGTTAATACAAGAACCGATTAATTATTTCAAGATCGCGTTAATACAAGAACCGATTACTTGATATTGTTTTTCCCTCCCTACTCCGTACTTCTCACCCTGCTGAAATTATTTTATGACTTAAGTAGACCCGTAAATCGCGTTTTATGTAGACATGTATACTTGTTCTAGTATGTGTTATTAAATTTAGCTTCCATGTTTACGTATACTGAGGGGGGGGGGGGAGAGGGAGAATTATAGAGAGGAAAAACAAAAAGGGGCGATGACATTCTGAACATTTGGTGGAGTGGTGCATGGGCCAAAAAAATTTGAGAACCACTGCTCTAGAAGGTTCATTCTGGATAAATCTGGCATGAATGGTTGAAGGCACGATGTCATCACAGCTAAAGAGGACTTAAAGAAGTGCTTTAGTGCACCGTTTGTTTTTGTTTTTTGTTTGCACTCGCTCGGCTTGAACTCAATCATAGTCCATATACACTTCTTCTAGTAGCACTGGACTGAACTTTGCGTGCGGGTTTGCTTTCCCTATTAATAGTGTCAATCGCCATCAGGCGAACCCACTCCGACTTCAGAGGTACTTGTAATTAACGTCCCCATGTCATGGACAAGACGTCAACATTTTAGTCCAACTGTCCGGTGTAGGGGTTGACTCTTATCTCGGCATCAGCACACCAGATATTTAGGAACACACATTCTTATCCATTATGCCATGCTGACCTACGCATCGTGTTGTAACCCGTATGATTCAGTCTCTTTCCCCAGCGCGGACTGTCGGAGGCGTTGCACAAAATATGAACTTCGTAGCTCCAACTACGTTCCCCGGTAGTCTCCGAAAAGAATTGCACTCGTTAACCGAATGATGGAGTTGGGATTCGAACTTACAACCTTCGGAGGGTGAGGCAGACTGATTAACCACATCGCCACTAGACAAGAGTCAACTTGGCCATTTCGTCCTGGTCATGCTGGTGTAGGTACAAATCTACGGGCAGATTGGCTGTCCTCCAGAGAAACAAACCTCCACGGGAGATATCTGAAGTCGGGCCAGAGAGACGTGATACTGCCTACAAATGATTACTTGTTGCATGAGGAGAAACAAATGAAAGACTACATGCGAAGACTACATACAATGATTACATACAAAGACTACATACAAGGACAACATGAGAAGAATAAATACAAAGAATACATACAAAGACTACATACACGGACTACATACAAAGAATCCCAGATACGACTCGGGGAATCCGAAATCCAATTCAGTGTCAGATTGTGGTAGAGGACGAAGCAGAAACATGTACAACTAATTAGCCTCTGGAACTAGAAGTATCTTGTCCCCTCGACATGGGCTGAACGAGACTGAACACGTGTGAACATGTCCGGACTGCTGTAAGGTGGGTCTTGACTTGAGTGATAATTTTTGTCAGTTTATGGTTGATGACAATAACCTGTGGGCCACATCTGGTTAACCTGGTGCCAACGGTTTATGTTGATGAAATGTGCTTCTAGCAAACAAATGGCCGCTCTGCTTCATACAGTCCTGACCTAGTATGCTTAACCGATTCAGTGCGGAAGGACAATATATCGCTAATGTGACCTCCTATTTGGCCAGAAGGACAATATATCGCTAATGTGACCTCCTATTTGGACAGAAGGACAATATATCGCTAATGTGACCTCCTATTTGGACAGAAGGACAATATATCGCTAATGTGACCTTCTATTTGGACAGAAGGACAATATATCGCTAATGTGACCTTCTATTTGGCCAGAAGGACAATATATCGCTAATGTGACCTTCGATTTGGACAGAAGGACAATATATCGCTAATGTGACCTTCTACTTGGCCAGAAGGACAATATATCGCTAATGTGACCTTCTATTTGGCCAGAAGGACAATATATCGCTAATGTGACCTTCTATTTGGACAGAAGGACAATATATCGCTAATGTGACCTTCTATTTGGCCAGAAGGACAATATATCGCTAATGTGACCTTCTATTTGGCCAGAAGGACAATATATCGCTAATGTGACCTTCTATTTGGCCAGAAGGACAATATATCGCTAATGTGACCTTCTATTTGGACAGAAGGACAATTTATCGTTAATGTGACCTTCTATTTGGCCAGAAGGACAATATATCGCTAATGTGACCTTCTATTTGGCCAGAAGGACGATATATCGCTAATGTGACCTTCTATTTGGCCTGAAGGACGATATATCGCTAATGTGACCTTCTATTTGTCCAGAAGTACGATATATCGCTAATGTGAACTTCTATTTGGCCAGAAGGACGATATATCGCTAATGTGACCTCCTATTTGGACAGAAGGACAATATATCGCTAATGTGACCTTCTATTTGGACCGAAGGACAATATATCACTAATGTGACCTTCTATTTGGACAGAAGGACGATATATCACCATACTAGGGTCACTATGTTATTTGTTTCGTTTCGCGGTATCGTTCGCAAATTTTAATGCTCATTGACCGGACATTTCCATTGCAATACTTGTTCATTTGCTTGTTTACCATGTTTAGTCCAAACCTACTTCTCTGTTTGCTACTTAATCAGTTACAATTTTAACTTTCTAGGATTATGTTTTTACTGTTTCTTTCTTACTTTAAATTTTTTTTTCCTTGTTTTTTTTTTATTTTTTACAAAGGGTGATTTTTGGCTTTGAAACTGTAAAACATCTAATGACAGTGGAAATGTGGTTTCTGAGGAAAATGCAAAGAATCCTACACTTGTTTATTAAAAGTTGCATATCCATTACGGGACGTTGCAGTCTACACCAGCATTTTTCAGCTGTTGTTGATGTACTAGGAAAGTGTTACGTTCAGTAGTTTGCCATTGCTTTCTGAACAAATTAGACGGACAGTCAAGATTTTTTTGGAACACGTTATGAGATGAAGGAAATGGAGTCCCTGGTGACAAATGGCAAGAATGAGGGGGAAAGAACAAGGGGAAGGTAGAGGGGTAAATATCTAGATATTTTGGCCATCTGGCCGAGACAAAAACACAGAGCTGATCCTCGACTCTGGTGATTACGAGAGATGGCGAAACATGACCGCCGAAGCTTATCGGCATGGTACATAATGGTGGTGATAACATATTTTTAGCTCTGATTTGAAGATCATGATTTTACCCGGATGCCAGGTCTAACTCAGATTACGCTGTAATATCATAAATCACCGAAAGCCTGAAGCAAATATTGAACTTCCTAAAATAAAAACCAAAAACCCCAGCTGGGTCACGTCTGCCATGGTTCGAGCTAAGGAAGGCGCGATAACGTGGCCCAGCGTGACATTTTGCTTACAACAACTCTCAGATAGTGGTTCTGAAACTGCATATTTCAAATCGTGAAACTCCCAGGATGAAAGGATACTAGTCCTAATGCACTGGGCTGATGTTTGCGTGTGGATTAGCTTTCCCTATTACCAGTGTCCTTCGCCATCATGCGAACCTACTCCGACTTCTGGGAACATGTAATTTACATCCCCAGGCCAAGGACGAGAGGTCAACAGTTTAGCCCAATTGACCGGTGTAGGGGACTAACCTGCAATATTAGATTCAGCACACCGGATGTTTAAGAGCGAGGGTTCTTATCCATTCGGCCATGCGTACCTCCATGAACAATATAACAACACGAAGTGTAGGACAGCTTCACAAAATACAATTCTGGAAAACAGAGGACGTTACGGCGACATGCCTTCATCAGCAAACAACAACAAGAAAACACGACAACACACAACGCTCGGAGATGACACTACACATTCAAATATAATTGTATTTTTTAAAAAAAGGTTGCATGTCCTTTGCGATTAACCCCCAACTCCAGATACATTTTAAGGGCAATTTTACGTGCAGAGGTTTGCCATTGCTTTCTGAATGAGAAATCAAAGTTTAAGTCCGACTTAATGCCGGTGTATGTTTTGAATCTCCCACCCCATCATGTCTTCTGTTTTGTTTTGTTTTGTTTTTGTTTGTTTGTTGTTGTTGTTGTTGTTGTTGTTGTTGTTGTTGTTGTTTTGTTGTAATTCTGTATTTGTATTTTGTAAAGCTTCGTATTTTTCTGTCCACGAATTCTTCACATTCTTGTAAAATGTGGTCTGGAGTTTGATTTGGCGAACAACCTCCCCAAGTGGCAGTCTCTGGTACATATTGTGCTCTGAAAAGGATCACGGTTTGTTGGTTTCTTCTTAGCTTCTGGATGATGTCGAGCTATGTTCTATAATTTTCGTTTCGTTTTTTGTTTATGTCCCACCTATTTTCCTGCTTCCTTTAAGGATTACTTTACTTCCCCTTTGTGGCCTCGGTAACATCTGGGCGATCGTCTTTTATTAACCAGACTCATTTCTGCCCAAAACGTCCCACATGAAGGACACTCAGTGAAAGTAGACATTTTCCCACCATTTTGTTCATGACCTACTGGAGACTGAAACATAGCAGGTACTTTATTTTGGTTTTTGCGCTCACTCGCCTTGAACTCAAGCGTAGTCCATACACATTACTTCCAGTAGTGCTTTACTAAATTTTGCGTGTGGATTAGCTTTGCCTATTAACATTGTTTCTCGCCATCAAGCGAACCCACTCCGACTTCAGAGGTACTTTTAATTTACGTTACATTTTTGTATTATTGATTATTTTCCATGCGCTTTAATGCATATTATTCTTTTGTTGATGAAGAGGAGCGACTGGCCGAGTGGCTAGAACGCCGGACTCTCCTTCGGGGGACCCGGGTTCGATCCCTCGGTAAGGTGTGGGATTTATTTTCTGTCGGGGGCAAAAAGAAAATCCTAACCTGCACAGTTCGCGGCGACTGCACTAGCCAGGCGGCCTTTATTCCTCAGGCTCAAAGACCCCTCTGCCATACACCGCAAGGTACTATATTGACAGTCAATGACAGTTATTGACAGTTGACTAAGATTAGCTTCATAAGTGATGTATGAATCAAATAACGCATGAGAGGAAATAGAGAAGAAGGGCAGAATGTCAGACGGGCCTGCGTGCCCAACTCTTAACCCCGTTGAAAATAAAGTTTGTTCGTTAGTTCGTCCCCAAGTCAAGGACGAGAAGTCAACAATTTAGTCCAGCTGTCCGGTGTAGGGGTTGAACCCCTGACCTCGGAATCAGCACACCGGATGTTTAAAAACACGCTTTCTTATCCATTCGGCCATGCTGACCACCACAAATGTCATCAGATTTAAAACAAGAGACACGACTACGAGTTCACTTCCATACAGATGATACCACAGTTGTCGTCCATTAGTCAAAGTAATAGTTCAAGAAAATTAATTCAATTCAAGCTTGAATTAAGAAAATATACTTGGTTGTTTCCCTTTAATTGTTACGTTACATACGATCTATTTGAGCCTGAGGAATTAAGGCTGCCTGGCTAGTGCAGTCGCCGTAAACTGTGCAGGTTAGGGTTTTCTTTTTGCTGACGACAGAAAAAAAAATCCACATCTTACCGAGGATTCGAACGCGGGTCTCCCGAAGGAAAACTCGGTATTCTAGTCACTTAGCCAGCCGCTCTACGAACTACATTTACATTTATTAAAATGTGGAACAGATATTTGACAAAGCAAAGACGCGCACATAAAATACCAGTTCTTTTTAATAAACAAAGCTGGAAATATAAAGAGTAAACTAGAAACAAAAATATATACCGACAGAAGTAATTTCAAAGTGACAGAGTAGTGACATCATTTGGTGAGTGTACGTTGCATTGTTTCGTCAAGCATGTGGCTCAGTTCATCCAACTTTGACAAGCATTTTTCATGTTTGTTGCCAGGCCTTTGACTATCCCAAGTTTTGTTACAAGGTCTTGTCTTGTCTCAAGGTTTGTGTCTCTCTTCGTCTGATTCCTATCCATTGACCTGACCTACACGGGAGACCCCACCAGTAGCTGCGATACGTTGGCATAACTCTTGGGGGGTCATTGGAGCGATACCATTGGCATAACTCGTGGGGGTCATTGGAGCAATACCGTTGGCATAACTCTTGGGGGTCATTGGAGCGATACCGTTGGCATAACTCTTGGGGGTCATTGGAGCGATACCGTTGGCATAACTCTTGGGGGGTCATTGGAGCGATACCGTTGGCATAACTCTTGGGGGGTCATTGGATCGATACCGTTGGCATAACTCTTGGGGGTCATTGGAGCGATACCGTTGGCTTAACTCTTTCGGGTCATTGAAGCAATACCGTTGGCATCACTCTTGGGGGTCATTGGAGCGATACCGTTGGCATCACTCTTGGGGGTCATTGGAGCGATACCGTTGGCATAACTCTTGGGGGGTCATTGGAGCGATACCGTTGGCATAACTCTTGGGGGGGGGGGGGGCATTGGATCGATACCATTGGCATAACTCTTGGGGAGGGGTCGCTGGAGCGATACCGCTGGAAAAACTCTTGGGGGTTATTGGGGCAATACCGTTGGCATAACTCTTAGGGGGGGGGGGGTCATTAGAGCGATACCGTTGGCATAACTGTTGGGGGTCATTGGGGCAATACCGTGGGCATAACTCTTGGGGGTCATTGGGGCAATACCGTTGGCATAACTCTTGGGGGGGGGGGGGTCATTGGAGCGATACTGTTGGCATAATTCTTGGGGGTCAATGAATCGATACCGTTGGCATAACTCTTGGGGAGGGGGGGGGGGTCATTAGAGCGATACCGTTGGCATAACTCTTGGGGGGTCATTGGAGCGATACCGTTGGCATAACTCTTGGGGGGGGAGGGGGGTCGTTGGATCGATACCGTTGGCATAACTCTTGGGGAGGGGTCATTGGAGCGATACCGCTGGAAAAACTCTTGGGGGTTATTGGGGCAATACCGTTGGCATAACTCCTGGGGGGGGGGGGGGGAGGGGGGTAATTAGAGCGATACCGTTGGCATAACTCTTGAGGGGTTATTGGAGCGATACCGTTGGAATAACTCTTGGGGGGTCATTGGAGCGATACCGTTGGCATAACTATTGAAGGGGGGGGGGGGTCATTGGAGCAATACCGTTGGAATAACTCTTGGGGGGTCATTGGAGCGATACCGTTGGCATAACTATTGAAGGGGGGGGGGTCATTGGAGCAATACCGTTGGAATAACTCTTGGGGGGTCATTGGAGCGATACCGCTGGCATAACTATTGGAGGGGGGGGGGGGGGGTTCATTGGAGCAATACCGTTGGAATAACTCTTGGGGGGTCATTGGAGCGATACCGCTGGCATAACTATTGAAGGGGGGGGGGGGGGTCATTGGAGCAATACCGTTGGAATAACTCTTGGGGGGTCATTGGAACGCACAAACTCCTCTATCACTGTTCGGTGGAGACACGACAAAACAGTGACGGCGATGTAAAGACGTTTCGGATATGATATGCACATGGTCAGCTAAATAGTTTTGTTTCGCATTATTTGTTCTTTGAAGATAGACTTTACATTTTTTTTAAAAATTTATAGCTGCATATTCTTTACAGGACGTTGCAGACAATATCAGCATTTTATTGACGTTGTTGATGTCTTGGCAAGTTTTACGTTCAGTAGTTTGCCATTGTTTTCTGAACGACCAGCTCTCATACCAACACGTTTAAAACCAGCGGGTCACGTTCTGCTGCCAAATCGGTCACTGCTGAGCTTCGAACGCTGGGAAGCGGCATTACATTAAACATGCACCCATGTTCACTATCTTTTATTTGTGAAATCAATCAACCATGTGCCGTTTCCACAATGAAGTTTGGTTGCAATAGATCTCCATCACTGTCTGTCTCTAGTCTTCATTTTATATTTTGTCACACTGCTATTTGTCCATTTCTTGATGTTATCTTCCCACTTGTATCGTTATCTACCACTTGCTCGCTTGCCTTCAACCTCCATTATGATTTTTATAAGAGCGTGATGTTTGTTTGTTAAGCTCTCATGCCGGTGAATGTGAGTTGTGGACCGAAATTTCTGTGTACAGAAATGTACGTCAAATCAAATATCTTTCATGGGCGCTGCGATGAGTCGGCGTCTAAAACGCTTGCATGTTGTGGCTTATTTTCTTAATTGACTTGTTCGCCTGGGTAGACCAATCCCAAAATGATATTGATCACACGACCCAATGAGTGCCGACTGGTCTAAACAGATTTAGAGCTAGGATCATATGCCCGTCAAGGTATCTAAAATTATCCTTTAATTTCATTTAACTTGTATATCTCTGAAGACGGGGTGGGTTAGCCTAATGGCGAGAAACACTGGTAACATGAAGCTAATCCACACGCAAAAATCAGCCCAGTGCACCAGACGTAGTGTGTGTGAACTACGCTTGAATTTGAAGCAAGCGAGAGAAAAAAATATAACAACAATTTAACTTTGACCACATGCCAATGGCGTGTTCATGAATGTTACAGGATCCTTTCCTTTAATAACATGTTTTACGTGGGACGCAGAGGTGTTTCCAAGGCACCAGGGCCGGGTTATATACTGGCCAAGACCTATTGACGCGTCCTCGTCGAGCGTCCTGGGCAACAGGTCCTTTCGGGGTCCTGGCTAAAGTCAGTAGGATCGCCGATTCCTCCGAAGTCGGAGAGTGTCTGCCTGTACGGCGAGGAACCACCAGTCTGCACACCAATAAGCCAGACATGGGACAACGGATACTCACGCAAAACTCAGGTCCTGTATGACATCACACTGATGTTGGACAACAGGATGCCTTCATCCGACATACAGGACTTCGCGTTGGAGCTCAAGCCAACGAACACAAGCAAGCAAGCAAGCATGTTTTACGTTCTGCAAGTTATTTCTGTATAGATCTGCCTTGCGCTGCGAAGATTGTGGGTTCTGTAAGTTATTTCTGTATAGATCTGCCTTGCGCTGCGAAGATTGTGGGTTCTGCAAGTTATTTCTGTATAGATCTGCCTTGCGCTGCGAAGATTGTGGGTTCTGCAAGTTATTTCTGTATAGATCTGCCTTGCGCTGCGAAGATTGTGGGTTCTGCAAGTTATTTCTGTATAGATCTGTCTTGCGCTCCGAAGATTGTGGTTTCTATAAGTTATTTCTGTATAGATCTGCCTTGCGCTGCGAAGATTGTGGGTTCTGCAAGTTATTTCTGTATAGATCTGTCTTGCGCTCCGAAGATTGTGGTTTCTATAAGTTATTTCTGTATAGATCTGCCTTGCGCTGCGAAGATTGTTGGTTCGTTACCTGGCTTCGTTATTCGCTTCGCGGGTGCGGTTTTCTCTGAGAAACCTGGGGGTTGTCACTGGAGTTACGAAGTTTGTGCTCTGTGCGACGCTTTCGGTGGGAGACTCCGTGGAAAGAGACTGAGCCATATGGGATTAAACTTGGTGCAATGAAGTTGATCCCCGCCTTTAAACCCCCAATTAAAAAACCCATTTGAAACCCCCACTTCACACTCCCACTTCACACCCCCATTTTAAACCCTCACTTTAAACACCGACTTTAAACCCCCACTTTAAACCTACACTTTAAATCCCCAATTGAAATCCACCCCCCCCCACCCTACTTTAAACGCCCACTTGTAACCCCCACTTTAAATAATGGATAGATGGATGAATGGATGGATGGATAGATGGATGGATGGATGGGTGTGTGAGTGGGTGGGTGGGTGTATTGATGGATGGATGGATGGATGGATGAGTGGATGGATGGATGTATGTATGCATTGATGGATAGATAGATGGATAAACAAACTGACTGACAGAAAGATAGACAGACCTACAGGAAGTCAGGCAAAAAGAGAGACAAACAGACTGACTGACTGAAGGACTATGGGATAGATGGATAAACGGATAAACGGAAGGCCGGAAGAAACGAGCAACAGACAGACGGCCGGACATGAGGACGGAAACGCAAATGAACGAACGGAGGGGAGTACGGGGGAAGGATTGAGGGAATGTGGAGGGGGAGAAAATGATAGAGGAGGTAGAGAATGATGGAGGGAATATAGGAGGGATGGAGGCAGCTTGAGAGGCAGAGAAGGGCGGAAGGACTCACGAAGGGATGGATGGATCACTGACAGACTGATTTATGGATGGATAGACAGGTAGATTGATTGAGAGGCAGACTGATGTATTGATGGAGAGACTGGTAGATTGATTGAGAGACATACTGATGTATTGATGAAGAGACAGGTAGATTGATTGAGAGACAGACAGACTCATAGACTTACACGCAGATTTACAGGCAGATTGACAGGCAGTCAGATCAACAGAAACACGGAGCGACAGATAGACAAAAAGACAGACACACATAGAGGATGGGGCGGGATATTTGGAAAGTAAGAGGGATAAAGGGAAGAACGCACTAGCGGACGGACGAGCGGATGAATGGGTGGATGTATGGAAATATGGATGATGTCTGCATGGATGGATGGATTCATAGATGAATGGATGGGTGGGTGCACGAATGAATGGATTTATTGATGGATGGATGGTTGGATAGATGGATTGATAGATGGACGTGTGGATAGTGTCACAGAATGATGATAGTTTAGTGATTCCCTGATAAAATTAAATGTAACATTAATGGCAATATAGGAGAAGGGTTAACAATCGAGTCGTTCAATCTGAGAGAAGGATAAATGGAAGGTTATTGACGGATATAAAAATAGGATACAGGTGTTCGCAAAGGTCATTGCCTGACGATCTGATCAGACGGACACGGGAACCGGGGAGATCGCGTTGTGGAAAAATGAACGGAGAAAAGCGATCAACGGGGTCGGATGCTTTGAAGTATTAGCGTACGGGGAACCCAGGGAAACAACGTAAGCAGGGAAAGAAACGAGCAACTAACCACTACGTGATTTCACCGCCTTTTGATGTGCAGGATACGTCAAGAGACGAGTGTTGATTGTAGATCAAACAATCAACGGGAGACTTGGACACTCGGTATAAATTGGTAGAAAAGTGGTTTTGTAATTAGTGTGCTACCAAACTGGACGGAAAGCTGGATTTATGTGTCCTGAAAATGAAAAGAAATATCCTCCCTTACAATGGGGTAGAGTGCTTATGTGCGGATAAATTTCGATTCTGGGACTTACATTAATTCTATATATATATATATATATATATATATATATATATATATATATATATATATATATATATATATATATATATATATATAAGGTAAAACTAATCTTAGAGGAATAGTTAGCATAGGGAAATATGTGTTTGTGATTAGGGTTTACTATTGCTTTCTATTAGTGATTAGTTTAGACTGTAGTGCACTCATCTGTCTTATGTCTGAGTGTTCTTCGGAGGCTTCTCATTATGGCCGGAGAAAGACACTCACATATGAAGTAGTTTAA
This sequence comes from Cepaea hortensis, assembly GCA_963921405.1. NCBI lineage: Eukaryota > Metazoa > Mollusca > Gastropoda > Stylommatophora > Helicidae > Cepaea > Cepaea hortensis. Next base: position 118,425,372 of record OY992882.1, on the reverse strand, counting down.
AGCAGACTCATATCACCTGATTGTATTATCCCACAGGTTTCAGTTATATTCCTGACCTGTAAAGATCGTAAAGTCACAGGTGCAGTGAAAGTATGTCACTATAGCAAATTCAACCTAAACAGTCTATAAGAGTGGGTGACATAACGAATGGCAAGAAACAGGTTTTTGTGAACCCTAGTGAAAGAACTTTACTTTATAAAAGCAGAGTAATAGGGAAAAATATATTGCAATTAGGTAATCACCTAAAAGAAACATTGAAGAACACGAGGACATTTACCATAGAAATAGACATTTATATAAAGTGGTGATGTGTATTCAGTGGTGGAATATACTACCTTCCAAAACAGGACATATCTGAACTTCAGTGACTTACCTTTATTGGATTATATTTCTGGTGATAAGACAGTGACAATTGTTTTTTCAAGAATTGGATTAAGTCCAGACTCAAGCGGAGCGGAGCATCCAGGGTGAGAACGTTCCAATTATATGTGTGATGTCCGATGTTTTGGCCGTTTGACTATGCTAGAGAAGACACGGAGACGAATGTACAAAAGTCCTATCTTGCACTCACATTAGCAGACACTAATCAACTACAGATACACATTCAATACATACAACTGACATAGTTTTCAACAATAAACAGGTTATTAATTGTTGGAGGAAACTGTTGTCAGGGTATGTTATGAAGGAGAGAGAGAGAGAGAGAGAGAGAGAGAGAGAGAGAGAGAGAGAGAGAGAGAGAGAGAGAGAGAGAGATATAGTGTATGAAAGACAGAAGGGAGGATTGTAGACAAAAGTCATTCAATAGTTCCAATATCATAGGGATTTTAAAGATGTGCTTGTCGAGTCAACTTTCCTCCAGGGACGGCAAGCTACAGATAGGTGGGTGGATGAATGGATTAAATGATGGATGGATGGATCGATGGAATGATGGATGGGTGGATTGATGGATTGATGGATGGATGATGTCTGGATGGATGGATGGATGAATGGATGGATGGATGGATTGATATATGGACGGATGGGTGGATGGATGAATGTGTTGATGGATGGATGGGTGGATTGATGGATAAATGGGTTGATTGATGGATGGATGTATGTATGGATGAATTCTGGATGGATGGATGGATGGATGGATGGATGATGGATGTATTAGTGAATGGACTGATGAATGGATGGGTGAATGGATGGATGGGTGGATGGACTGATGGATGGATGGATGGATGGATTGATGGATCTGTGGCTGAATGGATGGATATATGGAAATATGGATGATGTCTGGATGGATGGATGGATTCATAGATGAATGGATGGGTGGGTGAATAAATGAATGGATTTATTGATGGATGGATGCATGCATGGATGAATGGATGGATCTGTGGCTGGATGGATGGATATATGGAAATATGGATGATGTCTGGATGGATGGATGGATTCATAGATGAATGGGTGGGTGGGTGAATGAATGAATGAATGAATGGATGGGTGGATGGATGGATGGATGGATGGATGGATGGGTGGATGAGTGGATAAATAGATTAAATGATGGATGGATGGATCAATAGATTGATGGATGGGTGGACTGATGGATTGATAGATGAATGGATAGATGGATCGATGATAAACTGATGGATGATTGGGTTGATTGATGGATGGATGGATGGATGGATGGATGGTGTCTGGATGGATGGATGGATGGATTGATATATGGATGTATGGGTGGATGGATGAATGGGTTGATGGATGGATGGATATATGTATGGATGAATTCTGGATGGTTGGATGGATGGTGGATGGATGGGTGAATTGATTGATGAATGGATGGGTGAATGGATGGATGGGTGAATGGATGGATGGGTAGATGGATGGATGGATGGAATGATGGGTAGATGGGTGGATGGATTGATTAATGGATGCATGTATGGATATTTAAATGGGTAAATAGATGGATATATGGATACATGGATAGATGGATTGCGGGTTTGATGGATTTATGGATGGATGGATAGATTGGTGGATAGATGGGTGGATGGATGTATGGATGGGTGGATGGATGTGTGGGTGGATGGATGGGTGACTGGTTGCCTGGATGGTTTGATGGATACATGGATGAAGTCTGCATGGATAAATGTGTGGGTGTATGGACAGATGGATTTATTGATGGATGGGTGGGTGGATTGATTGGAGGATGGATATATGGATGGATGCGTGAAAGGGTGGTGGGTGTATGGATGGATGGGTGGGTGGAGACAGATGGAGAGGTAGATGGATGGGTGGAAGGGTCAGTGATTAATACATAAATGATGGATTGATGTGTGGGTCGATGGATAACTAGGTTGCTGGATGTATGTATGTATGGATGATGTCTGGATGTCTGGATGTCTGGATGTCTGGATGGATGGAAGGGCGGATGGGTGGGTGGATAGATATATAGATGGATGGATGGGTGGATGGAGGGATGGATGAATGGATGGATGGATGGATGGATGGACGGACGGATGGATCAAGGGCGGATGGGTTGGTGGATAGATGGATGGATGGATAGATGGATAGCTGGATAGATTGTTCAATTGATGGATGGATGGATGGATGGATGGGAAGGTGTGTAGGTGTTTAGGTAGATGGGATGATCAATGGATGGATTGGTGGGTGTTTGGATGGATGGATGATTGGGTGAATGGATGGGTTGATGGATTGATGGGTGTGTGAATGGATATTTGGATGATGGATGAATGGATGGACAGAAGGTTGCATGGATGTATGTATGGATGGATGGATGGATGGATGTTTGGATTGATGAATGGATGGATAGCTGTATGAATGGAAGCATGCATGTATGGATGAATGAACGAATGAACAAAGGGATGTATGGATGGTTAGATGTACTTATATACTAAATACCATTTGATACAAGTCTTAAGGTCAATACGAATCCACAAAAAGAGGATAACGTTCGTATTAAACCCGAGGCTAAACGGAGTGGACCTGCTGCAGAGACGTTATCCAACACAGTCGGCTCTCCTCGTCTCTGGTGACCCTATTGTGCTGCGAGCACTTGAAGTTGCTTGCCAGAGAAAACTAACCTCAACTAAGCGACCACTACACAAAATAATCCCACAATCTACCAGCTCACACTAAGAGAAATTTTCTTTCACTACTAAAGCCTATATATTGCCCACTGTAGGGTGTCGAAGTTTCATAGTGTAGCCAGTTCGTCAGACTGAATGAGAGATACATTCACAGGGATTAATTGGTATTCGTAGGAGAGAAAGTAGTAGAGTTCACAGGACACCTAGACAATATAAGATCAGCACCCAGTGCCTTGTCGGCTGGCGTGAGAGATCATGCCTCTCCAAAAATTTCGATCTCCGACGTCATGGATCAATTCGTGTGTTGATTTCCTTCCGTGCCATGACACAAGCCGGTCAAAAATCTTCTACTGCTGTCTTCCTATGTCTCTCTTTTTGCAAATCTTTCCGGTTGTCACAATATGTTCCAGATTTAGTCTTCTCATAACGTGGCCAAAAAACGATTACTGTCTCTTTCTGATGTTTGTAATAAGTTGTCTTTGCGACTCAGCTTCCTTCAAAACGTCCCGATTGCTCATTTAACTGTCCAATTAATTTTCAGCATTCCTCTATGAAACCACATCTCCAAGGCTTCCGGGGATTGTTTCGCTTCTAACTTTCAAGGACAATCACTAATTGCACAAAACGTTCTTTATTTGATAGAATGCATTTGGTTTGTCCTATTCTGTTCTTTATCTCTGTGATGTATCTTCCATCTGATGTTATCCATGTACATAGATATGTGAATTTCTGTTCTTGTCCCAAAATAACGTCCTGTAATTTAATTGCACATGTCTCATCTTTCACATAAATGTGAAATATAAAACATGAGTAAATCAAAGGAACCGAGAAATAGAATAGGTAAGGTTAACTAAATCACAATCACAAGAGACAAAATGGACGTTGCGGATACGGCCTTCGTCAGCACACAAACAATAAACAGACAACGCTACAACTACTATAAACTCTACGAAAGCTACTTAGCTGATGGTAATCTGTCATATGTACAGTTGTGTAACCCGTCTAAGATGTGCAGTAAAATGCAAGTTCACTGGCAATGCATCAACTGCAGTTTAACACCCGAAGCTGTACTGTGGTCTCACTGTTGTTGCAATAACAACAACAACTACTACTACTACTACTACTACTACTACTACTACTACTACTACTACTACTACTACTACTACTACTACTACTACTACTACTACTACTACTACTACTACTACTACTACTACTACTACTACTACTACTACTATTACTACTACTACAAGTATTACTACTTTTGCTGCAGCTGCTACTACTGTTATATTATATATTACATACTACTACTACTACCTCTACTATATGTGTGCTTCATAGATTATAATTGGGCATGTAATAAAATAAAACACGATGAACCGATTAATATATTGGAAGATATCAACATTGATGGGAAAGATCTCGGAATAATAAAGACTACTTACTGGAACCTAGTAGCAGCAATTAAAATTGGAAATAAAGAGTTCAATCATGAACAAATAAAGCTTGGATTACGACAGGGATGTGTCTTGTCACTGGATTTCTTCTCCCTGTATAGCGAAGTAATAATGAGAGAGATCAAAGAGAAGCCAGGAATACCAATCGGAGGATATAATATAAACAATATACTCTATGCGGATGTCACAGTTTTGGTGGCGAATAAGTCAAATGATCTACAAATATTGTTGGGCATTGTAGTAACAAAGAGTGCAAAGAAAGACTCGCCTTGAATTGCAAGAAAACTGAAACAATGGTGATATCAAAGAAAAAGTTGACATCAAAATGTGAAATGGAAATAGAAGGAACAATGTTTAACAAAGTGGATAATTTTAAATACCTAAGGGTGTTTATAACATCAGATGGAAGATTAATAATAGAGATGAAGAGCAGAATAGGACTAGCAAAAGCTGTATTTCAGAAAATGAAGAATATATTATGCAATAAGTTACTATCATTGAATGTAATAAAGGGAGTGCTGAAATGTTATATAGAACATGTTTTGCTGTATGACAGTGAATATTGCAATGCAAATGAATAAACTAGGAAGAACAAGGAAGCAACCGAGATGTGATTCCTGAGACGAATGTTGCGAATTCTTTGAACTGTCAAAGTAACTAACAACGACTGCCTGAAACAGGCTAATGAAACTAGAACATTATATACAACAATAAGAAAGAGACAAACAACTTTGTTGGGTCATGTGATGAGAAGGGGGGCATTGGAAAACATCGTGACAAATGGAAAGATCGAGGGGAAGAGAGGCAGAGGCAAACCAAGAGAAATGATGCTGGATGGATTAAGACGGTGGCATGGAGGAAAATAATCAGCAGAATTGATCCAGAAAACCAAAGACCGAGATCTGTGGAGAGTCATGAACGCCTACGCCAGATGGCGTGGCATTTGATGACTACTACTACTACTACTACTACTACTACTACTACTACTACTACTACTACTACTACTACTACTACTACTACTACTACTACTACTACTATTACTACTACTACTACTACTACTACTACTACTACTACTACCACAAACATCACCACCGCTAACACTACAATAACAATAACAGCTACTCCTGCTGCTGTTACTACTACTACTACAACGACTACCGCCATTAAAATACGTCGGTATCCATCTAGGCTACAGTTCAAAATCTCATGGATCAAACTCTCTCATGTGGAAAGCAAAGACATCACAAAACAATACACCATCCTTGGACACTCCTTGACAGCAAAGAGTCTATTTCAGCGACTGCTGACCACAGATTCGCCATCTCGAAACGGCTTCTAAAAGGGAGAACAAGAACCACCAAACGGTTAAAAAGCCAGGATATTGAAAAGCCCAACAGGGGGTCTCCAACATTTCTCTCACCAAAAGCACTTGACCATAATCGTTTGTTTGGTCTGTCGGGTCGGTTGCTCCACTGAAGACACCAGAGGAGGATAATAATAATGACGGGGGAAGTGTCAAGATGGGGCCCTGACATTTCGCTGACAAGGAAAATAAATTAACAAGGTGAATAAAATCATGTACGATCACAGGTTGTAATCACAGAAGGAAGTTGTATATTTTATACACAAATTTGTTGTTATTGATCAAGCAGTAAATGTTGCATATGAAATGCCAGGAACAACGGTAAGTGAAGAATGGGCGTAAAATATGCGAGGAGGAGCTTATATCGTGGGGGGGGGGGGGGGGGGAGGTGGTTTCGTGAGTGTGTTAACTGTGCACAACTGGGGAGAAAATTGAATTGTTTGTCAGGAATCTTAATGTACACACAGTAGTCACAAAGAATATGTTGCTCGATTGATTGCCTGGCATATTTCACTGCAACTTGTTAGGTGCATTTAAAAAAAAAGAATATCCTATTTTACAGGACATCGCTGTCAACACCAGCATTTTTACTGCCGTTGTTGATGTCTTGGCAAGTTTTACGTTTACGCAAGTTTACAGATGAGGCAATTGCCATCTTGGGCAGCGATGTTCTCTGTCATCATATCCATCATCATCATCACATCATCATCACCATCATCATCTGGTTAGTCGTACATAAGTCTGCTTTTAAAGTGTGTCCACTCTTCAATGTGATATACGAGTAGATGGGCATATTCTTAAACAAGTGAATCGATACTGTTATCTCGGCACAGTCATAACATATGATAGGATATGCCTTGAAGAGTTTAGAACAAGAATCGCCATTGCGAAGGTAGCCTTTTTCAAGATGAAAATGCTATTTTGAACCTGTACATTTGTATGGATGTGAAGCGTGGACAATGAGCAGTCAAGCTGAAAAACATCTGATGGCTGTGGAAATGTGGTTTCTGAGGAAAATGCGAAGAATACCATGGACAGACAGAAAAACCAATGAACAAGTCCTTCAAGAAACAAATGAAGATCGTAAACTGATTAGATGCAGACAGTCAACATTTTTGGGCATGTTATGAGAAGAAATGAATTGGAGAATTTGGTGACAACTGGCAAGATTGAAGGGAACAGACCAAGGGTAAGACCGAGAAGTAAATACCTGGATGGCTTGGCCGCATGGCATGGTTGAGACAGGAACACGGAGCTGATCCACGACACTGGTGATCGAGTGAGAGGGCAGAACATGACCGCCCACGCTTATCGGCATGGCGCATGATGGATGGATGGATATCTTCAATAATTCTCTTGAACGTACATCTAAAGTCCGATGTCAGGGCATATTTGAGCGATGAAGTTCTTTCTCCAAAGTTCTTTTGTTCTGTTCTCTTGGATGTTTCTCTCCAGTATCTGTACCCCTAAAGTTTGGCGTGGACGAGAAGTTTCAGACTATCGCGCTTAAATTTCCAGTGCGCTGAAGGCTGGGTAGTGATTCATTCCAGACACTTGGACTTAAAAGTTGATTTCTCGTTCAGAAGGCAATGGTAAACTGCAAAACGTAAAATTGTATAGAAAATCACCCTAGAACTGATCATCCTCACGGGATTAGTAGTAGTAGTAGTAGTAGTGGTAGTAGTAGTAGTAGTAGTAGTAGTAGTAGTAGTAGTAGTAGTAGTAGTAGTAGTAGTAGTAGTAGTAGTAGTAGTAGTAGTAGTAGTAGTAGTAGTAGTAGTAGAAGTAGTAGTAGTAGTAGTAGTAGTAGTAGTAGTAGTAGTAGTAGTAGGTAGTAGTAGTAGTAGTAGTAGTAGTAGTAGTAGTAGTAGTAGTAGTAGTAGTAGTAGTAGTAGTAGTAATAGCAGCAGCAGTAGCAATAGCAGTAGCAGTAGCAGCAGCAGCAGTAGTAGTATTAGTAGTAGTAGAAGTAGTAGTAGTAGAAGTAGTAGTAGTAGTAGTAGTAGTAGTAGTAGTAGTAGCAGTAGTAGTAGTAGTAGTAGTAGCAGCAGTAGCAGCAGCAGCAGCAGCAGCAGCAGCAGTAGTAGTAGTAGTAGTAGTAGTAGTAGTAGTAGTAGTAGTAGTAGTAGTAGTAGTAGTAGTAGTAGTAGTAGTAGTAGTAGCAGCAGCAATTGATGATGTTGCTGCTGTGGAAGTAGGATTAGTAGTTCTTCTTTCGTTCGCTCATATTAGTAGTAATAGTTCTACTGTATTAGATCCTGTAGTGGTCAATGTACCTGTCATTTTAACTGTCCAATCCTGACACCCAGCTCACGCCTGTGGCTCCTAGTAGCTGTCAGCATGCGACAGCGGCCACCCCCGGGCAACAGCTGTGAGAGGCTGGCTAAACCAGGCGCGGGTAGCCGATTTGGTGTCAAACCAAGCGGTGAAGTAGGGTATGCCTACCCAGCATGTGAAGACAGGATCCGGCAGACTGCGTGGAAGAAATCATTCCTGATTCAAGGGGCAAGACGGCGTTTACCTGCAAAGCGTTGTGGAACGTAATGAGCACGGCAAGGCACGTAGAGCGCCCTGGTCATCCACTGCACCTGTATTCGTCTCCAGTCGTCTTGACTTGTCCTGCCACTGGATTCAGATGGACTCAGTCGAGAGAGTGAGGTCGACGAATTGCGCAACTCTTCCTCACTTTAATCCAATTCATCGCGCAAGTCATTCTTCATCCAACGTCATATCAATGTGAATGGTCCTAGTCTAAGTGTTGTGGACAAATTCACCTATCTTGGCAGCACTGTGTCACAAGCTGCCACAATTGATGATGAAGTGAATGCAAGAATCTCCAAGGCCAGCGCGGCCTTTGGCAGACTGTACAAGAATGTATGGGACAGAAATGGAATAAGCCTGCAAACAAAGCTGAAAGTCTACAAGGCAGTTGTATTATCCACATTGCTATATGCTTGTGAAACCTGGACTGTTTATCAGCGACACGCTAGGAAATTAAACCACTTCCACACAGTCTGCCTTAGGAAGTTACTGAAGATTAAATGGTAAGACAAGATCCCAGACACTGAAGTCCTAGAAAGAGCGTCCATGCCCAGTATCCACACTCTACTAATGAAGAATCAGATTCGCTGGGCTGGTCACTTGACTCGCATGCCAGATCACAGGCTCCCTAAACGAATTTTTTACGGCGAGTTGCGTTGTGGTAAACGCTCCCAAGGCGGCCAGAGGAAACGATTTAAAGACACTGAAAATCTCACTGAATGCTTTTGGAATTCATCCTGACACCTGGGAGACTGCAGCCTGAGACCGAAATTCGTGGCGTGCATCATTACGCAAGGATGCAGTCACTTGTGAGGCAACCAGGACTGCAAGAGCTGTGAAGAAAAGACAGAATAGAAAAACCACTGCAGAAAATCCTCCTCCAGAATAGTCAAGCATTCTTTGTCCACATTGTCAAAGAACATTTCGAGCCAAAATAGGCCTTATCAGCCATCTTAGAACGCACTGGTCCATACTTTCAACCCCACTGGATGAAATGAATGGTCATCATCATTCTTGATGGACAAACAACAACATTGTAACTGTAGCAGTGGTGTTTGTGATAGTTGTAATCACAATAGTAGTAAAAGTTGTATTAATAATAGTAGTAGTGGGGTTAGTGCCGGACTCCGTGGCGGTGGTGTTACGGATGTAGTTCGTAATTCCGCTTACCTGCGTTCGAATCACAGCTGCGCGCGATTTGGCAGCAGACCGCGTTGCGTTGGGTTTTAACGAATTGGTATTGGAGCCAGTCGTTCAGAAACCAATGCCAAACTACTGAACGTAAACTTGCCATGACATCAGCAACAGCAGTAAAATGCTAGTGTTGACAGCGATGTCCTATAAAGGATATGCAAAACAAACCAGTGGGGTTAGGGATGTCGGTATATATAAATGTAACAGACAAAACAAAGGAGTCACAACCAATCAACCATCGCCACTCAAAGAGCAGACAGCGTTTTATAATTTATTTCCTATCGAATTTAAACCAACGCCAGCCCAACCAAAGTGTTGGACATTGTACCCCTAGATTTGGTGGACTATTTATCGAAACGTCGACGGACAAGTCACCAAAGATTCATTCTGTCTAGGTCTGTGAACACTGTGGTCATTGGAGAGCACTTGAGAATGTCAAAACCTTTTTATATTCGGACATCAGCGTCCGAAATTGGACGACCAGTATATTGTATAAAACTAATGGACAGGCTTGAGTGTAATTTTAGGATGCCGGTTAGATCAGGTGAAATGGCTGGCGTTGAAAATGTTTCCGAGTTAATAACTTTAGTTTCTGTTGATATTTAGTTTCCTATAGAGGTGTTAGAGGCCTTCCGTGATAGTAGCAGTGATAGAAATGATAGTAGCAGTTGTTATTGTTGTTGTTCCTATTACTGTGAAACTAATAGTAGTAGTAGTAGTAGTAGTAGTAGTAGTAGTAGTAGTAGTAGTAGTAGTAGTAGTAGTAGTAGTACTAGTTGTAGTAGTAGTAGTAGTAATAGTAGCAGTAGCAGTAGTAGTAGTAGTAGTAGTAGTAGTAGAAGTAGTAGTTGTAGTAGTAGTAGTAGTAGTAGTAGTAGTAGTAGTAGTAGTAGTAGTAGTAGTAGTAGTAGTAGTAGTAGTAGTTGTTGTTGTTGTTGTTGCTGTTGTTGGTGTTGTTGTGGTAAAAGTAGTAGTTGTAGTAGTAGTAGTAGTAGTAGTAGTAGTAGTAGTAGTAGTAGTAGTAGTAGTAGTAGTAGTAGTAGTAGTAGTAGTAGTAGTAGTAGTAGTAGTAGTAGTAGTAGTAGTAATAATAGTAGTAGTAGTAGTAGTAGTAGTAGTAGTAGTAGTAGTAGTAGTAGTAGTAGTAGTAGTAGTAGTAGTAGTAGAAGCAGTACTTGTTGTAGTCGTTGTTGGGGCTTAGTTATGCAATCAATGTGTGATTGGCTATTCTTTATGTGTGTCAATCAATGTGTGATGTGTGATTGGTTATTCTATATGTCTACCAATCAATGCGTGATGTATGATTGGTTATTCTTTTTGTGTACCATTCAAAGCGAGGTGTGTAATTGGTTATTTTTCGTTGGTACAAATAAATTTGTGATCTGTGATTGGCTGGTCTTCATGTGTATAATTACGTTATTTATAATCGGCCATGCTTTACGTGTGCCAGTAAATGTGATGAGCTATCCGTTATGTATATCAATCAATGATGGTTGTGTAATTGGCTATTCGTGATGTGCATCACTCAATGCGTTATTTGGCATTGGCTAGATTTTAAGTGCAGCCTTAAATGTCCGATGTGTGATTGGTTATTCTGCATGTGTATCACTATATGCGTGATGTGGATTGGCTAGACTTTATGTGCAGCTCTCAATGTCTGATGTGTGATTGGCTATTCTTTGTGTGTATCACTCAAGGTGAGATGTGGCATTGGCTAGTAAGTATGTGTATCGCTCAATGTCTGATGTGTAGTTGGTTATTCTTTATGTGTACCAATGTACATGTCTTGTCGTGAATTACAATATTTGATGAGTACAAATCAATACACGACATGTGATTGGCTATTCTTCACGTGCACCTATCGATTCGTGGTTCATGGTTGGCTATTCTTTACGTGTACTAATCAATGCTTGTCATATGAGTGGCTTATCTTCACATGCAACAATCAATCTGTTATATGTGATTATGTTTTGCATTTTTAGTCAGAGCGCACTGCAATACGACAACAATGTGTTTTTATTCTAAACAAGGAGTACACAGTTGACCCTGGTGACACTATTATCCATACTTGTGATGTGCAAGGTCGGCGCTCACAGAAAGCTGGTAGTGCTGTCTACTGTTATACGGTAGCTCAGAAATATCTGACTAAAACCCAACATTTGGAGCTAACAGAAAGCAGGTAGTACCGTCTACTGTCATACGGTAGCTCAGTCACAACTGACTAAAACCCAACATTCGGCGCTAACAGAAAGCAGGTAGTACCGTCTACTGTCATATGGTAGCTCAGTCACAACTGACTAAGACCCAACATTCGGCGCTAACAGAAAGCAGGTAGTACCGTCTACTGTCATACGGTAGCTCAGTCACAACTGACTAAGACCCAACATTCGGCGCTAACAGAAAGCAGGTAGTACCGTCTACTGTCATACGGTAGCTCAGTCATATCTGACTAAAACCCAACATTCGGCGATGACAGAAAGCAGGTAGTACCGTCTACTGTCATACGGTAGCTCAGTCATATCTGACTAAAACCCAACATTCGGCGCTGACAGAAAGCAGGTAGTACCGTCTACTGTCATACGGTAGCTCAGTCACAACTGACTAAGACCCAACATTCGGCGCTAACAGAAAGCAGGTAGTACCGTCTACTGTCATACGGTAGCTCAGTCATATCTGACTAAAACCCAACATTCGGCGATGACAGAAAGCAGGTAGTACCGTCTACTGTCATACGGTAGCTCAGTCATAACTGACTAAGACCCAAATTCGGCGCTCCCTGAATGCAGGTAGTACCGTCAACTGTTATATGGTAGATCAGTAAAGTTGGTGTTAACTTTCCTCTGGAGTAAACTAGGCAGGCCGGGAGAGTGTTCATGCTGCATGGGCAACACATGGTCTCTAGAATTCTGCCCAGTCTTTGTGCTATGGGAAGCACAATGTAACAAACTATCGACTGTCAAGATGATAGTTAGTTAGTTAGTTAGTTGGTTGGTGGGTTGGTTGGTTGGTTGGTTGGTTGGTTGGTTAGTTAGTTAGTTAGTTAGATAGTTAGTTAGCTAGTCGATAGATCATCCTCATTGCACATCGAACCATTCAGTCCATGACTGCTCGGATCCCTTCCTCAGCAAATCCCGCAGCGTGTAGCGGCTAACGACACCAGTTCTGTGTTGGTTCATTAATCTTCTTTGGCTTCCTGCCTAGTGTTCTTGTTTGGCCACACCTCTTGTAATTTGCTGTTCTCGCATCCTGACCATGGTTGTAGATACACAGTCATCACGTGGTTCTTGCGAACGACTTACTTCTCGTAAAGCATTCAGAATGTCAGCCTGGTCCATGGCGCGTCCGCCTTCCACAGTAGCCTTACCTGCGAGCTTGTCAGCCCGCTCATTACCTTGTACACCCGCATGCCCTGGCACGAAAATGAAACTAATCTTTGCGAGCCGAGACCGCTCCAGAGACAGCAACCACTCTCTTCTGATCCACCTCATCGCTATCTTCTTGAGCATGTTCATTGAGTCGCTAAGGAAACATGCCCTAGCGAATGTCTGTGTCTCGAGCCATGTTATTGCTTTACTTACTGCCATGACTTCCAGAATCTTCCTTCACAATTCTCCCTCCGGCCTAAGCCGTAAAGGCCCATGAACTTCTCACTCGTCGAACGACCGACCCATCTATTGGGTTTTCATTTGGAACATGATAAAATTATTTAAAATGTTTTAGGATATTAAAATTGATTTAAAAGATCTCAGAATCTCGTCTTATCTTGTTCCTCTTCTACCTTGCGGTGTCAATGAAATGTATAAAGAGCTGGTTGAGTGCCTGTTTATAAGCTTCATATATCGATTAACACCAATGGACTATGTTATCCTCTCCATCTCATCATTTAATGGTCGGCCTTATCTTCCTGTTCCATTTCATCTCAGAATAATAAAGAAATATTCACTGCCCACAAGAAGTAGCAATTACAATGGGAAATAAAGTGAGCAATTATCAATAGACACAGCAAATAAAGTGGACAATTAAGAAAGCAAATAAAGTGGACAATTAAGTTCAGATAAAGCCAGAAGTCAGACAAGTATGTGTTTTGTCATCGGATCTATTCTTTCTATGTAAGATAAACTAAATAGATTGTCCGAAAGTTTTACGTTTTGAGTCAGGGTGTAATGACGTCATCACATTTTGTGTGCCTGAATACACGCGGGAATATGTGGCCATTCTTGCCCTCATTTTAGCACGCAACGATCCCGGGGCTCGAACCCGCGTCTGATAGTACACATGGCATTACCATCGCAGTTTGCTATCAACTACGGAGCGCGCTGGCATCCCCTATCAGATGTTATGACTGTTCCCTGTTCTGAGATAACTGTACCGATTAACTTGATTAAGAATATGCCCGTTTATATCACATTGAGGTATTTCATTCTTCCCAGTGATCACCATAATCTGTGTCTTCTTACTATTCATTTCTAACCCTAGTTGCTCACTATTTAATAATAATAATAATTAATCATAGCGGGTGCAAAAAGGACACCCCTTGAAAATGAAAACGGAAACGCTGGCTAAATCAAAGAAAATGATAACACAAAGGGTATCAAAGAAAAGTGTACCACCAAATTGTAATTTTTTTTGGTTTTTATTTTTGCGTTGGCTCACTTTGAACTTAAACGTAGTCCATCCACGTGCTACTACTTCTAGTGCACGGGACTGGTGTTTGTGTGTGTATTCATCATTATCATTATCATGCGCCATGCCGATAAGAGTGGGGGATCATGTTTCGGAAAATCATGCGATCACCAGAGTCGTGGATCAGCTCTGTGTTCTTGTCTCGCTCTACCACGTGGTAGGTATTAACTTCTCTGCTTTCTCCGTGTTCTCTTCTCCTCGATCTTGTCAGTTGTCACCAAGACTTCCAATTTATGTTGTTTCATGACGTGACCAGTAAATTGTGACTGTCTGAGTCTCATTTCTCTAATGAATTCATTTTCATTTGCTTCTTGTGGGATTTAGTCATTGGCTTTTCTGTCCGTCCATGATATTCTTTGCATTTTCCTCAGAAACCACATTTCCACGTCATCGGGTGTTTTTCAGCTTGTCTGCTTCATTGTCCAAGTTTCATATCCATACAAAATTACGGGGGGGGGGGGGCTGAGTGGTCTCGAGGTATGGTGTCCTCCTCGAGTGCAGGAGGTCCCGGGTTCAGGCCCCGGTGAGGACTGGGATTTATTTAAAAAATGCACCTGGACTTCCAGTAATAAAATTTCCCCTGGTCTCTGGGTAGTGAGATTGGACGCCCGTGTGTATTGTTGCGCACATAAAAAATCCCTTGGCAGTTGAAAATCTAAAAAAAAGTAGCCTAATGGCGCTGCCCGGGCAAAATTTTCGAGTTAAAAATCTACCCAAAGTATTTCAGGATCGTCGCCGATGCAACGGAGTTCGTGCATTGAGCTGAGTTTCTCCAGACTCAGGTCTGAGTTAGGAGGAAAACGGAGCACTTATGGGTTAAACCGTGTGTCGTGATGTTGATCCAACGACTAAAACTAAAAACTAAAAAAACAAAATTGCATGTTCAATGTAGCACCTCAACACTCTTGTTCTCGTTGCAAATTATATCTTTTTATTTGTCAGTATGTTTTCAATCTTGCAAAAGGTTACCTTCGCCTTGGCGATTCTGGTTCTAATCTCTTCAAGGCATCTACCATCAAATGTTATTACTGTTAAGAGATAATTATCCTGATTCACTTGTTTAAGAATATTCCCATTTACTTATATATTACATTGTGGTATTTCCTATTGACTTCCATACTATGTGTTTTTACAATTTAAATCTAACCCTAGTTGTTCACTGTGTACAACAATCGCGTCTACTAAATGTTGCAGATCCTGCTCATTGTCTGAAATCAATACTGTTTCATCCACATATTTAATTTTATTGATGTTACGTCCCCCGATGGTGATTCTCGTATATCTTCTAAATTTCTGAAAACATGTTTACTTTATAGTGAAAAGAGATCTGGAGGCAACCCTGTCTCATACCTCTCTTAATAGGCTAATGTTGATTTACTTCATTATCAATCATTATGGCAGCTTGTTGTTTCCAATATATGTTTTTTACACTTCTAAGGCTTTCTCATCAATTTGTAGATCTCCAAGCATCTCTTTCATGTTGACATTTCTTACTTTATCGAAAGTCTTTGTGTAGTCAATAATGCAAAGATGTAAGTCTTTGTTTACTTCAATAGAACGTTCAATTAATGTCCTCAGCATATATACAGCATTTACTGTACCACTGCCTTCTACAGACCCACATTGTTCTTCTCCTATTTCGAAGTGTGTTTTCTTCCTATCTCTTTGCATGATCATTCTTAGTAAAATCTTCGTGATATGGCTCTTTGTACTAGTTGTTCAATATTGATCACATTCCAAGGCTCCTGATTTCTTTGGGATTGCAATAAATTTTTTTTTTGGGGGGGGGGGGGGGGGGGGGGGGTTTTCGCATATCCTTTACAGGACATAGCTGTCAACATCAACATATTTCAGCTGTTGTTGATTTCTTGGCAAGATTACGCTCAGTAGTTTGCCATTGCTTTCTGAGCGGCCGGCTCACATACCCCGTAAGTTACCGACACTGAGAGAACCGCCACCGATTCTCACGCATGTCACATTACTCACGAGAGTATACGGGATTACGGAGAAAGTCGCTAGCCCCTAGACCAGGATAGAATTACATAATTCAGGTGGTTTATCTCCAGTATCATATATTGTGTTCAGCAGTCTGTTGACCTGGTCTATTCTATATTCTTCTGAGGCATTGATCATTTGTGTTGTTATGTTATATGTGCCCGGGGTCTTGCCAATTTCCATATGGTTAAGAGCATTCTGAGCTTCCATCTTCAAAATGTATGGTTCTTAAGTATTATTCCAAGTATTATACTGTTCTTATTTTGTATCATCATAAAGGTCTTTCTGTAAAATCTGATCTTTTTCTTCTATTATGATTTTGCAATCTTTGGTTTTTAGGCAACCCGTTGATATGTGTGTTCTTTTATTATTGACGTCATTAATTCTTGTGTGCATTAATTTGGTATTTCTGGTGTTGTGTTGGTTTTCAATTTCCTTGCAATTTTCCTCAAGTCATGCTTCTTTTGCTCTCTTGCAGCTTCCTAATTTTCAAGAGAATCTCTTCATATTTTTCATGGTTATTTTTGTTATTTCTTCTTATTTCCAGGAGATTTAAGATGTCTTCCGTCAACCATTTCTTACGTCCCATAATCTTTTCTTGTGGGATGGTTGTTTCTGCAGCTTGGTTGACTGATTTATTTAATATTTCCCATTTGTCGCTGACATCTTGAAATAATATTTCCATATCGGACAATGCATCAAATCTGTTCTTTAATTTTATCTCCTGTTTCTTCAGTGCACGTAGATCAAAAAGTGTGTTTCCTGGTGTATAGTATTCCTTCTTTAATTGTACATGTCCATTGCTTTTGATTAATCTATGGTCGCTGTAGCAGTCTGCGCTTGGTATAGTTTTTGTGACTTGTAGGGCATTTCGAAATCTTAGGTTGATGAGAATGTAATCAATCTGATTTCTGGCTGATTTTTGTGTGTAGATTAGCTTCCCTATTTTCAGTGTCCTTCACCATCAGGCGAACCCACTCCGACTTTAGAGGTACTTGTAATTTACACCCACTAGTCAAGGACGAGAAGTCAAAATGTTAGTCCAACTATCCGGTGCAGGAGTTGAACCCGCAACCTCGACACCAGCGCATCGGATGTTTAAGAACAAACGCTCATGCCCATTTGGCCATACTGACCTCCTTCGCTAAATTGAAATATTTGGGAGCATCAATTGGAAGAAACGTGACATATTTAGTGTACAAAAGATCGAAACAAATGTTGCATTTCAGAATATGCCCAGAATCTTATGTAATAAATCACTCTCATTGAAAGAAAGTATTAAATGTTCTAAATGTTACATCAAACTTGTTCTGTAGTATGACAGTGAATTACAGAATTTGAACGAAAAAAAAATTAGGGAAAGCTTGGAAACAGCAGATGTGTGGTTTCTGGCAAATGTTGCAAATAAATTGACCCCAGAGTAACTAATTACGACAGCCAGGAAGAGGCTAATGAAAATAGAACAGTATATCCAACTATACGAAAGATACAGTCGTTGTTCTGTGATAAAATAAGGAAAAGAGAGGCTTTAGAGAACATTGTAATGACTGGAAAGGACGGAAAGATAGAGTCAGGCCGAAATAAACTTATCTATCGCACTTAGTCGGAGGCAAATGGGAACATCTTCAATAGATGTATTGCAGAACAGCAAAGACCGTGATATGTGGAGAAACATGAAAGCCAATGCCTTTTGGCTAGGTACATGATGGTGATGATGATGATGATGATGATGATGATGATGATGATGATGATGATGATGACGATGATGATGATGATGATGATGATGATGATGATGATGATGATGTTAATGATGATGGAAGTAAGATATGTGTGGTTTTATAATTATCGTTATTTCCTACATTAGACATCTGCTGTAAGCTTCTGAAGCTGAATACGTTAAGCTTCACTCGAAGTGGAATAGAGCAACTGGCCTTTGGTTAGTTGCACATCCTTTACAAGACGTTACAGTCAACCCCAGCATTTTGTTGGCTGTTTGTGATTTCTTGGTAAGTTTATGTTCAGTAGTTTACTATTGCTTTCTGAATGACCGGCACCTATACCAGTTTATAAAATACATAACGCAAGGCGGTCTGCTGCCAAATCGGCCGTAGCTGTCTTTCGAATGCGGGTATGCGGGATTACGAACTGCGTCCGTAACCTCTTTGGTAGGAACGCCAAAACAAGAGAGATGACATAGAGAAAGAGAGAGAGGAGGGAAAGAAAGAGAGTGAGAGAGTAGGCGAGATATGGGGAGAGAGAGGGAGAGGAGGGAGAGAGGGGAGAGGCGGGAGAGAGGGGGAGAGAGATGGAAAGAGAGTTGGAGGAAGAGAGAGGGAGAGAGAGAGGGGAGAGGAGGGAGAGAGGAGAGACGGGAGGGAGAGAGGGAGAGAGAGGGATAAAGGGGAGAGGATAGAGAGAGGGGGAGAGGAGGGAGAG
Organism: Cepaea hortensis; assembly: GCA_963921405.1. NCBI lineage: Eukaryota > Metazoa > Mollusca > Gastropoda > Stylommatophora > Helicidae > Cepaea > Cepaea hortensis. Next base: position 118,406,617 of record OY992882.1, on the reverse strand, counting down.
AGAGGGGGGAGAGGGAGAGAGGGAAAGAGGGGGAGAAAGGAGAGCGAGGAGGGAAATATGGAGAGAGGGGGAGAGGAGAGAGGGGAGAGAGGGAGAAATGGGGAAAGAGTTGAGAGAGAGCATGGAGAGCGGGAGAGAGAGGGGTGAGAGACGGACAGAGAAGGGAGAGGAGGGAGAGAAAGACCTGAGGGATAGAGGGAAGGAAAGAAAGGGAGGGTAAGAGAGAAAGAGAGAGAGGAGAGAGAGGAGAGAGAGATAGAAATACATGGACAACTTAAGAAACTGAGAAAACAAACAGCACTACAAATAATACAGACATCACGAAACGTTCAAACAACAGACGGACAGAAGAGTCATGGTCGCCCATGTCTGCCTTAGACGAGACATCTGAAGATGAAATGATTAATTGAGCTTCTCTCGCGGCATTACCGAGGCTGAAAGTGACAAATGCAACAAAACCACGTTAACTGCAAGAGACCAATGCAAATAAATATGTTAACTGAGAGAGATAAATGCGAATAAATCTGTGTTAACTGAGAGAGACAAATGCATATAAATCTATGTTTACTGAGAGAGGCAAATGCCAATAAAATTATATTAATGAAAGAGACGAATGTAAATAAATCTATGTTAACTGAGAGAGGCAAATGGAAATAAATCTATGTTTACTGAGAGACAACTACAAATAAATCTATGTTAACTGAGAGACAAATACAAATAAACCAATGTTAACTGAGAGAGACAAATACAAATAAAAGTATGTTGAATGAGGTGAGCACGGTCCCCACGAGGGTCCGACGCCTGGGCTCATCTCCTGCTAAGTGAGGGACTATTTACCGCCTATTCCTCCGTGAGGTCACGTCTTCACAATGTGATGGTGCTATCACCCATAGCAGGAAAAGACTTTAGAACGGAGGGAGGAAAAAAGAGAAATGAACGAGTCAGATGTAAATAAAAGAGTGCTAACTGAAAGAGACACGTGTAAATAAAAGTGTGTTAACTGAAAGTGACAAATGTAAATCACAGTATGTTAACTAATTCAGCCATCATTTTACGCAACAATAAATACAAATATATACTCCTAGAGTTACCAGAAAAGGAGTCTTTCACAAACGAACTGGAAGCTACGCGAAGTCACGTACAATCACGACAGAAAGCGGGATGTCCGCCCAGCCAACACACAGCCACTGTAAATAAACAAACACACAAATAATGAAAAATTAGCCGACCAAAAACAAATGTAACAAACAAAAACCCATTTCTCTGATCTGAGAACAGGACAAGGCCAGTGAACGGCTTCTGACGACAAAGGAAATGCCACGGATATAATTGCGCTACTGAAATAGATGGACGCAATCGTTACCTGGGTGTATAGAAGTGTAAACAAACTGCGCATGGCTAGCACGAAGCGTTTGTTTCAATCATTTCAGATTCCAAAATTATTTAGTGGTCTTCTGCTCGCACTAAGTGTATTTTCTTTTCTAATTTACCTCAATATCTAGCGCACACCTTTTCAAATCTTTGTTTCGCATCCTCGCGTGAACAGGCCAATTCTTTTTAATCTCATTCAGCTAAAAACGCTGCCGTGCCTGGCCTAATAGTTGGACATAAAAACATGAAATAGATGAGAAGGAAACAAACTACGCATTACTGAAAGATTTTAAGCCAAGTAAACATTAGCGAGTTATTGTTCTTCGACATTACCTGTACAATTATCAAATCTAACATTGGAAAGATCGAATTTGCGAAACAACTATCTCGCTGGCTGGCAGATCAACAAAAGCATACAAGGGAGATAACACCTCTAGGGTCATTCATTTGTTATCGACCCGATTAAAATCGTCATTTCAACTGGGCAGTTTGAAATCAGAACTAAAATTAAATAAGTGTGATATTCCCAATTATACCTAATGGCTTCCTCGGAACTTGGCCCCTGCGTCAATGGACGACAACAATAAAATCGAACATGGAAACAAAAGCGAGCAAGGGAAATAACTTAAATAATTAATCCCGTGCAATGGCGGCGCGGACAGGGCTATAATGGTCTCTAAATAAGAACTTTTTAACCCCTGATATTCAAACATGGCTGGATGAATGCCTCGCTAGCTTAATTACCTCTGAAGATGCTAGGCGCTGTAGAGCCCGGATCAAAGGCCGATAAATCAAAAAGTGAATAACAACCCGGACAGACAACTGAGAAACATGTTTGCCTGATTGTTTTTAGCATAAGCGACAAGTTTCAAAATCGCTTTTTAGGGGGAAAAAATTCTAAGCCAATATACTCGTTATATTTTGAAATTCTGATATTTAGCTTAGCGTTTTGAATTCCTCGTCTTCTTTTTTTCTTCTTTTTTTATCATTAAAAAAAAGGGTTCAATAAAACACGTGCGCTGGAGTAAGTATGTAACACTTAACGAATCACTCGGAGATGTAGTATTACTAGGAGAACCACTCGTCGGCGGCCGTATCAATAGACATCCATAATGGCGCTCAGTCAGTCAGTTAAGCGCTTTTCTTTCCCGCAGATCTTTTATCATCCGCCCCGGGTTTTTGTTAAGACAAAAGTGGACGTCCCTAAAATCCATTAGTCGTCGCTTCACTTTATTGCTGTCAATGAGCAGTGCTTTCTTGTTGACACGATAGATAATACAAGTTGGAAGTAGCGATCGTTCGGTTGCAATTTCTTTTCCGTCAAAATAAAAACGTCATTTACTTAAACCTTTATGTAAACAAATGATGTATTATTATCATCATCATCATTATCATCATTATTATCTACTCCCATGTCGACTGGCATGGGAGATCATGTTTCTCCACATCTTGTGATTTTCAACAGCATGCATAAATTCGTATGGCCTTTCTCTGTGCCATGACAGAAAGCTATCAAGTATCTATTCTCCTTGTCTTCCTCTATCTCTCTTACCATAAATCATTCCAGTTGTGACAAAATGCTCCATATTTTCTCTTCTAAAAATGTAGGGCGGGAGGGTGGGGGGAGGGGGGATATTGCGATTGCCTCTTACTGATGTTTGTGATCAGTGATCTTTGCGTCATAGAAATATTATTTATTTATTTTATTTTGCGCTCGCCTGCTTTGAACTCAAGCATAGTCCACACACACTTCTTCTAGTAGTGCTATAGAAGTATAATTTAGATGACTTACTTTGGTTGTCCCTTCAATTTTCAGTATTCTTCTGTAACTGATTGAGTGTCATGGATGATTGATTGTCTTAAACGACTTCCCGTATCTTCCATTAGCTTATATATCGCCGAATTTATATCATTGCGGTTACAACACAACATGTGTGCTTCCATATTAACAGATTAAGTGGCAAACAAAAAGAACGGTTTAACCAAACAAAAATAGATGACGGAAAATAAGAAGTAAGGCGTGTCACAGTTATGACTTAAAACGCAATAACATTTCAGCGATATATATCCCCATGGCAGATACAGAAAGTCACTTAAGACCATTCATCATCCAATGGTGTTTGACCAGTTAACAACTTGTAAGTCACAACTGTGACACACCCCTTCTTCCAATTTTCCACCGTTAATTTTTCTTTGGTCCACACCTACTTTTTGTGTGGTCCACACCTACTTTTTGTGTGGTCCAATCCTACTTTTTGTGTGGTCCACACCTACTTTTTGTGTGGTGCAATCCTACTTTTTGTGTGGTCCAATCCTACTTTTTGTGTGGTCCAATCCTACTTTTTGTGTGGTCCAATCCTACTTTTTGTGTGGTCCAATCCTACTTTTTGTGTGGTCCACACCTACTTTTTGTGTGGTGCAATCCTACTTTTTGTTTGGCACAAAATATATTATAATCAAATCTTTGGAGCCTCGTGAGATTGTTTCGCCCAATTACAAATTGTCCAGCTGTACGGCTAGTAGTTAATAGTTGTCCAGCCGTGCGGCCAATAGTTAACTATTGTCCAGCCGTACGGCCAATAGTTAATTATTGTCCAGCCGTGCTGCCAGTAGTTAATTATTGTCCATCCGTAGGCCAGTAGTTAATAGTTGTCCAGCCGTACGGCCAGTAGTTAATTATTGTCCAGCCGTTCGGCCAGTAGTTAATTATTGTCCAGCCGTACGGCCAATAAGTAATAGCTGTCCAGCCGGATGTTGAAACTGGCACTAAAGAAAAAAAATCCTGAAGGAAGAAACTGCTGTAGATAGGTGAATCTTTACGACCTTCCCATTTTGCAGACCTTCGGTCACGTGATGAGAAGAGAGGCATTGGAGAACATCGTGACAACTGGAAAGATCGAGGGGAAACGAGGCAGAGAAAGACCAAAAGAAATGATGCTGGATGGACTGAGACGGTGGCATTGAGGAATATCATCGGCAGAGTTGATCCAGAAAACCAAAGATCGAGACCTGTTGAGAGCAATGAACGCCAACGCCAGCTGGCAGGGCACTTGATGATGATGATGATGATGATGATGATGATGATGAGTGCACGGGGGAATGGCTGACCAGTCTATCACTCTCGTAGCAAACGTTAAGAGCAGACACCTAAATCTCGCGCGACCACGCTCATGTCCTTGACAGTGTAACTTCTAACCATTACATCAACGCGCCCCCTTGGTTCTATACAACATGCAAGAATTCATTTCCTAACCTTTCAATGATAAGCATTGTTTTGCACGACGACATATCCTATTGTTCGTTCGTCATTTCCAAATTATCACAACTGTATTTATTGTTGTTTTTTATTTTTTTTATTTTTTTAAAAATTTAGATTGTGTTGTATAGATGGCTTTGGGCCTACAATTCTCGTTTCTCAACCTGAAGATGAACATTTGATCGCACCGTGGTAACGGTTGTTGTGACCTGTCCGTAGGTTTTTAATTTAAATTTTTGTTTTTTAAAATTTGTTTTGCTCTCGCTCGCTTTGAACTCAAGTGTAGTCCACACACATGCTAGTACTGTTTTCCACTGGACTGATTTTTGCGTACGGATTAGCTCTCCCTATTACCAGTATCCCTCGCCTTCACCCGAACCCACTCTGACTTCAGAGGTACCTGCAATTTACGTCCTCTAGTCAACAATATAGAATGACACAAAGTAGTGCAACTTTATATAACAGGTTTACGACACATACAGGAAGTTCGGCGATTGGCCTTCATCAGCAAACAAATACATTCACAAACACAACATATAGTCAAGGAGATCTCCCGTGACTACATCAAAAGGTGACGACAGGACGAGAAGAACAAAACGATGAAAACAATTAAAGCAATGAAGAGAAAATGAGAATTGGAAAAAATTTCATACTTACCTCACAGTTCCGATCTGTGAGTAACTCAGAATATCCCCGATGTATTCTTTTTATAACACTGGGGAAGAGTGTGACACAGGGACCAGTACTAGTAATCGTGATGACGGAGTTAATCCTGACTGTGTTACCAAGGAAATCCCCTGTGTCAGACTAAGAAAGAGAGTGAGAATAGCAACGTGGAATGTGAGAAGTTGTACGAGGGAAAGCTTAAAGTAGTATGTGATGAGATTGAGAGGTTAAACATTCAAATTTTAGGAATTAGTGAACATCGCTGGAGCGGCAAGGGACATTTTACAACTGAAAATGGAAGTATTTTCATTTATTCAGGTAGAGACGAGACGCCGGAGGCCAGAGTGGAGTGGCATTTTGTTTAGATAAGACAACTGCAAAATCTTTAATGGGATATAATCCAGTTAGTGATAGAATCCTCACTATTAGACTTAAAGGCCGTCCCAAACACACAACTCTCATACAGATATATGCACCTACTTCAACAGCAGAGGAGGACGAAATTGAAGATTTTTACAACACACTACAAGACACATTAAATAAGATTGGTCATAATGATATAACAATAATAATGGGAGATTTACATGCAAAGGTAGGTGCAGGAAGAGCTGAAAATGAGAGACACGTTTTAGGAAAATTTGGATTAGGAAATAGAAATGATGCAGGTGACAAATTAATTGAATTTTGCACAGAAAATGAGTTAACAATAGCCAACACGCTTTTTAAACAACATCCAAGAAGACTCTTCACATGGAAGTCTCCAGACAGTATTACCAAAAATCAGATAGATTATATTTTAATACAAAGAAGATGGAGATCAAGCATAGCATCTACAAAAACCCTACGTAGTGCAGACTGTGATACAGATCATCAGTTATTAGAAGCAGATCTGAAATTAAAACTCAAAAAGCTTATCCGAGGACCAAGGCCACTTCGTTTTGATCTCACAAAAATACCGGATGCATACACTGTAGAAGTTAGGAATCGCTTTGGGGTCTTGATGTCTGTACAAGAAGAAATGACACCTGATGAACTGGCAGTACAAGCTAGAGATATCTTGATAACTGCAGCCAAAGATTTAATTCCGACCAAGAAAAAGCAACTTAAGCCATGGATTACATCAGACACATTAGAATTAATAAAACAACGAAGGGAACTGAAACAGAAAGGAGGTGAATCCGATATCAGCAGGATGAAGTATAAATCTTTAACTCGAGAAATAAGAAAGAACACAAGAAAGGACAAAAATCAATATATACAAGATTGCTGTACCAGAATAGAGCAATATCATAAGACTGGAAGAGATTATGAAATGTTCAAAGAAATGAAGTTATTGACAAGAAATGTTCAACCTCAATTGAATGTTATCTGTGACAAGATGGGAAATACCTTAACAGAATCTAGACAAATTCTAGAAAGGTGGCAGGAGTACTGCAGTGGAATGTATGATATGAGTGACAGTGAGGATATGAATGAGATACATGAGCCAATGGTAGCAGAGACAGAACCTGAACCCTCATTAGATGAAATTGCTTGGGCTATAAAGAACCTGAAGAATGGTAAATCACCTGGATGTGATGAGATACCAGCTGAACTAATTAAAGCGGGAGAAGAAGAAAGCATACACATATATCATGCATTATGTACAAAGATTTGGAAGCATGGTATATGGCCAAAAGATTGGAAGAGAACTATCTTCATTCCAATACCAAAAAAGGGCAACCTGAAATTATGCACCAACTATAGAACTGTTGCCCTGATCAGTCATGCAAGTAAAATTCTACTAAAAGTCATAATGGGAAGACTTCGTAAGAAAATGGAAGAAGAGATTAACGTGGTTCAAGCTGGATTTAGACAAGGAAGAGGAACAAGAGATCACATATTCAACATGCGTTTAATAATAGAGAAGTGCAGAGAATTTAATGTAAACCTATTCTCATGTTTTGTGGATTATTCAAAGGCATTTAACTGTGTACAACATCAGAAACTTTAGGAAATCATGAGGAATATGGGCTTTCCATCACATGTAGTACAACTCATAAAAATGCTTTATCTAGACCAACAAGCAGCAGTTAGAATAGATGGCGAGGCATCAGATTGGTTTGACATCAAGTCCGTCAGGGCTGCGTGCTGTCACCCTATTTGTTTAAGCTGTACGCCGAAAATATAATGAGAAATGTAAGAGATGATATAAACAGGGAGCTATATGATGCCCTAAGTATCGGCGGTCATGACATACCGGAGATTCGATATGCTGATGATACAGTATTACTATCCACAACACAGAATGGCATAGAAAACCTAACAGCTTCAACCCAATTGAATAGTGAAAATCACAACTTATATCTTAACATAGCAAAAACAAAGATAATGCATACAGATAAAACTACTATGGAGAAAGAAATATACATTAATGGGGAAAAATTGGCGGTAGTGGAAAATTTTGAATATCTTGGTTCATTGATTACCAACAACGGTGACACAATGAAAGAAATTAAACGGCGACTATCAATTGCTCTTCAAAGACTAAAACAGCTGAATAAATTATGGGGTGGGACAGATAGAACTACAAAAATTAGATTTTTAAGAGCATGCATCTTTCCCATTGCAACATACGCCTGTGAGACATGGACACTTACTAAACAAGCTGAACAGCGCATAAACGCCTTTGAATATAAATGTTATAGACGAGTTCTAAGAATATCTTGGGTAAAGAAAAGAACAAATGCATCCATACTTCAAGAGTTGAATATTGAAGAAGGTTGGCTATTAAAGACGATAAAACAAAGAAAATTGAAATATTCTGGTCACTTGAAACGTCACGAAAGTCTGGAGAGAACAATAATGGAGGGGTATATGCCTGGGAAGAGAGAAAGAGGAAGGCCAAAGAGAAGATACGTGCAGGATGTGGCGGATGATCTCCAGATGGGTGTATCAGACGCGGGACATCTTGCTTATGATCGAGAGGTTTTCCGGAAGGTTGTTATGGAAGCGAGGTTCTGCAAAGGACATGCTACTGAATGAATGAATGAATTCTTTTTATACCCAACCGACGTAGTGAGATGGAGGATGGTGGCGGGGTGATAGGTGTTACGGTTCAGTGAGCACATAGAAAGAAGTGGGGGGGGGGGGGGCGGAGGCAGGAGGGCAGGACGGCAACTTGTCTGGGCAATCTCTGTAAGGACGAGAAGTCAACATTTGTAGTCCAACTGAAAGGTGTAGGGGTTGATCACCCTAACTCAGCATCAGCACACCGGATGTTTAAGAACGAGTGGGTTCGCCTCATGGCGAGGGACACTGGTAATCGGGAAAGCTAATCCACGCGAAAAATCTATCCTGTGCACAAAAGTACGTAAGTGGCACGTATATGGACTACACTTGAGTGTAAAGCGAACGCAAGAAAAGAAAAGAAATGTTTGAATGATTCATCAACCACCGCGTTTATTCAAGCATACATCTCCTTACAATGATAACAAACAATCATGAATTTATCCCTCGTCCCAATCTCCAGTCCGTAATACAACAATCATACATCAATCAAACATGAGATGCAAAAATTGGTAATCACAGATTTAAATCATACAATCTTAACTCTGTTCTACATGGGTTATTTCGAGAAGCTTCCATTTACTCCTGTAATATGTTTTACTTTAAAAATTAATCACGAGATTAATTACAGAATGCTTTTCAGAATTTACTTGAATTGCAGCAAATTTTCTACACTTTCTGTCAGTTAACCAATTTACCCCGTTTCGGATTCTGCAAAACTGCATAGTTAGCTGAAACGCGGGTCTAAATATGAGGAGAGAGTGTTTCTTAATGACGTGAGGCACTTCATGCATAACCCTTTAGCGTGGCTTCTCCGTTGTTTGTTAAACGGATGAGTAATTGTTGATTTTATAAGTGGGTTATTTTTCTGTTACGTCAGCGATTTGTTTGTTGTTTGATCAGCTAGAGAACGGAGTAAAAGCCGTTTAAAGTCATCTACGTGGCTTCGAAGATCCCGGGATGAGATGGGTCGATCGAGTGGCTGGAGCGAGTAAGAGAAGTGGGCTTCTCATTACGCTTTCAGCTTGAACTGATGTCGAATGTCAAGAAGTTTTCAAACACCGCTTGAGGGCTGTTGTGTCGGGACAAAAGGAAACAGAAAAACAATGACTGGGGGAGATAAGGGAATATAGGTAGGTGGAACAGAGAATGCGGGTGAATGTAAAATTGAAGACAGACAGACAGGCAGGCAGGCAGGCAGGCAGGCAGACAGACAGACAGACAGACAGACAGACAGACAGACAGACAGACAGACAGACAGACAGACAGACAGACAGACAGACAGACAGACAGACAGACAGACGGACAGACAGACAGACAGACAGAAAAGAAAGAAAGACAGCAAGACAAAAAGAAAAGACAAAAGCAATTAAAATAATAATGCTGTTTAGAAAAGAGTACAGAAATCAGGAACATTAGTAACTTATGAGCCATAAGACAAGAGAGAAAACATAGCTAGAAATGATAATTAATGTCAAAAAGAGAAGAAAGAAGTATAGCTTAAAAGTCGCTTAAAAGTCGACAGGGTCGGCTTCATTGCACCGGGTTTTATCCCATATGGCTCGGTCTCTTTCCGCAGCGCGGAAAGTGTCGCACAAAGCACGAACTCCGTAGCTCTAGCGACGACACACAGGAGTCTCCGAAAAATTTAACTCGTGAACCGAAGGACGCGGCCCGGACTCGAACCCACAACCTTCGGAGCCCAAGTTAAACGGCTTGACCACTTCGCCACGAAGCCTCCCAGAAAGAAGTATAGCAATAGCAATGATGATAATGTGCGTCAGCGAAGTTGATAAGGAGTTGCCCTGATAATGTCATGAGCACGGTCATACGAGAGTTTGAAACCTAGATTCGTTGCCTGCTAAGACAAGAAAATTGTTCATACCTATTTCTCCGTGTGTTCTGCCCTTCAAAATATGACGGCCATGTCACATCACATACCCACAATATGAGACTGTTGCGGGACAAATAAATAAATAAATATGTTAATGGCGATGATGGTTGTGATGATGTTTGTGATGGTAGTTAGAATGGCGGTGATGAGTTACAAAAAAAAAGGTGGGGGGCGTAAAAAGAAGATAAGAGAAAGACAAAATGAACAGCATTGGCTCTCCCCATTTCAACAGCCTCAACTATCTAGGCAAAGGGGCTCTTTCTGTCGCTGCCTCAATCTAATCTTCTTTCTATGACCGTCTCATTCGTCCGGTGTTAGAAAATAGTCTCGCTCACACCAGGGGCATTCTTCACCCAACAGACATCAACAGCCATCATCCTTTTATCTTATATTGACTGGCACCTTGCCGTCTTGACAGACGATAGTTTGTAAAATGGAGTTATACCTCTCCATAACACAAAGTCTGGGCTGAATTATAGGGACCATGTGTTTCCCATGCAGCCTGATCCTTCTCTCGGCCTGCCTAGTTTACTCCAGAGGAAAGGTAATACCGACACGTCTGGAACAAGGCCAGCTGCAGAAGCTGCCGGATCAGCAAAGCAATACTCTAACTGCCCGCCTGTCGGAGCTTCCATTCTAGACCAGTTGCCAACCGATGATGATGCAAAAGTGTATACCTATGGATCGGTGTGGTCAGCTGGGAGATCGCAATCGCAATGCGGATTCAGAGCACACGGAGTGACAAGATCATTGCCAAGCCGAGCGGAGCATATTCAAACACAACAAGCAATATGAGCGTGGATGTGGAGGCGGTTACCACAGATTTGAGATGGCTTTCGGAGACTCCACTCAATAATACAGTAGTCATAACTAACTCCTAGTCAAATCTCATGAAGCTTCAGTCAGGGTAGCTTTGGTATGAATGATTCACCCACACGGAGCTGACTTACTTCTTCTATGGGGACCTGACCTGTATATGTGACCATACCATTGATAACTGGCTGTCTTCCACTGACAACATAAGGATGAGCAAGAGATTCGCGACACTGACTATACATTACCACCTTTTGTCGAGAAACACAAATCGATGACCACGAGCGAATACGACCAATGGGATCAAGGAACCAGTTTAGCAGTAGCAGGAAGGCATGTGGTAGAGGACGGTATATCTGCGTGCGTAACCGACAGGTCACGTGAACTGTAATTATTCATAGACTTGGGCTAATTGTAACGAGATGCCCCGAATGCTGTCACGTCGGTGTTGGTCATACATGCTATCCACAATCCATTCCACAAGTCGCCAACTGATGCTGTGGGCTGTTGGCCACTGGTACCATTATCATGGGAACTCTTCGTTGGCTACACTTGAAGGGGACAGTGCACGCGTGTGAATGTCCCTAGTGCTATGACGTTCATTGTTTATTTCCCACGCCATATTTCTATTTTGTTGTTGTGTTGTTTGTCCATCAAAAATGATGATGACCATTCATTTCATCCAGTGGGGTTGAAAGTATGGAGCCCTGAGTTCTAAGATGGCTGATAAGGCCTATTTTGGCTCCAAATGTTCTTTGACAATGCGGACAAAGAATGCTTGACGTTTCTGGAGGAGGATTTCCTGCAGTGGTTTTTCTGTCCTGCCTTTTCTTCCTGCCTTGCAGTCCTGGTTGCCTCACACGTGACTGCACCCTCATATTTCTATAAGACCTTGTAGGCGCCTGTAACTTAGGGGATAGTTAAACGCCATTTAACAGTTCCCCGATATACCGGGTATACGGCTCGAAATAATCTGGGGGAGATTTAAAAGCAGGGCGCTTTGTGCTGATTTCGATGGTATGAGGTGTCGACATTCAGAAAGCAATGGCAAACTACTGTACGTAAAATTGTTGAGTAAATCAAAAACAGCCAATACATGCTTGGGTTGATTGCAACATCCTGTAAAGAACGTGCAGCTAGCTTTAAGCATGCGGTCGGTTCTGTCGTGAAGGAGCTAGGGATGCAATTCGTAATCCTGCATACGGCGTTCGAAACACAACTGTTGACGATTTGGCAGCAGACCACCTTGCGTTGGTTTTTATAGAATGGTATGAGTGCAGGTGGTTCAGAAAGCAATAGTAAACTACTGATCGTAAACCTGCCAAGAAATCACAAACTGCCAAACAATTATGGGGTTGGCTGCGGCGTCGTTTAAAGGATAAGCAGCTAATATATATATATATATATATATATATATATATATATATATATATATATATATATATATATATATATATATATATATATATATATATATATATATATATATATGTTTTTTAAAGTATGGGACTCCTAACCAAAATCGTCACACAAGACAGCTGAGGTTAGTCATACCTGCATCTTTAGGATATCAACAGCATCAATAACAACAATAACAACATCATTAACAGTTACCGCGACAAATGTATCATTGCTTAGTGGTTTTTCTGTAGTAAAATGTTGTTATTGATTTTTCAAATTGTCTCCTCTGGATGTGTGGTTTCCTTGCGTATCAACCCCTGTATTATCTATCAAGAACCGCTTAGGAAGCAGGAACATCCCAAGACAAAAGTTCTCGCTCGCTAAGTGAGACAAATCCTCGTTTAGCTGCACTCCATGGAAATACATCCCACACAGGAAACTTTGACGTCAAACGCATTTCCGGAATATCTGTATTCAACGCCAACACGACTTTCACGCATGCGCTAACCGTAGATGGCCTTTGTGTAGTTATTCTTGCATTTGTCCGAGAGAGCCGACCCGACAAAGTAGCTAATCATATCAACAATAATGATTATTGCCAACCAAGTCTCCGATGTCAATGGCGCCATCGCTCCAACCTCCGCTAAACAACACCCGGAGCACGCCTCGCTTTAACGGTCGGCCTAATTTCGCTCATTCAACATCCTGCTGTAGCAAAAAACGGAGGCGAAAAGCATCGCCCGTGATTTGTAATCCAGATATGAAATCAAGTAGAAATGTTCCAGACCATGTTTTCTAACGTCGGCTGGAGATGCGGAGGACAAGGTGGGGAAGGGGGGGGGGGAGGAGAGGTGATAACGAAAAGAGGAAATGTCGAGGATGTCAAAGTGGGAGTATATTTGAAATTTTGTTAGCAGATTCTATGCTAAACAAAAAGTACGTTTGAATAATACAAAAATGGATGGCGGAAAATGGGTAGTAAGGGAGTTTCACAGTTGTAATTTAAAAGTTATTAATATTGTAGCAGGTGTGTTGTATTATAACTATAAATCAGTGAGAACATTTCGGCACTACGGTAAGTCGCTGAAGACAATTAATGGCGCTAATCAGTTAACAGAGCCTTGGGAGTCTCAGTCGACTCAGCCTAAAACGAGTACCAGGACACGTCTTAAGAAGTAAAGACGAAACATCACATCAATCCTGGTATTTATTTCTCTGCCTTCCGCCTGTTCTCTTCGCCTAGATCTTGCCAGTTGTCATCACGTTCTCCAATGTATTTCTTCTCATCGCGTGACCAAAAAAATTGTGACTTTCGACATCTAATTTCACTAATCAGTTTACGATTTTCATTTGTTTTTTGTAGGACTTGATCACTGGGTTTTCTGTCTGTCCATGGTATTCATTGAATTTTCCCCAGAAACCACATTTCCACAGTCATCAGATGTATTTCTGCTTGACTGCTCATTGTCCATACAAAAGTACCGGTTCCTTGTAGCACCTTACCACTCTTTTTCTCGTTGCAATTGAAATCTTTGTATTTGCCAGCATGTTTTTCATCTTGCATATGGCTACCCTCGCCATGGCAATCCATGTTCTAATCTCGTCAAGGCATCTCCCTTCAGATGTTATGACTGTTCCGAGATAATTGTATTGATTTACTTGTTGGAGAATATTCCCATTTACTTGCATTTCTTTCTTCCTGGTGACAACCATAATCTGTGTCTTCTTACAATTTAATTCTAACCCTAGTTCTAACCCTAGTTTTTCACTGTGTGAAACAGCCGTATCTACTAACTGGTGAAGATCACGCTCATTGTCTACAATCGATACTGTATCATCCGCATATCTAATGTTATTGATGTTACCTCCCCCTATGATGATTTGTTTCAAATCTTCTACATTTCTGAACATATGTTCTGTACAGGGAAAAAAGATCTGGAGCATATAATCATCAACATGTGCCATGCCAACTGGCGCAGCCGTTCATGTCTCTCTACAGATCCCTGTCCTCTGTGTTTCGGATCAACTCTGCTGATGATAATTCTCCCTGTCACCGCCTCATTCCACCCAGCATCGTTTCTCATGGTCTGCCACAGCTTTTTCTACCACTGATTTGTCCCGTTGTCAAGTTCCCAGTGAATTATAGTCGGGATGTTCATATAATATATAATTAAATCTGTGTGTACTTTAAACACGGCAATCTTAGAAAATGAGCAAGCGTAATTATAATATTGTAGGCTGGCATCTAGTGCGATAGCTCAGTGTAAAACTTGAATCACTGCTGATGAAACAAGCAACCATTGTAAACACATTTCCCCAAGAGTATATGAATTACTTATGAGTCTACGGTAAGGTTTGTCGTTCGTTCAGTGGTAAGCATGCTACAACTTCATTTAAATTATTGACGGCTGGTGAACATCACAAATGCATCTTTCTTGTCATGAAATACATTTCAGCAATTTGAAAATGAATGTAAACAATACATTTAATGCTGAGCAATTGTAGTGACATTCGTCGCTGTATGTAGGGGTGGTAACTATTTACTATTAAGTCAATCAAAAGGGAGTTAACCGAAGTGGAAATATCCCTAAATGTACTAGTAGATGTTTCCTACGCATTGCAGCTGGGATGCAGATTCGATGATGTGTTATGGTCTAGATCAGTGTTTCCCAACCTTTTTTGTGCCATGCCCCACTTAAGCCTTTCTAAAATTCATATTGCCCCCCTTCCCCGCCCCACGCCCCCCCCCCCCCTCAACATATACATTATTTTTAATATTCAAAAATTGAAATGTTCACTAAAGAAACTTGAATGATAGGTTTTAGGAAGAAATCACTAGGTAATTATTGAGCAAACACAGTAAGTAAATTTTCAAAACATATAATGGAGAACTGAAATTCAAGTACAAAATAATTTTAATGAAAGATTTTTCTATATTATTTTAATTATTAGTAATTATTTATTATTTAAATTTAGTGAGATCCTTGCGCTTGATGCTTGCTGCAAAGAGATCTTATGTCAGGTTCCAATTTAGTTAACTTCAGTCTCAAGTCTCCCCGTTTTGTTATATTCAGCCGATTTCTTCCATTTTCGAATTGCCCCCCTTAACAGTCAAATTGCCCCCCTGTGGGGCGTGGGCCCCACGTTGGGAAACACTGGTCTAGATCGTGCTATCTTAGAACTCTTTTATAACCTCCATGAGAGGCATCCTGGGCAAACACTAGTCCGGCTAGCCAAGGAAGGACTGACCAGGTCTCCGCTGTGATGTGCTGTGGTTGAAGTGATATCAACCATGATCTATCGTAACCTATTTGACAGGAATCCTGGGCAAACACTAGTCCGGCTAGCCAAGGAAGGACTGACCAGGTCTCCGCTCTGATGTGCTGCGGTCAAAGTGATATCGACCATGATCTATCGTAACCTATTTGACAGGAATCCTGGGCAAACACTAGTCTGGCTAGCCAAGGAAGGACCGATCAGGTCTCCGCTCTGATGTGCTTCGGTCGAAGTGATATCGACCATGATCTATCGTAACCTATTTGACAAGAATCCTGGGCAGACACTAGTCTGGCTAGCCAAGGAAGGACTGACCAGGTCTACGCTGTGATGAAGCGAATCAGGGACCCTAACTGTGTAGACTACGAGACTCCAAGAGGGACACTAATGTTCCCGAGATGATGGTAGATAGTCAGAACCCACGTTTTGCGTTCTTCGCTTGGGGAGTTCACAGGACAGACAGATTGAGTGTGATCATTGTCTAGGCGATGAAACTAAGTCATTATCATAAATGGTATCAAATATCTGCCGTATCTTAATGGTGCAGTTTTTTTTTTCCCCAGTCTATCTTTTCATGTTTTCTATTCATGTTTTCTATTTATGTGTACACTTGTATTCCTTTCCTATGCTTCACCTCCACGTTCACCTAACGCGTCATTTGACGTGACAGTGTAGGGAGTATCTCCTATCAAACGAGAAGTAATGTATCCCTTTCTACCCGCTAGCTTGCGCTACCCTTGGGCAAGAAGGGCACCCGTTTAACTCCCTAGCCTGGGTAGAGTGAGACCATGTAAGAATGTGGTGGATTGAACTTGAGGGCTGCGAACAGGTGGTATATTCGTTTTAGTTTCAAGTTCAAGATAGTGGTTAGAGGATTTATTTATATAGAGAAAAACATCGGTCACCGACCAGTACGGTCACTGCCAAGGAGGAAAGCAATGGCAGACTACCGTCTTCACAAATGTCTATAAAACTATAGCAGTGGAAAAGAATATGTCAAACATAGTAATGACACCCACAAATTAATAATGAATAAATAAATAAATAAATAAATAAATAATAAATAAATAAATAAATAAATTAATTAATTAATTAATTAAATTTAAAAAAAAAAAAAGATTTGTTGAAGAGACCCGTGAGCCAAGGAGATTTTGTGTAAACACTGGGGAGGAGGAGGTGGGGCTGGCCTTATACCACCGGAAATGGTACTTGCCGAAGTGATGGCGGGAATTATCCCGTCTTTACTGTCAGGAAGAGTCCTATGTCAAAAGTAATCGAAAACTATAATTATTAAAATGGAATATGAGAATTATGAATGAAGAGGAACAACATATAATTATCAGCGAGGTACACACATTGATAGCCTGCTACGTGGCAAAGAGGTTACGAACGTAATTCGCAATTCCGCATACCGCGTTCGAAACACAGCTGCGGAACATTTGGAAGCCGACCGTCTTGCGATTGTTTTCATACACAGGTATGAGCATCGGTGGTTCGGAAAGCAATATGGAAAGCTATGGATGTCGACTGCCTTTGTGTCCCAGACAATGGACGGACGCTCAGACCGACCCACCTACTGACCAAGCGGTCGACCGATCGACCGCCCGACAGACGGATAGAAGGCTAGCTGAATAGACATAAAGATGGACAGACAGACTGCAATTACATAAGTATTTGATGAATAACCACAATGAAACACTGCATACTGCATGTCTTCAGATGCATTCATTGTGGACGAACATTTACCGCGCGAACTGATCTGATCAGTCACATTCGCTGCCGCCATGGGATGTAGTTATTACGCCGTTTCAAAGCACAGTGTAACAAACTATCGCCTTTAAGTCAGTACGGCACCAGTAGTAACATGCGCTAAGTTATGCAGGTGATGCGGTATTGATAGTTTAAAAGGGGAAAGATCTGCAACCTCTGGTAGATAATGAAATAATTGAGCGTGCAAGAACATCGCTCAGTTTTCAGCATTTCCCGAATACACGAAACTCTGAATTAATAATTCACATGAATTCATTAAAAAGTGGCATGGACTCCCAGGTCAACCCACGCTAAAGGAAATATAGAAAGTAAAGACGTCATAATAACCACACAGGAAATCCAGTGCCGGGTGACCAATAACAAAACTGGCGATAGCATATTATACCTTGTACACCCTAAGGAAATACAAACGGGTATGTGTAGCGCCTGAGAAAAGATGAGACATGCTAAACACGGAAACAATGTACATATGCTGTGTATGTGTGTAGTAAAGTATGTACACTGTGTATGTGTGTAGTAAAGTATGTACACTGTGTATGTGTGTAGTAAAGTATGTACACTGTGTATGTGTGTAGTAAAGTATGTACACTGAGTCCGTATTTAGTATGTCTCATCATTTCGCGCCGGCTTCCTGGCCTAGAGTTTAACGACTTTTCTCAGTAATCTCGTATACTCTCGTAAGTAACGTGACGACGGTGAGAATCAGCAGTGGTTCGAATCGCGTCGGTAACTTACGGGGTATGTGAGCCGGCCGCTCAGAAAGCAATGGCAAACTAATGAGCGTAATCTTGCCAAGAAATCAACAATCAGCTGAAAGATGCTGATATTGACAGCGATGTCCTGTATGATTGACTGATTGATTTAGGAACTGACATCACAGCATTCGGGGCATTCCCATAAGCGCTCCGTCCCCATCTTCAGCAGCCAGCGAAGAGTTCCAACACCAATAGTACCAGTAGCAATCTGATTATATGTCCGTCTCTCCTTTCCTCTGAGCGTCGAGCGTCGGCCAGATCCCCTCGTCACTCCTCGCTGTCTCATTCTTGCCAGACCATGGTGATCCATTTGCTCCTCCGAGGTGTACAGTGCTCCCACAAGGCCGCAATCACATCTGCCTTGTCATGCATCAATACTCCACCAAGTTTTGCAGAGGCAGCTAATCTGTCCGCCTGTTCATTCCCCAGCACAACGACATGCCCCGGAGAAAAGATCCAGGTGATGCTTGCCACCCGTGACCTCCGAAGCGAAGCAAGCCACTCTGCCCGAAGCTTGCCTCTCCTCACCCTACTCAGCATGGTTTCTGAGTCAGTTACAATCACGATGTGTGTGTGTGCGTGCGTGCGTGCGTGCGTGTGTGTGTGTGTGTGTGTGTGTATCGTATTCTCCATCCAGCGGAAAGCTGCACTGACCGCCTCCACCTCCATTCTTAAGCTAGATGTTGTGGTATCATATGCCAGGCTCTCCTGCACCAAACGCCGACCATTAGCTTTTGCTATGAACCCCCAGGCACTTCTCCTGCCTCTCAACACCGAACCATCTGTGTATATAATCACATCACCCGTGAGAGCATTATCCTGAATTAGTTGCTGGATTTCCACTTCCGTGGCCCCTGCTGGCCACTCCCTGCACTCCCGGCTCAATGTGATTATAACTCTGCACAAGTCTGACTGCTCCGCTGGCACTCTGGCCACTCCTCTCCTCGCCTAATGTTCTCCAAGGGGCACACCTGTCTGATGTCCTGGAAAGGATATGCAAACATATTAAACATCATTTCGCAGGAGCGACACATACCTAGCCGCTCAGTGGCGAAGGAATTACGGACGCAGTGCGTAATCCCGCATACCCGCGTTCGAAACATAGCTGCGGGCGATTTGGCAGCAGACTGCCATGCGTTAGTTTTTTTTTTTTTTTACGAAATGGTATGGATGCTAGTCGTTCTGAAATCAATGGCAAACTACTGAACGTAAACTTGCCAAGAAATTACAACATCAAATATGCTGGTGTTGACTGTAACGTCCTATAAAGGATATGCAACTAACTTTAACACATACTTAAATCTTTATATCGCGTATTGTTATATCCTGCTGCAGCTGTTGCTTCTCTTGAATACCAGAAGGCGTGAACATTGTCTCTGCAACGGAGCACAAGGCGGGTTTACAGCTAATTCCATTAATACATATTATTTGTGATATTATAACAAATCTTCTCATGTCTGTCAGTTCGCACTTCAAGTGCACATATTATCCGAGCGCTGACTGCGCTTTCCCATTTATGTCTTTCGCCTCTGACCCCGTGAACTTTATGTGTGGAATATATTATTTCTTCTTCTTTCTGTTGAGCTCATAACTTCTTCTGGCTCAATCCTTATAGTTGGTTACCATTAGCTATAACCTTTTCATTCTCTATTCACTCAAACGATGACGAACAGAATGCAACTATTGATAACAGGACTACAGTGATGTTTTCCACCTTTATATTCGTCTAAGAACATTGTACAATCCAGTTACACTTGCAAGTATTCAACATCACAGTTGCATCGAAAGAACTCAACACAAAACTAAACGATTAATAAACGAGCGGCACATTCGTTAGCCATCGCTCTGTGTACATATCAGACCAGGTCCATCCTGGACCATGGCTCAACGCAGACTAATCTTTAAGGATCCTCCTTGTGCCAACCCCGAAGCGAGTTCCAGCGTTTCCACGACGTCTGAAAAGTATTCACTTTTCAAGTTCCAGTGTCCATTTACTGAACACTGCCGTAACCCCTGACCTAGTTTAATTTGGGTTATGGCAGGCCCTATAGTTTACTCTTAATAATTTAGATTGGACAGAGATGGTCACGGGGAACGTTGAATCTGCTTTAAAGAAATGTAAAAATTCAGAAAGAAACATCATAATATGGGACTTCAATGCAAAAGTAGGAAATCAAGGTGATAGATACACAGTAGGAAACCATGGCTTGGGAGACAGAAACGAAAGAGGGTACAGACTTGTAGAGTGGGCAAAAGAGCAAGAAATGATTGTAGAAAACACCTGGTTTAAACAACACCCTAGAAGATTATGGACATGGAGGCGTCCTGATAGCAGGATTACAAACCAGATTGACTACATTTTGATTACCAGAAGTTTTCGAAATGAGTTAACAATTGCAAAAACAGTTCCCAGTGCTGATTGTTATAGTGACCACAGATTACTTACAGGTACATTGAGGGTAAAGTTAAAGAAAGTCAAGTATATAACAAGAAACACTAAATATTATCTGTGTACATTGAGAAATGACATGGAAATACAAAACAAATTCAACATAGATCTTTATTCCCTATACAGCGAACATATTTTCTGAAATGTAGAAGATATAAATGGAATCATCATTGGAGGACGAATCATCGATAACATTAGATATGCAGATGATACAGTATTGATTGCAGACAATGAGCAGGATTTGCAAAAATTAGTAGATGCGGTTGTTGCACACAGTGAACAACTTTGGTTAGAATTAAATTGTAAAAAGACCCAGATTATGGTCGTCACTAGGAAGAAAGAAGCACCACAATGTAATATACAAGTAAATGGGAATATTCTTCAACAAGTGAATCGATACAATTATCTCGGAACAGTCATAACATCTGATGGGAGATTCCGTGAAGAGATTAGAACTAGAATCGCCATGGCGACAGTAGCCTTTAGCAAGATGAAAACCATACTGACCAATGAAAAGATTTCAATTGAAGCGAGGGAAATAGTGTTGAGGTGCTACACTGTGCCTGTACTTTTGTATGGATGTGAAACTTGGACAATGAGCAGTCAGGCTGAAAAACATCTGATGGCTGCAGAAATGTGGTTTCTGAGGAGAATGCAAAGAATTCCATGGACAGACAGAAAAACCAATGACCAAGTACTACAGGAAGCAAATGAAAATCGTAAACTGATTAGAGAAATTAGACATAGACAGTCAAAATTGTTTGGACATGTTATGAGAAGAAATGAATTGGAGAACTTTGTGACAACTGGCAAGATCGACTCTGGTGATCGAGTGAAATGGCGAGTCATGACCGCCCACGCTTCCCGGCATGGCACATGATGGATGGATAATCTGACAGATGAAGCACATGACGTCATAACATTCATTAAATTGGTTACAATAGTAACTGCTATGGTCCAACGCAGTTGTGTGGGAGCTGGAAAGTGTCAATGAAGTATTCATTATAACAGGTGTTCAAGACACGACTGTACACATCTCTGCACATTGCCAAATACCTCGGCGACGTGTTGATAACACCATTCTATTTGAAGTACAAAGAATTACTCTAGTAAACGACAGCCATTCGCTGCATATTGATTCACGATGGACTGTGGAGCACATATTTTGATGACGTCACGTATATCATTTATCAAATTTGTTCAACATACAATGTGTATACGTATATATAAATATAAATATGTGTGTGTATGTTTGTGTGTGTGTGTGTGTGTGTGTGTGTGTGTGTGTGTGTGTGTGTGTGTGTGTGTGTGTGTGTGTTCTGGATAAGGTTTACTTGATGGCATTCTTCCATATCACATTTCACAGCATACTTCCATATCACATTTCACAGCATTCTTCCATATCACATTTCACAGCATTCTTCCATATGACATTTCACAGCATTCTTCCATATCACATTTCATAGCATTCTTCCATATCACATTTCACAGCATTCTTCCATATCACATTTCACAGCATTCTTTCATGTCACATTTCATGGCATTCCCCCATGTCACGTTTCATGACATTCCTTCACAATGCCACATTTCAAGGCATTCCCTCATGTCAAATTTCATGGCATTCCTCCTCCACGTAATATGTCATAGCATTCCTCCATGTCACATCTTATTTCATTCCTTCACCATGTCACATTTCATGGCATTCCTACGTGTCACATTTAATGACATTTCTCCACCATGACATATGTCATGGCATTCCTCCATGCCATATTTCATGACATTCCTACATGCCACATTTCATGGCATTCCTCCATGCCACATTTCATGGCATTCCTTTGTGCCAAATTGTGTGGCATTCCTCCGTATCATATTCCATGGCATTCTCTCCAGGTCGCATTTCATGGCATTCCTCAAAGCCACATTTCATGGCATTCCTCAAAGCCACATTTCATGGCATTCCCCCAGGCCACATTTTATGGCATTTTGGCATCTATTCACTCTGCATTTTCATCTTCAACTGCTGATCTTTCCAATTGTCACGATGTTTTCCAATGACTCTCTTCTCGTGACGTTGTCAATCATCATTGTCACAATGATTTCCAGTGACTCTCCTCTCGCGATATATATATATATATATATATATATATATATATATATATATATATATATATATATATATATATATATATATATATATATATATATATATATATATATATATATATATCCACCCGTAAAAACAAGACAGCCCCGGGGCATACAGAAGAGACAAACACAATAAAGCCAAGTGTAAACCTCTCTCTTTATTACTGACATGTTTCAAGGCAAGCTCCCAATAGACATAAATCTACCCGCATCAAGTATTTAATTCTACGAGTTACGTTTGAGAAAACTGTCACTTGCGTTTTAATTGCTATTCCCCGCCTAGTTGCCCGTTATTGATTGTTTTGCTCTTTAGCGTCCATCAAATTCAGAATTACATATCTATCAAAATTAGAGCTTTTAAAATTGATCTGAACATAAGAATCACCCCAAGCGAGTTTACCTTAAGGAACATCAATTTAACTCGTCGTTCGGGATCGGTTCATCAGTTCTGTGCGCGGTCAGCGGTACATAATGAAAACCATTTCAATCACCTTGGCGGACTTTCAGTTTCATTTTCTCGCAACGCTTAACATGGTTATGCACTTTCCAGATAAATCTGAGACGAATGACAGCCTTCTCGTCATTTATTCAAGTGGTCTGATGTTTGTCTGTTTATTATGTGTTTCAATCCTTGCATCTCCGTATCTTTGCAGCCTTTGTTTGCGTGATTACTCTTAAGCAAACGTGCTAGAACTTCCTTATGGATGTTCATGATATTATTGTGCTTATTATGAAAAACATTTCAGTAGAAAAGACTTCCGTAATTCCTTTATGGACCACTTTAATCTTTCCTTCTATCACCCTAGTCGGTTCGAGCAGAATCCCATATTGCCAACAATCATTTTCAAACGTTTAAAGGGTATTACTGCGCAGCGGTTTGCCAGCTTAGTGTACATGTCGTGGCAATGGAGCAATTTATCATGCATCCTGCGCCAACAAGATTCATCCATCTGTGAAAGTGTGTGTTTAGCACCGACCTTGATATCGCGAATGATGACCGGGTATTTCAATAAGTCCTGATGGAGATATCTAACCTACTTTCACGTCTCTTGTTTTCTTTTCTCCATGACACTAATCTTAGCCAAACAGAGTACAAATGAGAACCATTTACACACGCTGCGAACACTTTTTTCAGCCTCCATCCCAGTCTGGAAGCTGTCTACATTTCATACTACGCTTCCAGCCTGGGTTTTTTACCCCAATGTAAGTACAGTTTAAAGCCCTGAGTTTAAGAAGCCAAACACCGGGGTTATCCTTGGGCAAACAGAATGCATTGTTAGGTGTGAATTCTGTGCAAACAGAACAGGACAAAGTTGGTCTTCTGTCTCTGGTAATTCTGCGTCCACTCGAGCGAGATCTTCAATGGCAGAAGCAACAAATGCCCTCATTGTTCTCATTTAGTCTAACCCCGAACGGTGTCGGGTATTTTCCTCGGCAAAATACAGACTTCGTGTTCATTAAAACAGGGGGAGTATAGAAATGGCTGCCTTTCGTGGATATCCCCTCTTATCATGAGTACCCCCTCGTGAGAGCTATGCAGGCAGTATCGAAGGAGTTCATGACGCGAAGCGCTTGGCACAAAATGGCTTTTGTGGCAGGGAAATAGCTTCGGTTTTTGTCAGACCCCCCTTCTCTGCAGACGATATTCTACTAGCTCGACGCCTCTGGCAGTTAGAGCCTTTAAGTAAGCAATAATTATACCAGGTCTTCCGAACCGTTAGAATCAAATAGCCGCTTCTACATCACTTGGCAGAATCTGAGCAGTAAAGAACAAACAGATTCTTAACACGGGCTCTCATCTGAAGAATAACAACCGGTAGAGGTGGTACGGCTTGTGGCGCAGAGTCTCATTCTTACAGAGTCAGTATCCCCTCGTGAAGGATCCCCTTTTCAAACGTAAGAATGGACAATGTAAATGTCGAAACTGTTTTATTTGATAGCAGGGATCTCATGGGTTTTTTCGAAAGTATAAATGACATATCTTGGCCTCTCGACACTTGGCTTTGCCGTGTTCATTGTTGGCAAGTCGATTTCAAGTGGAAGTTGTCGAGGAATTTCTGTTCAAGTGCCGTTCTTGATGTCCAAATACTAAAAGCAAGTGGTCGGGAGAGCTAGATACAGATGCCTCGGCGCCATCCGTCTTCATGTTATGATACGACCTGTTTTCACAATATCGTGTGTCTGTAGCATTTCATTTTCAGCTTTTTCGCGACTTGTAATTATCTCTCTGCATTATTATAATCTATTAATCAGATCTGTAGCTTGATTTATGTATGGGGTATTACCATATCTTAACAGGCGTATATATTAATGAATAGATTCATATAACCAAGCACACTATCTTCTTCTTCTTTCTTCTTCTTCTCATCCTCCTCCTCTTCTCACCCTCCTCCTCTTGTTGTTATTGTTGTTGTTGTTGTTGATGTTGTTGTTGTTGTTGTTGTTGTTGTTGTTGTTCTTCTTCTTCTTCTTCTTCTTCTTCTTCTTCTTCTTCTTCTTCTTCTTCTTCTTCTTCTTCTTCTTCTTCTTCATTCTTCCTCCTCCTCCTTCCTCTTCTTCAGCCCTATGGTCTCTATCAGAGAGTGGCGACCATGACCCCACTTGTCTCTTTCATGTGATATTGTATTCAAGTTCACATCGCCTATATCTATATTTACTGTCAATCTGGTTTCGCTGTCCACATTCATCTTTCTCTCTGTCAGTCTCTGCCTCTCTTTCTTTGCATTTCCCACTCATAAGGATAATACTGCATGCTACCTCATCTATTGGGCAGCCTCGTTAGCGTGGTGGCTAACACACTTACCCGGTGATCATGTGTTCGACTCTTAAGTTGACTTGGCCTCCTAGATCCACCCAAAGTAAAATGGGTACCAGAAAATATGCTGGTTAGTAAAGGGGGCCGGTGAGATATTGACTAAATCACCCATACAGTAATTTATAAGATAGTACTAGTACCATTTACCCATTGACTAAATCACTCATGCAGTGATCTATAAGATAGTACTAGTACCATTTACCCAATATCCTGAAATAGGATGGAAACGCGGTGAAAAAATGCATACAGTCAAATGGGGCACATACAACTTCTCAGAACTCATTGTCCAATATTCTCATCTATATAGAAGAATAAAGTATACACAACTTCCCTGAACTCATCTCCAGTATTTTCATCTATATAGAAGAATACGGCACAAACATTATCTCTGAACTCATTGTGCAGCATTCTCATTTATATAGAAGAATAGGGCATATACAACTTCTCAGAACTCATTATCCAACATTCTCATCTATATAAAAGAATATGGTACATACAACTTTTCAGAACTCATTGTCCAACATTCTCATCTATATAGAAGAATAGGACTCATACAACTTCTCCTAACTCATTATCCAACATTCTCATCTATATAAAAGAATATGGTACATACAACTTCTCAGAACTCATTGTCCATTATTCTCATCTATATTGAAGAATAGGACACATACAGCGTCGTAGAACTCATTGTCCGACATTCTCATCTATATAGAAGAATAGGGTACATACAACTTCTCAGAACTCATTGTCCAACATTCTCATTTATATAGAAGAATATGGCATATACAACTTCTCAGAACTCATTGTCCGGCATTCTCATCTATATAGAAGCACAGGGCATATACAACTTTTCGGAACTCATTGTCCTGTATTATCATCTGTATTGAAGAATATAGCAGATAAACATCTCAGAACTCATTTTCCTACATTCTCATCTACACAGAAGAATACGATGCATAAAACATGTCAGTGAACGGATTTTTATATTTTTCACAACGCTACTGGTTATTTTGATTGGTCTATAAAATTCGGGTCTTTGAATATCTTGGCTCCGAAATCAATATCGATTTGTCGATTCATGATTTAGTAGACATTTGTGGAAAATGTAGTCTGTTCTCCATGGCAGTGATCGTACTGATCGGAGACCTAGCTATCGTTTCTATAAGAAGATCATCCGCCAGCCATCGCCACTTTAAAACCAAAACCAACAACTTATGATGCCTGTTCTTAAGGTAAATCCATCACCTGCTATTATGGTTTCATGTTAACCGGGTTTTGGTTAAACGGGTACTCCACCTGGCTCAAGGGTGTCAAATTAATACCCAGTTCACGGGAAAAGAGCAAGGGAAAGACACAGAGATAAATACATGGATGGCTTGGTCATATGCCGAATAGGGACAGGTACACAGACTTGATCCAGGACTCTGGTGATCGCCTGAGATGGCGATACACGAACGCCCTCGCGTATCGGCACGACACATGATGACGACGATAATCGACAACACGGGAGATTGTTCAAAGGATCGGCCATAGGATAGCATTATAATAGATAAGTGAAGGGCATTATAACAGATAAGTGAAGGGATTTATAACAGATAAGTGAAGAGTATTATAATAGAACGAACGAACGAACGAACGAACATATAGATAAGTGAAGAGCATTATAACAGATAAGTGAAGAGTATTATAATAGATAAGTGAAGAGCATTATAACAGATAAGTGAAGAGCATTATAACAGATAAGTGAAGGGCATTGTAATAGATAAGTGAAGAGATTTATAATAGATAAGTGAAGAGCATTATAACAGATAAGTGAAGAGTATTATAATAGATAAGTGAAGAGCATTATAACAGATAAGTGAAGAGCATTATAACAGATAAGTGAAGAGCATTATAATAGATAAGTGAAGAGTATTATAATAGATAAGTGAAGAGCATTATAACAGATAAGTGAAGAGCATTATAACAGATAAGTGAAGAGCATTATAATAGATAAGTGAAGAGATTTATAATAGATAAGTGAAGAGTATTATAATAGATAAGTGAAGAGTATTATAATAGATAAGTGAAGAGCATTATAACAGATAAGTGAAGAGCATTATAACAGATAAGTGAAGGGCATTATAATAGATAAGTGAAGAGCATTATAATAGATAAGTGAAGAGATTTATAATAGATAAGTGAAGAGTATTATAATAGATAAGTGAAGAGTATTATAATAGATAAGTGAAGAGCATTATAACAGATAAGTGAAGAGCATTATAACAGATAAGTGAAGAGTATTATAATAGATAAGTGAAGAGCATTATAACAGATAAGTGAAGAGATTTATAATAGATAAGTGAAGAGCATTATAACAGATAAGTGAAGAGCATTATAACAGATAAGTGAAGAGCATTATAACAGATAAGTGAAGGGCATTATAACAGATAAGTGAAGGGCATTATAATAGATAAGTGAAGAGTATTATAACAGATAAGTGAAGAGCATTATAACAGATAAGTGAAGAGTATTATAATAGATAAGTGAAGAGCATTATAATAGATAAGTGAAGAGATTTATAATAGATAAGTGAAGAGCATTATAACAGATAAGTGAAGAGCATTATAACAGATAAGTGAAGAGCATTATAACAGATAAGTGAAGGGCATTATAACAGATAAGTGAAGGGCATTATAATAGATAAGTGAAGAGTATTATAATAGATAAGTGAAGAGTATTATAATAGATAAGTGAAGAGTATTATAATAGATAAGTGAAGGGCATTATAATAGATAAGTGAAGGGCATTATAATAGATAAGTGAAGGGCATTGTAATAGATAAGTGAAGGGCATTATAATAGATAAGTGAAGGGCATTGTAATAGATAAGTGAAGGGCATTATAATAGATAAGTGAAGAGCGTTATAATAGATAAGTGAAGAGATTTATAATAGATAAGTGAAGAGCATTATAATGGATAAGTGAAGAGCGTTATAATAGAACGAACGAACGAACAAACTTTATTTTCAAAGGGTTAAGAATTGGGCACGCAGGCCCGTCTAACATTCTGCCCTTCTATCACTCTCTTTCATACATTATTTCATTCACACATCATTCAAGGCTAACAGAGAACAGCAACAATATAAAAGATATGCATTATAAAGGCATGGGCAAAAATGCGAACATCAAAACTACACGACACAGTAAAATTAGATAATGGTCTGACACTTGTTATTAGCCATGTGGAATATACTGGCCTACCAAAAGGGGACTGGCTGTTATACTAGGGTTTTGTTATTATTATTATTATCTCTATTATTAAGGGGGAAGATAATCCGTACTGAGATAGTGTTCGAGTAATTTGCGATTATATGAATAGGGATTGGTGATGTCTTTGATTTCTTGTGGAAGATTGTTCCACAGCTGAGCTGCAGAGTACGTTAAGCTTGTTTTGTATAAGTCAATCCTAGGCTTCGGAATGTGTAATATATTTAAACGTTTACTGTGTCTAGCATTATATTTAAACAATGGCCAAAGGTAATTTGGGGCATTCCGATGCAGGATTTTGTGAATTAGTTTAGCTTTATTGAAAAGCAGGCGTTTGCGGAGTGATAGTAACTGAAGGCGTTTATACAGGCTAGGATTGTCAGATACATGTTTGTTATAAATTAGACTCATGGCCCGTTTCTGGAGTGAGTAAAGTCTCTTGGTGTTTGAATTGGAACAACCGTCCCAGATTGTAGAGCAGTAGTCAAAGTGTGTCTGTATATGAGAAGTATAGAATAGTTTCCTTGTGTCCTCATCAAGGAAGTTTTTAATTTTGGCGAGTTGGTAGACTTTTTTCGCTGTTTGTTTAATAAGCGCTTGAACGTGGGAATTAAAGGTTAGGTTTCTATCAATGATTATGCCTAATGTTTTGTGCTCAATTACACTTTCTACTGGCATGTTATCGATGTGAAGTTGAAGTGATGTGTGTGAGCTTAGAGTTTGAAGTCTTTGTCTGGTTGTTAGTAACATTGATTTTGTTTTAGTGATGTTAATTTGCATACGGTTTGAATATCGCCACCTAACTACATTATTTAATTCTTGTTGTAAAGACGACTCCAATAAAATACAGTTTTCAGCATTTGTGTACACTGTACAGTCGTCTGCAAATAGATCGCAGGACGACGAAAGATGCAAAGGTAGATCGTTAATATATATGGCAAACAATAGAGGGCCAAGAATAGAGCCTTGCGGTAATCCAATATTGAAGGTAGTGGTATGAGACAGACATTTATTATGTGATACTACTTGCTTTCTGTTTGATAGAAAAGATGATATTAGAGTGACTACATTAGGGCCAATTTTCATTGTCTCAAGTTTTTTAATTAAAATAACATGGTCTATCATATCAAATGCTTTCTTGAAATCAATAAACACAGTTCCACATA
Organism: Cepaea hortensis; assembly: GCA_963921405.1. Taxonomy (NCBI): domain Eukaryota; kingdom Metazoa; phylum Mollusca; class Gastropoda; order Stylommatophora; family Helicidae; genus Cepaea; species Cepaea hortensis. Next base: position 118,376,544 of record OY992882.1, on the reverse strand, counting down.
GACTGTTGTTGTTTATATTCTGGTGCCAATTTTCTATCATGTTTGTTAGGGCCGTATGGCAAGAATATTTTGGTCGAAATCCTGATTGGTTGTCAACAATAAGCTTGTTGCGAACTAAATACTGTAATGTTACTTTATGGATGTGTTTTTCTAGTGGCTTAGATAGTGATGATAGTAAGGAAATGGGTCTGTAATTGTTCGGGAGATCATTGCCCAATGAACCAGATTTAAGAAGAGGGTACACTTTAGCGATTTTGAGAGCTGATGGAAAGTGGCCTTTGGTGAGACACTGATTATATACATAGGTTAGTGATATACAGATCACTGGCGCAGCACAACGGAGAATCCGGTTGCTGATTCCATCTAACCCAGATGAGGTTGTGTTTTGTAGGTTACTGAGGTAAGTGAATACCTCAGTGATTGTCATTAGCGGTATGTCGGAAAGAATATCGCCGGAGCATCTATTCTTGCAAAACGATGACAGTAAAGATAAGTTGCAAGGAGAATTAGGTATTGAAGCCTTCAACTGGTCTATGTCAGTTTGAAAAAAATTACTGAATTGGTCGCATGTAATATGATTTGATGGTAAAGAATTTCGGAAGTTATACTTGTTTGTCAAGGTGTTAATTGCCCTCCATATATCCTTACTATTTGTTTTATCCATTACTAAGTTCTTAAAGTAATTTTTCTTTTCCCGTCGTATGGTATATTGAACTTTGTTTCTAAGAGTATGGTATGCGCTGAGATCCCGCTTTTTATGTGCTTTATCTCTGTCTCTCATAATTTCAAGTATTTCCTGGGTGATCCAAGGTGGCTTGACGTGGTGTTTTACTCGAACTTCCTTGATTAGCACATGTCTATCAAAAACATCAATAAATGTTTTCATCCAGAATTCCAGAGCAGCATCCGGGTTAGGAAGCTGATAAACATTGTCTAGAGGTGAACTGAGCAAGTCCTGTAAAAATGCGTTTTGGTTGAAATGTTTGTAACTTCTATATTTTACACTTATGTGTTTATGTTTAGGAGTTTTAATTCCTTGTTTAGACCACGTGCAGCATATTGGGTAGTGATCGCTCATTGCACAATTGGGTACAGCGCATTCTATGATGTTGTCTGAGCAAGTTACATAAATGTGATCTATGACTGAATATGACTTTGTTACTCGAGTAGCCTGTTGTACTATTTGTTGGAAATTGTATGATGCAATTATATTTCCCCATATTATGTTGGATTTGTTGGTGTCAATGTTAAAGTCTCCGAGTAAGTGAAGAGCGTTATAATGGATAAGTGAAGAGATTTATAATAGATAAGTGAAGAGCGTTATAATAGATAAGTGAAGAGATTTATAATAGATAAGTGAAGAGCATTATAATGGATAAGAGAAGTGTCTTTTACAACTGAATTTCTGTCTTCTTAGAAACGGAGCATATGCAGCGGCCTAACAACGTTTGAACCAATACTTTTTTTCTGTTTGGGTTTCAATTTTTAATTAAATTTTTGGATTTCATGTTTTTATTTAGATATGTTTGTGTTGTTCGTAATAAAGATCACTAAGATTGAAACGCCGGTTCGATGTGTTGTGGTATAGCTTATTTTCATCTTAATTTTAACTTATTATAATTTAAACCGAAAATGAGGTCTTACTCAGATATAACTGAGCTACAGTATAACAGTAGACGGTTCTGCCTGCTTTCTGTTAGCGCCGAATGTTTGGTGGCGCTCGCCAAACCCGACACTCCACATTGTGCCAACGGCTTTAGGCAGAGGAGTGCAATTGGGAGGATACAAGACTCAAATTAGTGCAACCTAAACACTAAATGTCATGGTAGGCCAGACCAGGCCCTAAGCCTTGGCCGGGAGCTGATCTAGGATGGAAGTTCAGACAAGCGTACATTGCTTTGCTTGCCCGGCAACTCCTGCAGCTTGTCTTGTTCCAGACGTATTGATGTTACCTTTCCTCTGGAGTAAACTAGGCAGCCCGAAAGAGGCATCAAGCTGCATGGGCAACTCATAGTCTGTGCAATTCATCCTTGGCTTAGTGCTATTGAGGTATAACTCCATTTTATAAACTATCGTCTGTTAAGACGGCAAGGTGCCATTCATTTTTACACTGTGATTTCCGCTTCCCAGATTTGCGTTCACTGTAAGGTATGAACAGTGTGTCTGTGTTCATTATCTCTCATTTTTTTTTCGCTGTGTTCATTATATCTCATTGTTTTTTTCGCTGTGTTCATTATATCTCATTTTCTTCGCTATGTTCATTATCTCTCTTTTTTTTTGCTGTGTTCATTATCTCTCTCTCTCTCTCTCTCTCTCTCTCTCTCTCTCTCTCTCTCTCTCTCTCTCTCTCTCTCTCTCTCTCTCTCTCTCTCTCTCTCTCTTTCGTAGGAGTCACGCATACCTAACTGCTTCCATCTTACCGGCCACAGGCAAGCAAAGTTTACACACTATTGTGTAGCAGCACAACACAGGGAAACAAATGAAATTAAAACAGATTTTGACAAGAAGTATTTAATTTAATTTCTTACGAATGTTAGGCACGGACCATTTCGTAATCACCAAAGAAGAAAATCGGGATGTTAAACTGACATATTACAGAACAGTTCTTATAAAATCGGGGATATTAAACTGACGTGTTACATAAAAGTTCTTAGAAAATCTGGGATATTAAACTGACATGTTACATAAAAGTTCTTAGAAAATCTGGGATATTAAACTGACATGTTACATAAAATTTCTTAGAAAATCGGGGATGTTAAACTGACATGTTACATAAAAGTTCTTAGAAGATGGGGGATATTAAACTGACATGTTACAGAACAGTTTTTAAACTGACATGTTACAAAATAGTTCTTAGAAAATCGTGAATGTTACACTTACATGTTACAGAACAGTTCTTAGAACATCGTGGATGTTTAACCGACATGTTACATAACAGTTCGTAGAATATCGTGGGTCTCAAACTGACATGTTACAGAACAGTTCTTAGAAAATCGGGGATGTTAAACTGAGATTTTACATTACAAGTTCTTAGAAAATCGTGGATGTTACACTTACATGTTACAGAACAGTTCTTAGAAAATCGTGGACCAAGAAGAAGTGAAATACCGACATTCTTCAAGATCTGAGCGTGGAAGAAAACCATAAACAGTTTCATGTCTGGGAAACGGAAATACTTTGGCCATTGTAAACGTCACGGTTATGGGAAAGATCAACGGTGTAAGACTTGGTAGAAGAGGCAGGGGACTACTAACACGAAGATGGATACAGGACATTACAGAAGGAACACGCATGAGACAGGAGAACTAGCAAATGTTTGAACATATTTTCGCTGGGGCGTGATGAGAGCCACCTTCGGCAACCGATCTGCTGCCTGATGATACTACAAATGTGGGGCTAGCACCATATACCCTATTCATCTATTCATCTTTATACTACAGTAGTAGTAGTAGTAGTAGTAGTAGTAGTAGTAGTAGTAGTAGTAGTAGTAGTAGTAGTAGCAGCAGCAGTAGTAGTAGTAGTAGTAGTAGTAGTAGTAGTAGTAGTAGTAGTAGTAGCAGCAGCAGCAGCAGTAGTAGTAGTAGTAGTAGTAGTAGTAGTAGTAGTAGTAGTAGTAGCAGCAGCAGTAGTAGTAGTAGTAGTAGTAGTAGTAGTAGTAGTAGTAGTAGTAGTAGCAGCAGCAGTAGCAGCAGCAGTAGTAGTAGCAGCAGCAGCAGCAGCAGCAGCAGTAGCAGCAGCAGTAGCAGCAGCAGTAGTAGTAGCAGCAGCAGTAGCAGCAGCAGTAGTAGTAGCAGCAGCAGTAGCAGCAGCAGTAGTAGTAGCAGCAGCAGCAGCAGCAGCAGCAGTAGCAGCAGCAACAGCAGCAGAAGTAGTAGTAGTAGTAGTAGTAGTAGTAGTAGTAGTAGTAGTAGTAGTAGTAGTAGTAGTAGTAGTAGTAGTAGTAGTAGTAGTAGTAGTAGTAGTAGTAGTAGTAGTAGTAGTAGTAGTAGTAGTAGTAGTAGTAGTAGTAGTAGTAGTAGTAGTAGTAGTAGTAGTAGTAGTAGTAGTAGTAGTAGTAGTAGTAGTAGTAGTAGTAGTAGTAGTAGTAGTAGTAGTAGTAGTAGTAGTAGTAGTAGTAGTAGTAGTAGTAGTAGTAGTAGTAGTAGTAGTAGTAGTAGTAGTAGTAGTAGTAGTAGTAGTAGTAGTAGTAGTAGTAGTAGTAGTAGTAGTAGTAGTAGTAGTAGTAGTAGTAGTAGTAGTAGTAGTAGTAGTAGTAGTAGTAGTAGTAGTAGTAGTAGTAGTAGTAGTAGTAGTAGTAGTAGTAGTAGTAGTAGTAGTAGTAGTAGTAGTAGTAGTAGTAGTAGTAGTAGTAGTAGTAGTAGTAGTAGTAGTAGTAGTAGTAGTAGTAGTAGTAGTAGTAGTAGTAGTAGTAGTAGTAGTAGTAGTAGTAGTAGTAGTAGTAGTAGTAGTAGTAGTAGTAGTAGTAGTAGTAGTAGTAGTAGTAGTAGTAGTAGTAGTAGTAGTAGTAGTAGTAGTAGTAGTAGTAGTAGTAGTAGTAGTAGTAGTAGTAGTAGTAGTAGTAGTAGTAGTAGTAGTAGTAGTAGTAGTAGTAGTAGTAGTAGTAGTAGTAGTAGTAGTAGTAGTAGTAGTAGTAGTAGTAGTAGTAGTAGTAGTAGTAGTAGTAGTAGTAGTAGTAGTAGTAGTAGTAGTAGTAGTAGTAGTAGTAGTAGTAGTAGTAGTAGTAGTAGTAGTAGTAGTAGTAGTAGTAGTAGTAGTAGTAGTAGTAGTAGTAGTAGTAGTAGTAGTAGTAGTAGTAGTAGTAGTAGTAGTAGTAGTAGTAGTAGTAGTAGTAGTAGTAGTAGTAGTAGTAGTAGTAGTAGTAGTAGTAGTAGTAGTAGTAGTAGTAGTAGTAGTAGTAGTAGTAGTAGTAGTAGTAGTAGTAGTAGTAGTAGTAGTAGTAGTAGTAGTAGTAGTAGTAGTAGTAGTAGTAGTAGTAGTAGTAGTAGTAGTAGTAGTAGTAGTAGTAGTAGTAGTAGTAGTAGTAGTAGTAGTAGTAGTAGTAGTAGTAGTAGTAGTAGTAGTAGTAGTAGTAGTAGTAGTAGTAGTAGTAGTAGTAGTAGTAGTAGTAGTAGTAGTAGTAGTAGTAGTAGTAGTAGTAGTAGTAGTAGTAGTAGTAGTAGTAGTAGTAGTAGTAGTAGTAGTAGTAGTAGTAGTAGTAGTAGTAGTAGTAGTAGTAGTAGTAGTAGTAGTAGTAGTAGTAGTAGTAGTAGTAGTAGTAGTAGTAGTAGTAGTAGTAGTAGTAGTAGTAGTAGTAGTAGTAGTAGTAGTAGTAGTAGTAGTAGTAGTAGTAGTAGTAGTAGTAGTAGTAGTAGTAGTAGTAGTAGTAGTAGTAGTAGTAGTAGTAGTAGTAGTAGTAGTAGTAGTAGTAGTAGTAGTAGTAGTAGTAGTAGTAGTAGTAGTAGTAGTAGTAGTAGTAGTAGTAGTAGTAGTAGTAGTAGTAGTAGTAGTAGTAGTAATTGAGAAAAGGCTCTTGTCATTTTTTTTTTATAGACTTTGCTTTATATTTTGTTGTAAAGTTGAGTTTTTACTGAGAAAAGACCCTGACCTTACTAAACTCTTATAAACATAGACAACTCACCAGGGATGGTATCAACACAACAAGAACAACAGCAGCAACAACAAGATCAACAGTTGATTAAAATCCATATCTCACGATGCAAACAATAAGTACCCAACTCCTTGTCCTACCATGTCATGTGACAGACTGGGTATATGGTGCTAATTGAGACCTATCAGCCCTCGATGTTGATTTGATCAACATCACGTCGACCAGCCTTACATCCCTGGAACTGTCCTGGCACCCTTTGTAGGCACGGTCCACTGACCTAGCAGTCCAGGCCACAGTAAAAATATCCTTGCCTAGGGATGATTCAAACATATACCCATCAAATCGGAAGACAAACATGCTAGCCACTGTGCCACCGTTGTCCCCTCTCTCCTGGTGTCAGACAACAATATTCCAATCACCCGGTTACTAACTACAATACTATCCCCTGGTTAAACGACCTTCTCCGTAATCCCTTTTATCCACGTAGGGTAACGCAGCGCGAGAGAATTGGTAGCGGTTCTCGTCGCGTTGGTAACTTGCGGGATAAGTGAGCCGGCCACTCAGAAATCAATGGCAAACTACTGAGCTTAATCTTGCCAAGAAATCAACAACAGCGGTCAAATGCTGGTGTTGAAAAAATTATTCCCTGGACAAAAAGGTGGTAAAGTCAAGAGGATCGACTTCATTGCACCGGGTTTAATCCCATATGGCTCAGTCTCTTCCCGCCGAGCGGTCTGCCGAAAGCGTCGCACGCCGAGCGGTCTGCCGAAAGCGTCGCACAAAGCACAAACTCCGCAGCTCCAGCGACGACCCCCAGGAGTCTCCGAGAAAACTGCACTCTGAACCGCACGACGTAGGCCGGAATCGAACCCACATCCTTCGGAGCGCGAGGTACTTCACCAAGGAGACTCATATTCTTCTGGAATAAAATCAACACAGCAGTTGGCATAATATACCTTAAATGATGAAGTCGAAGCTGCATCATCGCCTTTGTCAGACGGCTGAGCATCTCTTCTTCTTCGTTCGTTCACCTTCAGACGTCAGGAGGAGTACATGGAAAGAAAGCAGCAGTCAACTAAATTAGGCTTGTTGACATTCCCATAGAGTGTGTCCTCAAATAAAGCGGATGTAGGCTAGACCACTTGTCTCTGTTCTGCATATGTTGGACACTCCAGCAATAAATGTTTAGCTG
>OY992882.1:118349765-118359765 GCA_963921405.1 Cepaea hortensis | reverse complement strand
GTCCTGTGGATACGGGTTCGAATCCCCATTGAAGACTATTTTTAAAATGTAAACTGTGTGCTCAGGTTGACGCAGCCTAAAATAGGTACCAGAAAATGTTTGGGGGAAGCAGAGGAGGTCGGGGTGATATGAACCACATCAGTCACAGAGTTTCGACTGGTCTATAGAAATGTAATCTGGCGCCACAGCCCAGTGAGCTTTAACTCGTGTAGAAAGGTCCTTTAGTTGCTATCTAATATGAGTCGATGCACAATCGCTCCTACAGCCAGGCGCTGTCGTTAAATAGAGCCAGCAGGTCCCAATACCTACGTGCCTGGAGCTTTTGTTTATTATAGTGTGAAATAAGGGCTAAAGTGGGGGTTATAGCAGCACTAGAGTTTATTAGAAAGCAGCAAGTCAAATGGTTTGGCCATGCAAGTAGGTTACCAGTCAACAGCATACCACAACTAGCAATGATGTACAGACCAGATGGAAACAGAGGAAGAGGCCGATCACGTAAACGTTGGACGGAAGGAATAGCAGAGTCCATGGGAATATCGATATATGAAGTCCATAATCGGGCACTCTCACGATGTTTATACTTCACCTCGACACCGCAAGGTACAAGAGGAACATGATGAGATGAGATATAGTGTGACCTCTGACCCTTTATTTTATCCAGGACATTTATGAGTGTCTAATGATGTATTGCACATCATTTAAGAGATCAGAAAAACGCCATTATTGATAATGACTGTTAGTAGTTAATCTTGATGCTTCCTCAGCACCATCATCATTATCGTCATTATTATCATTATTATCATAATCATCAAGTGCCTTGTCGACAGGCGTGGGTTATCATGCTGCTCCACATCTTGCAAACTTCAACGGCGTGTATTAGTTAGTGCACTGACACCCTTCCATGTCATCCCACATGACACCCTTCCGTGTCATCTTACATAACACCCTTCCGTGTCATCCCACATGACACCCTTCCATGTCATCACCCAAGACTGTCGCGAAAGTAATCATAATTAGCAAGGGATAACTGCAACGGTAGTGTCTCCTGGACTTCCGTAAATTTGTGTATGATTTCACTTAAATAGCTTTTGTCTAAGAAAACAAAGGGGAAAAAATCAGACCCTCCAAGACAGAAGATGTAAACGGTAATGTGTGGCATCCCTTACTCTCCGATGCTCCACCACTAACTCGCCTCCTCACAAATACCGCAGCATGTGATGATCCACGGCCGCTTGCCGAACATATTTGCAGCTGACCTCGACATCCAAAGGCAACACCATTATCCGTCCAGGGAAGTCTTCCCCAGAACCACATCGAACTGTTCTGTTTGTCCTTTCGGCAATTCCCTGATTGCTTCTAAAGGCGTACCTCAGATCCTATCTCCCCTTTCACTTCTATAGGCGTACATCAGATCCCATCTCCACTTTAACCAACCGAATCATGCCATCGGTATTAATTCTTCGTGAGGTTCAACTAGCTGCAGTTTTTGTTCTTAAAAATAATACATAATTCACTAATTATAAACTAGAACACTATATTCAACAATAATAATGAGACAAACAGCTTTATTTTGTCATGTGACTAGAAGAGAGACGTTGGAGAACATCGTGACAACTGGAAAGATCGAGGGGAAGAGAGGCAGGGGCAGACCAAGAGAAATGATACTGGATGGACTGTGGCAGTAGCAAGGAGGAATATCATCAGTAGAGTCGATCCAGAACACCAAAGATAGAGATCTATGGGGATACATGAACGCCTACGCCAGCTGGCGAGGTACTTGATGATGATGATTGCTATTATTATTCACTTGCAGACATTTCTTTGATGTTTATCAAATCCTTTCTCCCTGTGAAGATATTAATGCAGCAACTACTTGATAATTACACTTCTCCACACACACAAACGCCAATTTAAGCGCTTTGTTTTTCAAAAACTGGAAATGCAGACGTCGCTAACACGATGGGACAAAATTCGGTTAAGAAAGTGGAGATACAAACTAAAGCATGTGTATATGTTCGGGTGTGAGTGTGTGTGTGTGTGTGTGTGTGTGTGTGTGGGTGTGTGGGTGTTTGTGTGTGTTTCTGCGTGAAGTGCTCCTGAGGATGACGAGCAGTCATCGATTTCATCTTTCAGATTGCACTGCTGTGTACTTAAAGTTCATAAAAATTGCACAGACGTTGCGGAGCGTCTGGCTCGACGTCGTGTGTGTAAATCATGTTTTTTGTAAAGCGTACAGCTAGTGTGAACACACTCCGATGAGAAGGCGATAATATTAACCCGTGGGTAGAACATCGTTCGGGAAGGCTGATAGGGGCCGACTCGTAATTGAAACTAAGCACTAGAGATCGCCGACGGATTACATGGACAAACTGAGCATACTGGATGCTCAGCCCAGAAACGTGCGTTCAGTCGGCTCCACAGTCCTCCCAGCAGACGCCCATTGCTGTGCCGCTCAAATGCCATGTTTACCCGACTCCCGGCCACATCTGGCCAAAACCGCGGGGCGATTACTTCCGTCAACGCATGCGCAGTCCCTTAAGCGACCTGTCCAAATAGGAAGCGATTACTGCGAGATGATGTTCTTCATTTCCCAAGTGAGTCTCCTCCTTCGACTTTTGTCCCTAAGAAGCCACTAATACAGACAATCACTATTTCCCCGTGCCATATGGAGTCGGGAAATTAATTTCTGTCAAAGCAGACCAAATAATTCTAATGAGTAAATCGATAAAAACGGAAAGTGGAACTGGTCAGCTTTGTAAGAAAACAACCAGAAGTGACAGAATGGACGTTCCGGATATAATGATTTCGTCAGCATAAGCATAATAATAATAAAAAGCTACACTAATATAATACAATTTAAAACATACACAGTCACCCTGCTTATAAAGAGTGGATCTAAGAGGGATCAAAATAATCAATCAATCAATCATGTGCCATGCCGGAAAGCGTGGGCGGTCATGACTAGCCATTTCACTCGATCACCAGTGTCGTGGATCAGCTCAGTGTTCCTGTCTCGCCCATGCCATGTGGCCAAGCCATCCAGGTATTTTCCTCTCGGTCTTCCTATTGGTCTGTTCCCCTCGATCTTGCCAGTTGTCACTAAGTTCTCCAACCCATTTCTTCTCATAACATGTCCAAAAAATTTTGACTGTCTACGTCTAATTTCTCTAATCAGTCTACGATGTTCATTTGTCTCCTGTAGTACTTGGTCATTGGTTTTTCTGTCTGTCCATGGTATTCTTTGCATTTTCCTCAGAAACCACATTTCTGCAGCCATCAGATGCTTTTCAGCTTGACTGCTCATTGTCCAAGTTTCACATCCATACAAAAGAACAGGCTCTATGTATCCCCTCAACACTCTTTTTCTCGTTTCAATTGACATCTTTTTATTGGTCAGAATGTTTTTCATCTTGCTAAAGGCTACTTTCGCCATGGCGATTCTTGTTCTAATCTCTTCAAGGCATCTCCCATCAGATGTTATAACTGTTCCAAGATAATTGTACCTATTCACTTTTTAAAGAATATTTCCATTTACTCGTATATTACATTGTGGCACTTCTTCCTTCCTACTGACGACCATAACCTGAGTCTTTTTTACAATTTAATTCTAACCCCATTTGCTCACTGTGTACAACAACAGCATCTACTAATTGTTGCAGGTCCTGCGCATTGTCTGCAATTAATACTGTATCATCTGCATATCTAATGTTATTGATGTTTCGTCCTCCAATGCTGATTCCATTTATATCCTCTACATTTCTGAAAATATTTTCACTGTACAGGGAAAAAAGATCTGGAGACATCACACATCCCTGCCTAACACCTCTCTTAATTGGCTGATACTGTCCCACTTCATATAAATAATAGGGCACAAAAAATCAAACTGTTTGCCATGAACTCTTTATGTCAACTGGTATGATGTAAGACAGTAAGCGTATAAGCGAAGGCGATACTAAATATTGAGACAGACAGACAGACAGACAGACAGACAGACAGACAGACAGACAAACAGACAGACAGACAGACAGCCAGCCAGCCAGACAGACAGACAGACAGACAGACAGGACAGACAGACAGACAGACAGCGATGGCGAAGGAGTGAGACAGAGAAAGCGAAGCAGAGAGAGGGAGGCATCGATAGACAGACCGGGTGACACATTGTAAGAGAGAGAGAGAGAGAGCGAGAGAGAGAGAGAGAGAGAGAGAGAGAGAGAGAGAGAGAGAGAGAGAGAGCTGAATTGAATTGAATTGAATTGAAATGATCTTTATTTTCGATGGGTAACAAATTGGGCGCGTAGACCCGTCTTACATTCGACCCTTCCAATCACTCATCTTTCGTTCATCAACAGTGCATGATGCATTCACATAGGAAAAAAAACATTGTCAAATGAATGTTGTAAGCATGAACAATGCATATTCTCATGTTATGTGACACATCCCCAATCCCACACACGCACATCCCGCACCAAAACACACATATCCCTCACCCACTCACAGAGAGAGAGAGAGAGAGAGAGAGAGAGAGAGAGAGAGAGAGAGAGAGAGAGAGAGAGAGATAAACACATCGACACAGATAGAGGCAGCAAGAGAGACAAAGACAGAGAGAAAGACGGAGAAAGAGAGCTAAATCTCTATTGGAAAATCGGGAGAAAGATACCCAAGCTTGAGATGCGACTGTGTTCCAGAGTTTGACCATCTCTTTCACGAGATGTGCAAGATTTAACAGCCGTGACCTGTGCATTCCATACAACTAACCAACGAACCAACCAGCTGCTCAACCAACCAACGAACCGCTCAATCAATCAACCAATCTACCAACCAAGTTACCAATCGAAGAACCAACCAACAAATTCATCAGTCAACCAACCAGCCAGCCAGAAACCAACCAACCAACCAACGGACCGACCAAACAACCAACGAACCAGCGGACCGACCAAACAACTAAGCAATCAACCAGCCAACGAACAAACAAATCAAGCAACCAAGCTTTCGTGCAACCAACCAACCTTACAACTAACCAACTAAACAACCAACCAATTTACCAATCAACCAAGCAACAAACCAGCCAACTATAAATCCAACCAACAAACTAACCAATGAAATAAAGAAACAGTCAGCTATAAATCTATCTAACCATACAGTTAACTAATCAACCATTTAACCAACCAACTAACAAGAAATTATGAAGTATTTAATTGTTTGTCTATTATGCATAATACATTTTATGTACGAGGGTAAGTTAATAAGTAAGTCACAAATGGCTGTAGAAAAATAACTAAATATGATAACAATTGAAACCAGTTTGTTTGTATACATACATTGTCCCTTTATTTCTCAACATAATTTCCACCAACATTGATACACTTATCCCATAGTTTTATCAGTTCTCCCAAACCGGCCGCATAGAACTGCGTGCTCTGTTTTCTAAACCACGTTTTCACTTCACATTCAACTTCGGCGTCATTCGCGAAATGTCTCCCGCCAAGGTGGGTTTTCAGTGGTCTTAGCCCCTAGCGATTTCCAGTAAAGCGGTGCGTAGTTGGGTAGAAAAAGATACACGGGCGAGTCAATAAGCAAGTCACACAGTTATGTAAATAAAAACAGGGCACGCAGATTTCTGCAGTCTGTTTGGAAGAACTGATAAAACTATGGGATGGGATAAGTGTATCAATGTTGGTGGAAATTATGTTGAGAAATAAAGGGACAATGTATGTATACAAATAAACTGGTTTCAAGTTGTTATCATATTTAGTTATTTTTCCACAACCATTTGTGACTTACTTATCAACTTACCCTTGTCATTAATCCCCTTCATTGAAAGCTAGAAACAGAATCCTTGCACGTTACACAGAATCAGTTCTAACATATGGCTGCGAATCCTGGACAATTAGTAAACGATCGAGAAAAAAAAAAAACACCTGATGGCTATGGAGATGTGGTTTCATAGAAGAATGCTGAATATTCCTTGGACGTCCAATCTGTGCAATAAGGACATTTTAGGGGGGTGGGGGGTTATGTCGCAAAGACAACTTGTCACAAACATCAGAAAGAAGCAGTCTGAATTACTTGGCCATAATATGGAAAGACGTAAACTGGAACTTGCAGTGACAACACGCTAGATTTGGGGAACAAGAGACAGAGGAAGACAGCGAGAAAACATTCTTAACAGTCTTTTGTCATGGCACGGAAGGAAATCAGCACACAAATTGATCCATGCCGTTGGAGATTGCACGATGTGGAGAAGCATGATCGTCAGCCCCAGTCGGCAAGCCACTTGATGGTGATGATGACCTATCTGAAAAGCCAGAAGAGATTGAGAGTAGATTTGAGACACACAAGTCCTGTGGCTTAGGGGATATTCAGTTGCGAGTAGATTTAAGACACACATGTCCTGTGGCTTAGGAGATAGTCAATTGCGAGTCGACGGTTTAAAATCAGCATCGGGCGATGTGGACGCAGGCCGCCTTGCGTTAATTTCGATTATATGAGGCACCGGTCACTTATAATATAAAATAGGCCCGGAATGGAACCCACTACCTTCGTAGCGCGAGGAAAGCGACGTAACAACTTCGCCACGGAGTTGCCTCAAATGTTGCCTCAGGAAAGACACATGTCTTAAAAAATGTTGCTTCAACCTGTGTGTTGTTGTTGTGTCATAGTAGCTTCATATTGTTTTATTTCTGCTTTTCGATGGCCAGGCTGCCTGTGACTTTTTTTAAAACAATCCATGGTGTTGTTGATTGTGGAGCCTTGATATTTAAAATGTATAACATTGTCAGTTTCCTCTTTGTTGATTGTGATGTTTGTTTGGCACGTCATTTTGTCTGTTTACACAAAGTTTTTTTTCTGTTTAAGATCAGAACCAGATTTTGAATTTCTAAATCTTCCAAATTATACAATAGCTGTCAATAATTGTGAATCTAGCAGTAACTATTGTTTATACGTTACTATAAATAATGCATTAATTATAAATTCTAAAACATATAAATCGATCAAAAACTAGAATTCATTCAATGACTATAAATAATACGTTTATTATTCACTCGATAACAATTAATGAAATAATGATTATAAATTATACCATATCTTTAACTCACAGAGCTACTGTAAAGTTTGCAACAACTTTAAATCCTAAGTTGATTATAAAGAATACAAACACAACACATAAAAAAATGATAATAAATCATACAACTCTGTAAACTACATAGTTGCTATAATTGATAATACAACTCTAAATCATACAACTCTAAATCATACAAATATAAATCATACAAATATAAATAATATAATAATGATATATAATAGAATAAATATAAATCACACAATAACTATAAATCATTCATCAACCATAAATCATTCAAGGGCTATCAATCATACGATGATTATAATCACACACTAACTATAAATCAAACATTGGTAATACATTATGCAACTATAAACTATACAATCGATATAAATAGTACAATAACTCAAAATCATGCCATAATTATAAATTATGTATTCGAAATGGTAACAGAGCTCGTTCTTAGACTTCCGGTGCGCTGATGGCGAGGTAGGCTGTTCAACTTAGAAGTTGACTTCTCGTTCAGAAATCAGTGGCAAGCTACTTAACGTATAATGCCTAGAAGATTAAACTGCGAGTGTTTTATTTTGAACCGACGAAGTCTTAAACCATAACGTCCACTCTGTTACTTCTATTCGTGTTCAGTAAAGCTTACATCTATTTTGTGTGTGTATACAGACAGCATATATGTTGTCTTTATTTCATTTTTGGGAGTGCTCAAGGTCCCTCAGGACAAGAGCGGCCTCATGAAGTTCCAAGTCCTTGTGTGTCATTCTAAAAACCGCTGCTGCTGGTGCTCCTGGCTAGATCAAGTGTAGATACAATCTTTAAATGTGTAATGTATTGAACACCAACGAAACAATTAATAAATTGGGTTACATGCGGATTTTTTTTTTTTTTTTTTTTTTTTGGGGGGGGGGGGGACAAACATAATGAAACTCTTTATTTTTAATATATTTATATTTATACATACGTAAATAAACAAATTATAAATAAAATAGCCAATGTTGTGGCGTCACTTCGAAAGCTATAATTACATGGTTGCTACCAGGAAATTTAAATGCAGAAAGCGTATGGCAGCATTGTCGCTACTGTGTCGATTTGTATGAGTTCCCCTCTCGGATCTCGAAACAAACTTAGCTCCCTTTATATCTTCCCTCGGTGGCAGCCTCGGTTATTGTTCTTAATTGCACATTTTCTCGTGTTGAGCTTCCACGAGTGGTGAAGACAAGCCAAAGAAGCTTGCATACATAGTTTCCCACGGCGGAGCCAATTTCTGTTCTGTGTTCATTTTTTCTAACCGAAAACGATTTGCCAACACAAGGTTATTATTTCTTTTGATGCACTAAAAATTAGACGCACATGTGGCCAGATTGGGTGAATCAAAGTTTTGATTCAGTCCTATGTCCTTTTATAGTTCCTGGCACGCAATCAAAGATTTTGATGAATGCGTAAGATGAAAATCATGGGCAGGACATAAATATCTATTCTCCGGTGTAATAATGAAATAATTCGGAGGACAATGTGGATGATGACGCCAATGAAATAAAGTGCTGTCGTAAGATAGACAGCTGATGCAGTGTCAATGGATGGAGATGGAGATGAGGGAAAGTGACAGGAGTAAACTTGTGGGAAACTTGGAAAGACAGCCACCAAAAAAAAAAAAAAAATTGCTTCTTAAATATTTATCGCAATTAAGTATCATTTCGGTAATATGCTAGGCCTTGCCCGCGTGGGTGAGGGAACCAGGCAATGGGGTGAGCCGCCAGTAATGAGGAAACAAATACTTTGTACTCAACGCTATAGATAGTTTTCTGTAGGTGGGGGAGAGGGGGGTTACCTGGTGCCGGGCCGGGTGGAATGGGTAGGGGGGACTACTGGGTTGAGGTGTTGTGATGGATGAGTGAGTAGTTCAATGGTTTGTCAGCATAACGGCACGGGTTCAAGACTAATGTGAGATGGAGATGCGGATGTTTGCTCCAGAAATGTAGAACGTTCAGTTTGAATGAATACACTCGGTGTCTCGGGTGGTGATAGGGGGTTTGGTGATCGAAAGATATGTTTCCGCGTGGAATTATTGTATGATTTATAGTTGCTGATGGATGTATAGTTACTGTATAATGTATGGTTACTGTATGATTTATGGTTATTGTATGATTAATGGTTATTGTATGATTAATGGTTATTGTATGATGTATGATTATTGTATGATTTATATTTACTGAGTGATGTATAGTTATTGTATGATTTCTAATTATTGTTTGATTTATGGTTATTGTATGATTTATGGTTATTGTATGTTGTATGATGTATGGTTGTTGTATGATGTATAATTATTGTATGATTTATATTTACTGAGTGATGTATAGTTATTGTATGATTTCTAATTATTGTATGATTTATGGTTATTCTATGATGTATATTTGCTGAGTGTTGTATAGTTATTGCTTAATTTATATTTGCTGAGTGATATATGGTCACTGCTTGATTTATACCGGGTGTTTGTAAAGTCATCAAAAAATGTACGCCACATTGTTAGGCAATATGCAGCGAATTGCTGTCGTCTGCTGGAGAAATTCTTTGCACTCCAAACAGACTAGTGCTATCGATGGAAGAAAGCGTTTTTGTTGTTTAAACAAGTGTTTCAAACTGGGTGTCGATACACACAGAGATAACAGGCACATTGCAGAAGGTATTTGACAATAAGAAGAGACACATACATTCATGTTTTGAAGCCCGTGATAGACATTTCCAACATCTGTTATAATGAATACTTCATTGGTACTTTGAAGCTTCTCCAAAACAGCGTTAGACCATAGCAGTAACTATTGTAACTAATTTAATGTATTTTATTTCATTATTTTATCCATCCATGGATAGCCGCTCATGCTAGGACACAGATAAGTTGATATTTATACTTTCATGTAGTGTCGACCG
>OY992882.1:118307265-118344765 GCA_963921405.1 Cepaea hortensis | reverse complement strand
TCAACATTTTAGTTCAGCTGACCGGTGTAGGGTTTGAACTCCTTACCTCGGCATCAGCACACCGGATGTTTAAGAACGTGCGTTCTTCTCCATTCGTCCGCGCTGACCTCCTTCTTATTTGCATATCTTTACCTGTTCACCCAACTTTGTCTGCATTGCTACATGGGTGTAAGATTCCGTCCCTGGGAATGAGTATTCACCAAGGCCGATTAGAGTGTTATTTGCTTGGTCTAATCCTGTTAAATTTGTCTTCCCCCTAAGCAAGTTTAAATTTTATTGTTGTGAACACCCCCCCCCCCCCCACCCTCCCACCCCAATTAAGTGTGATTAGTTTTGTCTGTATTTGATGACGAGATCACGAAGTTGCTGGTTCAGGCTGAAGACAGACTTCTCTAGTAGTGATAATATATTTATTGTTTTAGGTAGATGACAGACTTCTCTAGCGGTGATGACAGACTTCACTACTAATGATGACATGTTTATTAATTCAGGTAGATGAAAGACTTTCCTACTGGTAATGACATATTTATCAGTTCGGGTAGATGACAGATTTCTCTAGTAGTGATAATATATTTATTGTTTTAGGTAGATGACAGACTTCTCTAGCGGTGACGACAGACTTCACTACTAATTATGACATGTTTATTAGTTCAGGTAGATGAAAGACTTTCCTACTGGTAATGACATATTTATCAGTTCGGGTAGATAGCCGATTTCTCTAGTGGTGACATATTTATTAGTTCAGGTAGATTATAGACTTTTCTAGTTGTGATGACATATTTATTAGTTCAGGTAGATGACAGAATTCTCATAGTGGTGATGATAGTCTTCCCTACAGGTGATGACACATATATCAGTTCATGTAGATGACAGGTGTTTCTCTGTTTTTGTTGTTGTTGCATATCCCTTACAGGACGTTGCAGTCAACACCAGCATTTTTCAGCTGCTGTTGATGTACTAGGCAAGATTACGCTCAGTAGTTTGCCATTGCTTTCTGAGCGACCGGATCACATACCCCGTAACTTACCGACGCGGCGAGAACCGCTGCCGTTCCTCGCACACATCACGTTACTCACGAGAGTTTTACGGGATTGCGGAGAAGGAAGTAAACCGCTAGGCCAGGGAGACCGGTGGGTGTCTCTAGTGATGACATATTTGTTAATTCAGGCAGATGACAGATTTCTCTAGTTTCGATTATATTTATTAGTTCAGGTAGATGACAGACATCCCTAGTGGTGATAGCATATGTATTAGTTCAGGTAGATGACAGACATCCCTAGTGGTGATAGCATATGTATTAGTTCAGGTAGATGACAGACATCCCTAGTGGTGATAGCATATGTATTAGTTCAGGTAGATGGCAGGCATCCCTAGTGGTGACAGCATATGTATTAGTTCAGGTAGATGGCAGACATCCCTAGTGGTGATAGCATATGTATTAGTTCAGATAGATGACAGACATCCCTAGTGGTGATAGCGTATGTATTAGTTCAGATAGATGACAGACATCCCTAGTGGTGATAGCATATGTATTAGTTCAGGTAGATGACAGACATCCCTAGTGGTGATAGCATATGTATTAGTTCAGATAGATGACAGACATCCCTAGTGGTGATAGCATATGTATTAGTTCAGATAGATGACAGACATCCCTAGTGGTGATAGCATATGTATTAGTTCAGGTAGATGGCAGGCATCCCTAGTGGTGATAGCATATGTATTAGTTCAGATAGATGACAGGCATCCCTAGTGGTGACAGCATATATATTAGTTCAGGTAGATGACAGGCATCCCTAGTGGTGATAGCATATGTATTAGTTCAGATAGATGACAAGCTTACCTACTAGTGATAAAATATTTATTAGTTCAAGTAGATGACAGATTTCTCCAGTGGTGATGACATATTTATTAGTTCAGATGTATGACAGACATTCCTAAAGGTGCTGAAATATTTATCAGTACATGTAGATAAAAGAGTTCTCTACTGGTGATGACATATTTATTAGTTCAGGTAGTTGACAGACTTCTCTAGCGGAGATGACATATCCTTAGTTTTACTTGTATGACAACTGTCTCTATTTGTGATAACCTCCTTCTGAGTTCAGGTAAAGTACTTACTTATCAGGTAAATAAAATGTTTGTGGGGCTCGTCGCTGAAGCTACGGAGTTCGTGCTTTGTGCCACGCTTTCGGCAGGCCGCCCTGCAGAAAGAGACCGAGTCAAGTGGGATGAAACCCGGTGCAATGAAGTCGTTCATTTTGCCCTTTACACTCTTTTTAAATGAAATACTTGAATAGTTATGGGACCTTGATAAAAGCGCCTTGCAGCTCGAAATTCCAAGGGCCCACTTAGAGGAGAAGTATTTAAATCCAGTATTCTCAAATATATCTAATCTTTTCTTACCCTTTCGAAAATAAAGTTTGTTCGTTCTTTGCTTCACGTATTCTTTCAGTGCTAATCATTACCCTGTGTTTATTTAATGTGGTGGTGACGGCCACATGGTTTCCAGTTTTCTCTTCTGTCCAACGCTTGACACCTCGGAACTCGATGGTCACGTGTGCCAACAGCCACTCGTGACCAGCTCGGGTAGATGGCGTGAATAATTCAGAACGGCGCGAGGGAATCCAAAGGCCACGTCTTCAGTTTTAGCAGCTTTTGCCCGCCCGGTCAAAGTGCTTGCTGCTAGGGTGAGTACATCTGGCCACCTCCGGGCAGGACTTGGGGCTAATATTACTTGCTGAAAGGTTACAACATCAGTGGCAGATATTGTCGCAGGGCTGCCAACAAATACGTATTACGTTTATACGCGGTTGAGGGGAGCCGCGGTGGCGAGGTGGCTAGTGCGCTGGCCTGCCAGTCAGTTAAAATAAGTTAGTTGCATGTCCTTTACAGGACGTAGTACTCAACCCCAACATTTTTTGGCTGTTTGTGATTCCTGGGCAAGTTTACGTTCAGTAGTTTGACATTGCTTTCTGAACGGCCGACTCCCATACCATTTCATAAAAAACGACACTGCTGTGTTTCGAACGCTTGTATACGGGTTTAGGAGCCGCGCCCGTAACACCTTCGCCACGGATCCGCTAGTCAGTGGTCAGGGTTTAATTCGCAGCAGAGATGGGGGAGGGGGTTGTTGTTTTCGACAAATAGAGCTCAGGGGAGGGCCCAACCTCGTGAAAACATATATCAGTTTTGTTTTCGTTTTGTTTTAGACATGTTTGGGAAGTGGAAGTGACGAAGACGGGAACTGAGTATCACATCTCATAAGGAAATTATCTGGGAAGAAAAAAACACATGATGAGTAGGGGAACTGGGCACCTGTCCTCGTATGTCGTGGCCTAGAACCCATGCAAGCTTAAGGCTTCACACCTCAGCTGCAGTACTCACTCTCGGACTACCTAAACCTATTGCTTCTTGGGATGATTGTTGCGAATTTTTAGGACTGCCGGGGTAATTAACAATGACTGCCTGAACGAGGCTAATGAAACTAGAACATTATATACAACGTTAAGAAAGAGACAAACTGTTTTATTTGGTCGTGTGATGAAAGGACAGACTTGTAGAATATCGTCACAACTGGAAAGATCAACGGGGAAAAGAGGCAGAGGCAGCCTAAAGAAAGAGTATGCTTGATGGACTTAGACGGTGTCATGGAGGAATATTATCAACAGAGTTTATCCTTAAGACCAAAGCCCGAGATCTGTGGAAAGACATGAACGCCTACGCCAGCTGACAGGGCACGTAAAGATAATAATACCTTTCACTAAATTGTTATTGTATAGAACACACTGACCAGTGCTTTTAATTAACCCACTAACCTACCTGTCTCTCCTTCTCTCTATATAAATATTTCAGTTTACCTATCTGTCTGTAGCTCGTGTGGCTATTTGTCTATTTGCTTCAATAAACAGTAAAAGATATGATTTATGCGTTTGCCACAATACCATTAGCCCGGGCATCATGGTCTCAATCTACCTGTCCCTAAACTTCATTAACCAGGCAGCGGATAATCCTAAAATTACTGATCCTTGCTCTCCTTGCTCACACGAAGAATGACCACAACAAAGGTCGGGTCGCTGGAATCAAATTCACGAAAACCGTAATTTATAAACAGAAGAAAAGGCCCATAATTTGCTAAAGGGAGACAATGCGGTCGTATTTCGTTGTGGACATTTGAAACGCGAGTGGCGTATGGTTAGGGTGTATGGTTACAAACGTTCTCGGACAGCCGGGAAGGCGATGTGGCGGATCATGAGGCAGAAGTTCCGGGATATCTGTATGAAAACTCGATAACCACAGCCTAGCAGGTATAATTCTGTATCCAAATTGTATGTCTTGTTTATACGGAGAGGTGCTGTTGTCCACTACAAATCTAAACTACAAACGATAAAAAGTATGGATATCGTCATATATACAAAGCCCGATCGCCATCAGGGCCACCAGCGGAGGCAGTCATCCAAATGACACACAGGGACACGGGGACCTGATGAGGCTGCTGGCCCTTGGGGGGCCCTTATTTTAAACAAAAAATGTCGATGAAAGAAAAGTCTTTATTTTACACCACACAGATTGAAAACTCATGTAATTAAAATAGAAACACGGACAATGAGCAAACTATCTGAAAAACATCTGATGACTGTGAAAATGTGGTTTCTGAGGAAAATGCAAAGAATACCACGGACAGACAGAAATACCAACGACCAAATCCTACAAGAAACAAATGAAAATCTGACACTGATTAGAGAAATTAGGCGTAGCCAGTCAACATTTTTGGGTTACATTATGAGAAGAGATAAATTGGAGAACTTGGTGACATCTGGCAAGATCGAGGGGAAGAGAACACGGGAAGGGCAGAGAAGTAAATACCTGGATGGCTTGGCCACGTGGTATGGTCGAGACAAGAATACAGAGCTGATCCACGACTCTGGTGATAGAGTGAGATGGCGAAACATGACCGCCCGCGTTTATCGACATGACAAATGATGAATTAAAATAATTAAAGGGACATAACACCATAACAGTTTAATTTAAGGGACATTACTAAAAGAAGCATAAATATATTATGTTATTGAAATAATTATAGCATTTATAATAATCTGTTATAAAAGTTTTACAAATGTTAGTGCAATTTAAATACACTGTAAATGATGTGATAACAATTTTAAATTTGTTAAAATTTTTTTTAAAAGTAATGGTTTATTTTATTTGCATGAGAATTTAATAATGCATGTATTCTCTTTTTAATATTTCATAAAGTGTTTTGTCATATTGATGTACTCTACAAACGGGAAGTTCCACATTTTGAAAATAATTTTGACAGGTCTTTTAAAAGGCCAAACTATTTCATTCATTTCTATGGAAATAGTGTTTCACTATATGCCGTTTCTATCGAAGTCGCGTTTTCTAAGAACGCAACCCCAACGTTAACCAGGGCCTTCCTGTATCTACAACACAAACGCCATACCCTTTCCCAATGTCGGCGAGCGAGGTCAGCACACCACTAACTGCATTAGTATGTGTTGCCCAGCGGTTCAAGCATTGCACATTGGCTTTCTCTGCCTATAGTCCCATAGTTTTCCTACATAAGTTAATTTCCGTATCTCACCTCTTCAATTGATATGCCACAAACATGTCATTTAGCCTTTCCTTAGGGTTTTGATGGGTGATCTTGTAACACCTACAGCTAAACCTCAGTGTTCCTTTCTTCTTTCCACGATATGTTCACCATACTCTCACAATTCCGCTACCTCCAACATTTCATTCCTTATTCAGAGAAGAGAACAGGAGAGAAGACTCAGAAGAGAACAGAAGAACATAATACACATATATTTTCATTAGGTGAAATATTGTCTGTATGGTGATATTTCTGTTTTCTGTAATAATGCCCTCTGGTCTCACATACACCTAACATGTTAATATTCAGTTTTCTTATTTCTTTATTAATGTTATCAAAGTTTGGGAAAGTTGTGGTTAATTTCCTTTAAATGTTGTGTGGTCCTAGGAGGCCAGTAAAATAATGGTGGTCCCCACATCCCCCCCCCCCCCCCAAAACGTTTATTTTATACAAAGTGTGGTGAAACGCCAATGGCTCATGTCCTCATGCCTTCTTTTATTTTGGGTAAACAGGGGGAAACGGCTTTCGGAAGCTCTCAGTTCTCTTGTTCGCTCAATCTCCATGAAAGATAGTTCTTTGGGTTACCTTCCTAACACAATCTTTACATGGAGCGAGTAGATATGGGTCTTTTCTTTCGGGTAGACCCGATGGAGCGCCCTGCGCCAAATGCGCACTGGTGCGGCTTCTGGAGGATTCATGTCCGTTTCTACTGATCGTTACCCAATGCCGAATGTCAAGAGTCCAAGTTAAAGATTGAGACATTTTAAAGGCAGAATACTGATGGCCTAAGAAAGGTAATCTTAGGTTGTAATTAGTTTGCACTTATAAATCTCTATTGTCTTAAAGACTGAGAGGATATGGCGAAACAGCAGTCTTGCCATATTGGGAAGGGGTGACCGTTAGCCAATCTGGCTACGCGTCTTGATATTGGCATGGCAAGGGAACACATCTGAAGAATAAGTAGTTACCAAATGATATCGCTGGTTCTTGGCAGCTGATGGACGAGTGATATCTTTCTTCCTACGGCTTACCGTTACTTAGTAGCATCTCTCTTTTAAATATAAGCACATTAGATAGCTACGGTGTGCCGGAAGGAGGGAAGGGCTCCTTGGGGATGGGGTCCACCAATCTATGATCTATCTTCTTGAGCCGGAAGAGGCTATCCATGGTGCTATCTCTTTCGTCTTTTAGTCGATAGGATGATGTGGGGATTATAAATAAACTTCGTTATCTTATTGAGAGAACCTGCATTCCTCGGAATCTATGTGTTAGGTGAGGCACTGCCAGTACATTGCGGCGACAGCTCAGACAAGAGCAGCAGCCAGAAGAGGTAGTATCTTCTTTCATATTCTTGCTGGGAATGGGGAACTACACTGCGTGCCATACAACCCCACTAATATACTATTAGTTAACGGGGAGAAACACACAGATTACTAGGCGCACCACACCACAAGATCTTGGTTGTGAGAAAGGCATGGTTTGCAAGTGAGAGGGAAGCATGGACATGAATGTGCCCAATAATAATAAAGGCTTGGTATGAGTGTGGAGAGTGAGTCGTATATGCAAAAGGTTCCTAGGGTCAAACGACAAGACCTCGTCAAGCTGAAGGCCTAGTCTAGGAAAGACGCTGCCAATCCAGGACCTCTTGTCAAGTCGGGCCAATTCAATCAGGGCTCTTGATTAGTATTATTATGTATATATTTTATTATGGCAACTGATGTGCTGAGACCATTAGGAGTCTCCATGTAGGCTGTACCAGAAGTTTAGGCTGGAGACTCTCACAAATGTTTGTCCTTTCCAGGGTCCTTCTTTTGGAAGTATGAACAGAGCTGAAGGTCTCGACAGGGCTCTACGCAGAAAGTATGTTTATGACTATGCCATGGCAAGGTTTGGGCCATGCCAGCTCTAAGGATATGATCTCTACGAGATAGAGCCACTTCTGACCTTGAAAGAATGACCATCAGCTGTACTGACACATCACCAGTCATCTCGATACGCTTGGATTGAGTCCTTTTGTATTATTGGCTGGACCCCGCCAATCACTCAGACACACCCATTATTATATGAGAACTATTCTCCAGGACATTATTTCCTACCTGACATTATGCCAAGTGATTCCGTGGCACTTCCCTAGAACATTTGATTACTAAAGACTGTGGTCCATGGAAACTTGGAAGTTTGGTTCTACAGAAGGCTGTTGTACGTACAACCAATTACCTGGAAGGAAGGAGATTCTTGCACACGCGGTGAGCTGTATGTGGACGGATCGGACAGTGTATGAAGCTGGGTCTGTGAAGATAGCTACCTGAGGCTCTGTGCCTGAACGTTATCCTTGTTGTGTCTGTTTAGAACTATCTGTTTTATCTGCCTTGATGTTTTCCTGTGCTGTTCTTGATTAGGTTAATAAAATTACTTTCAAGTTATTCTGACGATCGCCATGTTATTTATGCGGCGGCCAGAAATACACCTTAGAGGTTAGGTCCCGAGGTTGAAAGACAGAGTGACAGTGAGTCCAGGGAACGGAGGAGGGTTGGCAAGCAAAATCCTGTCCCAGCCAGGGCAATAGAATAATATTGAAATATTGTTACATAGTTACTTGGGACCCTCCACGTAGCTTGTTACACAAAGCAATGTATATTTACATGGTTTAATGCATGTTTCTTGTTTGTGTATATCACAGAGCGTTGCCGTTTGTTAGTGTTAAGTGTCACACGTGTGAATAAGACAAATACATGCATATACATTTACGATAATATGACATTTATGGCATAGTGCATGTAGACACACGTTCCTTGCATATGCTTCATTTCCACCTCCACAAGCGGAATGCTTGTTACACCTGTTCATCTCTCTCTCTCTCTCTCTCTCTCTCTCTCTCTCTCTCTCTCTCTCTCTCTCTCTCTCTCTCTCTCTTCCTCTCTCTCTTTCACACACACACACACACACACACACACACACACACACATTCTATCTGGATCTATCTCATGCCTTCAGGAGATAGCAGTACATTGATTGCCGTGAGCTTGGCAATAACCTTTACATTATCATTCCTATTAAAATGTCGCTTTCCTAGAATTACTAGTTCACATAGTTCCAGAGGTGAACGATCACATGTTTGATGTTGTTGGCCTGATATCAAATTACACGGTGACGCTCTAGCGCCTTGAAAATTCCATGGCACTTTTTGTTTGGGGGACAAGACGCCGAGATTATGGGGAAAAAAATGAAAAGGCCAAACATCCTTAATATCACCTCTCGGCACCTTGACTAGGATAGAAGTGTAGAATCCGCGTTTGATCTTGCCAGGGTCATATTCAGAGACAGTTATCCGAATGACACAGTAGCATGAGACCATGGTGGGCAACTCTCACCCGTTGGGAGCAGCGAACCCTTTAAATAAACAAAAAGAATCCTTAATTTTCAGCAATTTTGATCTCTCTGTCTCTCTGTCTCTCTCTCTCTCTCTCTCTCTCTCTCTCTCTCTCTCTCTCTCTCTCTCTCTCTCTCTCTCTCTCTCTCTCTCTCTCTCTCTCTCTCAGAAGACACCCACCTGTTTCAATCTAGTTGGTAAAATGGGACACTTGTTGCCACTGTTATGTATGATCATTACGTGATACAGTGAAGTGTTTAAATTGGAACAATTCTAGTGTTAGAGAAAATGTTTCATCATCCTTTCCATCCATCATGTGCCATGCCGGTAAGCGTGGGCGGTCATGTTCTGCCATCTCACTCGATCACCAGAGTCGTGGATCAGCTCCGTGTTTCTGTCTCGACCATGCCACAAGGCCAAGCCATCCAGGTACTTGCTTCTAGGTCGTCCCCTTGGTCTGTTCCCCTCGATCTTACCAGTTGTCACCAAATTCTCCAATCCATTTCTTCTCATAACATGCCCAAAAAATTTTGACTGTCTGTCGCTTGTTTTCCCGGGAGAGAGTTGAAATCAACAAGCACATCTTCAAACTTATTATCTGTTGGGATTATTGACTGACTTTTGTCTACACCCCTCCCTTCTGTCTTCCCTTCCATATATCTATTTCTTTCACTCTCTCTGTTATTCTCTCAACACATACTCTGACAACAGTTCCTTTCAACAATAAATAACAGATTTATTAAGAAAAACTATGTCTGGTATATGTATGGACTGTGTATATGTAGTTGGTATTGTCTGCTAGTGTGAATGCAAGATAGGACGGTTGATCTCGTATGTGCATTAGTTCTTCTCGTCTTTTCTGTCAGCCAAAACACAGGACTGCACACACAGAAATGGAGTGATCTCACCATGAATGATCTCCTCCTGCTTGAGTCGGGAATTAATCCAATTCTTGAAGAAAACAACTGTTCAATGTCTTATCACCAGAAAATAATCCGATTTGGTAAGTCACTGAAGTTCATATATTTCCCGGTTTGGACGGTATTATAATCCACCTCTGAATACACACCGCCACTATCCAACATTGTCTAGAGTTACTATGACTGTTCTACACCATGTCTATGGTTAACAAAGTTTAATGTTTCGGCACAGTGCAATTGCATGCAGTTTTAAGTATCCCTGCTTGCCACAGGTTAACGTCTTTTCCTTTTAAGGGTTTTAGTTGTATATTTGTTTGAGCATACAGTGTTCTGTATTTGACGTTAAGTTATCACTTCTTCATATTAAAACATGTCTATGTTCTTGTTGTTTCTAAGTAGGTACTTTATTTGCTCAAGTGTAGTAACCTTCATCTCTTCTATGATTTCAATAGGAGATTTGAACCTGTGGAGAAGATAGGTAATCTGGTGATATGCGTCTGCTTCATATAATTTTCTTATGTGATAGTCCTTTTCTAGCCATACTGAAAAGCCTCCGAAAAACATACGGACATACGATTTCTGAGTGCACTAAAGTTTACACGACTAGATAAACGAATGCAATTTCACACATTAAGAACAAACACCTATATCCCTATGCTACTATTACCCTAATATATTAATACCTTATATATGCCTCTATAGAATTAATGTAAGTCCCCGAATCGAAATTTATCCGCAGCCAAGCACTTTATCCCATTATAAGGGAGGATATTTCTATTCATTACAGGACACATAATTCTATCTTTCCGTCCAGTTTGGTATCACACTAAACAGAAACTCCATGTTCAGCTTTTTATATTGCGTGTCCCATTCGCCGTTGATTGTTTGATCTACAATCAAATTAGCCGTACCCGTAACATCAAAAGTTCAGTGAAATCACGTATACGTCTGGCGCTCCGTTCTCCGCTGTTGCGCTGGTCCTCTGTCCATCGCTCGTTTGCACTTCAACGCATTCTCCGTTCATTTTCCCGTCGGCCGATCGTCCCGTTTCTCCGTGTCCGTCAGATCGTCAAGCAATGAACTTTACGAACACCTGTATCCTATTTTCATATCTGTGTCGGTCATTGCTCTTTTATTCGTCCTCCTCTCAGAATGAAGTACACGATTGTTAACCCTTCTCCTTCCTTGTATTTTAATATGTAAGTTATCAAGGAATCATTAAACTGCAGTTTTTTCTGTGACACTGTCTACGTCTAATTTCTCTAATCAATTTACGATCTTCATTTGTTTCTTGAAGGACTTGTTCATTTGTCTTTCTGGCTGTCCATGGTATTCTTTGCATTTTCCTCAGAAACCACATCTCTACAGCCATCAGATGTTATTCAGCCTGACTGCTCATTGTCCACGCTTCACATCCATACAAAAGTACAGGTTCAATGTAGCATCTCAACACTCTTTTTCTCGTTTCAATTGACATCTTTTTATTGGTCAATATGTTTTTCATCTTGCTAAAGGCTACTTTTGCCATGGCGATTCTTGTTCTAATCTCTTCAAGGCATCTCCCATCAGATGTTATTACTGTTCCGAGATA
This sequence comes from Cepaea hortensis, assembly GCA_963921405.1. Lineage (NCBI taxonomy): Eukaryota > Metazoa > Mollusca > Gastropoda > Stylommatophora > Helicidae > Cepaea > Cepaea hortensis. Next base: position 118,333,273 of record OY992882.1, on the reverse strand, counting down.
ATTGTACCTGCTCACTTGTTGAAGAATATTCCCATTTACTTGTATATTACATTGTGGTATTTCGTCCTTCCTAGTGACGACCATAATCTGTGTCTTTTTACAATTTAATTCTAACCCTTTACTTGAACTTAAAGTGTATATATGTTCTGTGTGTTAATGAGACTACATGCAGTGCGAAAGAATTTCGATCGATTGCTGTTGTTGTTTTGTTTTTTTAAAGGATGCACGAAATAAGATGAACACAATCATATCACACACACACACACACACACACACACACACACACACACACACACACACACACACACACACACACACACACTAATTTGTGACAATGCAACAATTGAGTTGAGTTGTTGAGTTGAGTTGAGCTAAGAACTCACATCACTGCACTCAGGACATTTCCATATGTGCTCCGTCCCCTCGTTCAACCGCCAGGGAAGAGTCACACTATTAACCGTTCCCAACGCTATCTGATTAAAAGTTCTCCTGGTCTTCCCTCTCAGTTTTGAGATTCTACCAGAACCCCTACCAATCCCCGCAATCTCATCTTTCCACATACGGGTTCTCAATCTGTTTCCCCGACATTCTCCACCTGGTCCCACAAGCGCACGACCACCTCCTCCTTGTCCATAGGTAATCTACCATAAAGAGATGCATTCCCTGCCAGCCTATCAGCCTTTTCACAGCCCCCCCCCCCCCCCCTTTTGCACTCCTGCATGGCCAGGGCAAAAAATCCAAACAATTCTCACAATCTGTGACCTCCGAAGCGACGATAGCCATTCCACATGAAACATGCCTTTCTCCACCTTACAAAGCATACTCCTTGAGTCCATAATGAATACAGCGTGTGTTGCAGTGATCTCCTCTATCCAACGGAATGCCCCTGTTACTGTTTCCACCTCCATTCTCATGCTGGAGGTCGTAGTCTCATATGCCAGACTCTCCTAGTCGCATATAACACTATAGAAATGCAACGCCCGTAATACAAGAACAAACCACTAAACATACAGGATACATATAAACTTACACACAATACAGAATGTAACATCTCCAACACTCAATAAACCTTTGCAAAATAGAGAGAGAGAGAGAGAGAGAGAGAGAGAGAGAGAGAGAGAGAGAGAGAGAGAGAGAGAGAGAGAGAGAGAGAGAGAGAGAGAGAGAGAGAGAGAGAGAGAGAGAGAGAGATAAAGGGTATTTGGCGGGTGTGTGAGGTTGAAAGGAAACATATACATGTATTGTGTTTGTAATTTTGTAATTGCACCATTCCATCAATGTATATTATACATTATAATATGGGTGGGTGGGTGCGTTTCTCAATGCGCATAAGGCTGCTCTTGCACAGAGGAATGGCAAAAAAAATGGAATCACGGCAACCAAACCAGGGTCATATTCAGAGACGTATAATATATCGAGAACCCATGGAGTGACGAGGGGATCTGGCTGACGCTCAACGCTCAGAGGAAAGGCGAGACGGACATATAATCAGGTTGCTACTGGTACTATTGGTGTTGAAACTCTTCGCTGGCCGCTGAGGGTGGGGACGGAGCGCTTATGGGAATGCCCCAAATGCTGTGATGTCGGTTCCTAAATCAATCAATCAATCAATCAATCAATGTATATTAACGCATTTATGATTTATTTTTGGCTGAAGCACGAGTGTCGGATCCCTAACTATGTAGTGACTTTCTTTGTATGCGTGTATTCCCATAGGTTTGTTGCTTGTAGGAGAATGAAGTTAATTTTGTATTTGTGTATGAGTTTGACTATGTGTTTTTGTGTTGTGAGTAAACCTGAATATTTAAGACTAATAATAATAATTAATAATCATGGCCGCGTGGCAGATTTTCTCAGTTTGATGCAAGTCTTCAAAATGGCGCCCCTCCTTTGCTGCTATTGCGCTCCCTTATGGTGCCACCTGATGTTGCCGCCTCTGTATCATAGCACGGCACGACCCTGATAATAACCATATCATTACTCATCATAAAATAATGAAAATAAAGATAAATCGCCTTAAAACGAACACACCATTCAAGGAAGCACGTCGGAGGTGCGTAACAACCACTGGCATTTCACAAGGTGAAACATCCCAACTTCAAGGCCAGATAGGTGATCTGAAAAACAAAACAAAAAACATAAAAACAAATCAACAAACTCCTGACACAGAAGCCAACCAATGAAACCTAAAAACAAGACACCGGCAGCAACGCAAGATTTCTGGAAGAAATTAAAAAAATTAAGCGCAGCATCCAGAAAGAAGTGAAACGCATGACTCAGATAGAAAAAGAAAATAACGAAATACTACAAGCCATTCAAATAGAAAGAAAACATCCAAGAATCGAAAGGGACCTAACCTAAAACAAGCCAGCAGAAGCCACAACAAAGACTACTGGAAAACCTCAAGCTAAAGCCATCAACCAATTCACAATGACCAACGAATTCAAGGGGAAACCAGTGTTCACCCGGGAAGATAACGAAAAGCCTATACAACATAAAGGAGAAAAATCGATACATATCTCGAAGAGGTATCCAATGAATTCAACAAACTAGCTGAAAAAGAGCAAATCAGGTGGGTGGGTTGGTGCATTTCTCACTGCGCATAATGCTGCTCTTGCACTGAGGAATGGCAAAAAAGCTATCATGCAACCAACCCAAAGGATAAGTCCTTCCAAGGAATACATCCACTCAGAAAGGGACGAGCTAAGAGCCCGTAGTGACAAGCGGAAAAGCAAGAAGAAACAGACGCAAAGAGAACCCACCGGTCAAATCCAGCTGACAACACAGGCATAAACTCTGCTACATCGAAAAGTCAGCTAACACTGACACTGAACCACCACAATTATAATCAACGCTGACAAAGCTCGTTGGACGAGTGGGAAAGTTTTGTTTTTGTTTTTTACATTCGTATCGTATCGGAGCCATCGCTTTTTGTCCTTTTGGCTAAGATCAAAGTGTAGTTTCTGCACTTGATCTTGCCAGGGACACCAGCAGAGGCGGTCATCCGAATGACACACAGGGGACATGGGGCAGCTTTGACCCCTGGGGAACCGCGAGCCCTTATATATGTATATGTCTATAATGACCGACGAGAACATCAATCAATTCCGGCATGTTTTTTTAACTGTGATTCCTGGGCAAGTTTACGTTCATAGCTTTCTGAGCGACCGGCACTCATACCATGACAACCAACGCAAGGTGGGCTGCCTCCAAATCGCCCGCAGCTGTGTTTCGAACGCGATTTGCGGGATTACCAACTGCGTCCATAACTTCTTAGCCACGGAGCATGAGATAAGGACACAATTTATACAGGTCTCAATCCGTTCAAAATGTGGTGGAAATTCATATCCCACACCGGGATCAAAGTGCCAGAAAGGTCGCCAGAGAAAGAGACACCGTTTCTTCATCCTCTTGTGTGTGTGTGTGTGTGTGTGTGTGTGTGTGTTTTAAATTTCAGAAATCGCAAGTTTCATGTTCTACATTGTTATTGTCAAGTTCGGCCTTTACACACTCCTATAGCACTCCCGCACAGAAGCTTGTAAGAAAACTGTCATACTGCCTACAGTGCCCTGCGGTAGTTTAAAACATGGACAGTACATTGCCATACTTTAGGACATGGGAGTCTTGAGTCTGGGGAATTAACAGATTCAATGCCAAGCAAAAAGTAGGTTTGAACTTAACAAACATGGGTGGCGGAAAATGGGAAGTAGGGGTGTGTTAAAAGTTGTTACGCATACTTACCTACATATCTACCTACACAGCTACCCACATACTTTTTTCCTACCCACCTACCTACCTGTCTACCTTTCTACTTACCTGCCAATCAACATATCTACCTTCCTACCAATTAACTAATTTACCTAATTCCCTACAATCATACTTACCCAATTACCTACCAAAACACTTACCTTCCTATTTACTAACCAACTAAATACCTACCTACCTATATACCTTTCTACCAACCATCCTGCCAATCTACCAATCTACATACCTACCAACCTAATTACCTACTTACCATCAATCTACCCACCTATCTAGATAACCTGCCTACTACCTGCCTACTTTCCATTTGTCTTTAGTGCCTATGTGTATAATTCAACAGCCTACCTAATAAACCTACGTTCGTATATACTTACCTATTCAACAAAGCTATCAGCCTACCAACCTACCTACCAATCTACCTACTTACACAGTTAGGCACCAATAAATAGATTCCTCTTCACTGGCTGTTGAAGATGAGGATGAAGCATGTATGGGAATGTCCCTTTGTGCTATGTTCTCGGTTCTTGACACAACTCAACTAACATCTAGGCAAAACAAATAATTCCTACAATTCTCAAAGATGTTAAGTCACCGAGCACATCTCGAACAAACAATAACAATAACAAAACAAAAAACAGATAGATAAGATCTAATTACAGAAAACAGATAGATAAAATCTAATTACAGACAACCTACTACTATCAATCATACTTCACCGCTTCCCGGCTGATATTACATTTTAACCTCTGATTATAAAAAATCTGGTCCCCTTGAAGGGGCCCTTGATTCCCTAGGTGAAAGGGCAGGCAGCAATATGCCTGATTGCCCTGGCTTAGCCAAATTGCCACTTGTGCCGTTATGGTGGATTTGGCTGCGTGTATCTTTAAGTAATCTATACTACCCACGCGACCACGTGAGCGGAAGCTAGGCTTTGAGGCATGTGTTCCAGCCGTGACTATAATTAGAAGCCAAATAAAATTGCTATGGAAAGATGGCCTGTAAGGAACTAATAACGCTTGAGTTAGCGTGATAACTGTTACAATGTTACCAGTTTCCATTGCTCTTATGATCTTTATCCAGCAGTGATTTGCCACCATGGAAATATCAAGGGCGACAACAACACAAACTTGGCTTTTTGCCGCTACATTGTCATATCGGGGAATAGGACTGCCAGATCTTGTAACCGGGAAACAGACGTTTCTCTTCGAATCAAAGATGGTATATAAACTAATATTGTCACTCATCATCATCATCATCATCATCATCATCATCATCATCATCATCATCATCATCATCATCATCGTCATCATCATCATCATCATCATCATCATCATCACTATCATCATCACTATCATCATCACTATCATCATCACTATCATCATCATCATCATCATCATCATTATCATCTTCATCATCATCATCATCATCATCATCATCATGCTCATCATAACTATCATCATCACTATCATCATCATCATCATCATCATCATCATCATAATCATCATCATCATGTTTCCTGCCAGCTGGAGTAGACATTATGTTTCTCCACAGACCTCGGTGCTTTAAATCAACTCTTCTGATGATATTCCTCCATGCCACAGTCTCATTCCATCCAGCATCATTTCTCTCGGTCTGCCACTGCCTCTTTTCCTATTGACCTTTCCAGTTGTCACGATTTTCTTCAATGTATCTTTTTTCATTATATAATCAAATAACTGTTTGCCTCTTTTATATAGTTGCTTTTTTATGCATTCGCTCGCTTTGAATTCAAGCATAGTCCACACACGTGCTAGTACTTTTTTCACTGGACTGATGTTTGCATGTGGATTAGCTTTCTCTATTACCAGTGTCCCTCACCATCAGGCGAACCCACCCCGACTTCTGGGGTACTTGTACTTTACGTCCTCAAGTCAAGAACAAGGAGCCAACATTTTAGTCCAGCTGACCGGTGTAGAGGTTAAACACGTTACCTCGGTGCCAACACACTCTTATCCATTCTGCCATGCTGACCTCCATTCATATATATAATGTTCCACTTTCGTTACACTCTTTCAGGCAGTCGCTGTTAATTATTATGACAGTCCAAGGTATTCGCAACATTCAGCTCAGGAACAACTTTCCGTCACTTTCAAGCTTTTTCCTCATCTGTTCATTCGCGTTCCATGATTCACTGCCATACAGTATGACAGAGTTTATGTAACATGTCAGTATTATGCTTTTGACATTCAATGATAATGACTTAATGAAGTTAGATTCCTTTATTTTCTTAAATATAGCTTCAGCTTGACAAATTCTGCTCTTAATCTCTGTCACAGGTTAAACAGTTCTACCAACTGAAAATCGAGAAACTTCTATTTATGTATATCTAGAATTTGACAGGGGAAAAAACCGGGACTCTTGAGCGCCCCGAAAGTATTTTTCGGTACAGTAAGTTATTTTAAAAACAACCGGACTGTTCCGGGAAAACGGGATGGCTGCCAAGCCTATCTGGGAAGAGACAGCATGTAAGCGATGACCACATGTCATCATCAGCATGTGCCATACAGATTAACGTGATCAGGTTTGAGTTCTCAAGCAGATTTTACCAAGTTGCCAAACCACAGAGGCATTTATCTCTTTGGCTTTAATTTGCCCTTTTCCCTGTCATTTTCCAATTGTTACTGAGTTTAGTTGTAGTAGGCCTCTTTCAGTCCTGAAGGACTATAGAGTTGTGCCGCTAGGGAGATACCTGACAGCACCGCTGGTGACTGTATAGTTCAATGCGAGATTGACAATCCCTGTCACAGTTTCCGCAACTGTAAGACGAGGCAAGTCCCGCAGTAAGTGACTGCATTTTATGCCTGTGCCGCCTATAATTGCTGAGTTTACAAGTTCAATTATCCTCATAGCCGCGCCGGGGCTTAGGGGCAGTAAACGCGTTTCCCAATACCCCGACACACCGGGTCAAGGGTTCCAAACCGACGACCAAAACCTACCGGATACCGCCAATGATGTGTGAAGAGTTAGGCTTTCACATATTCTAGGCACGACATATAAAATGAGGGTGACAATCTCCCTTCCACATCGCTATCCCTTCCCAGACAATTTCTAGAACATTCACTGATAACCAGTTTGATCAGGCGCAGGCGAGCCCAAGCCGTACTGACTAGAAACAATGATGATGCCTCTGTTAGGGAAAGAGGGGGGGGGGGGTGCCGCTGTGGTGCAGGGTATTACGGACGCAATTCGTAATCCTACATACCGCGTTCGCCATAACTGCGGACGATTTGGAAGCAGACCACATTGCGCTGGTTTCCATACATTGGTATGAGTGCCGGTCGTTCAGAAATCAATGGCAAACTACCGAACGTAAACTTGCCTAGGAATCACAAAAAGCCAAAACAACCTGAAGGTGACTGTTATGTCCTGTAAAGGATAAGCAAACAACCTGGAGGTGACTGTTATGTCCTGTAAAGGATAAGCAAACAACCTGAAGGTGACTGTTATGTCCTGTAAAGGATAAGCAAACAACCTGGAGGTGACTTTTATGTCCTGTAAAGGATAAGCAAACAACCTGGAGGTGACTGTTATGTCCTGTAAAGGATAAGCAAACAACCTGGAGGTGACTGTTATGTCCTGTAAAGGATAAGCAAACAACCTGGAGGTGACTGTTATGTCCTGTAAAGGATAAGCAAACAACCTGAAGGTGACTGTTATGTCCTGTAAAGGATAAGCAAACAACCTGAAGGTGACTGTTATGTCCTGTAAAGGATAAGCAAACAACCTGGAGGTGACTGTTATGTCCTATAAAGGATAAGCAAACAACCTGGAGGTGACTGTTATGTCCTGTAAAGGATAAGCAAACAACCTGAAGGTGACTGTTATGTCCTGTAAAGGATAAGCAAACAACCTGGAGGTGACTGTTATGTCCTGTAAAGGATAAGCAAACAACCTGAAGGTGACTGTTATGTCCTGTAAAGGATAAGCAAACAACCTGAAGGTGACTGTTATGTCCTGTAAAGGATAAGCAAACAACCTGGAGGTGACTGTTATGTCCTGTAAAGGATAAGCAAACAACCTGAAGGTGACTGTTATGTCCTGTAAAGGATAAGCAAACAACCTGGAGGTGACTTTTATGTCCTGTAAAGGATAAGCAAACAACCTGGAGGTGACTGTTATGTCCTGTAAAGGATAAGCAAACAACCTGGAGGTGACTGTTATGTCCTGTAAAGGATAAGCAAACAACCTGGCGGTGACTGTTATGTCCTGTAAAGGATAAGCAAACAACCTGAAGGTGACTGTTATGTCCTGTAAAGGATAAGCAAACAACCTGAAGGTGACTGTTATGTCCTGTAAAGGATAAGCAAACAACCTGGAGGTGACTGTTATGTCCTGTAAAGGATAAGCAAACAACCTGGAGGTGACTGTTATGTCCTGTAAAGGATAAGCAAACAACCTGGAGGTGACTTTTATGTCCTGTAAAGGATAAGCAAACAACCTGGAGGTGACTGTTATGTCCTGTAAAGGATAAGCAAATAACCTGGAGGTGACTGTTATGTCCTGTAAAGGATAAGCAAACAACCTGGAGGTGACTGTTATGTCCTGTAAAGGATAAGCAAACAACCTGGAGGTGACTTTTATGTCCTGTAAAGGATAAGCAAACAACCTGGAGGTGACTGTTATGTCCTGTAAAGGATAAGCAAACAACCTGGAGGTGACTGTTATGTCCTGTAAAGGATAAGCAAACAACCTGGAGGTGACTTGTATGTCCTGTAAAGGATAAGCAACTAACTTTAACTGCTGTGGATGTAACGCGGACCAGTCTCTTCGGCGGGCAAGCTCACTGACTTATACGAAATCCCATGGGAAAGTCCCATGGGACGGGATGGGATGGGACATGCATAAATTACCAAGCAATGTAAATTATGTCCCATGGACAACCCTGCTTATATGTCATCGCGTTATAATATAGAGGGTTTTTATAAACTCTCATTATACTTTGTATGTAGAACAAATTTGAAAAAATGAAGTATATGATGTCAAAAAATAGGCTCGACAATCCATCGTGAATTCAAATGCAACGAATGGCTATCGCCTGCTGGAGTATTTCTTTGCACTAAAAAAAAAAAACAGAATTGTGTTATCAACGGAAGAAGTAATTTTTTCAAATGTCTTCTACATACAAAGTGTAATTAGACTTTATAAACACCTGTACTTTTATAACACACAGTTATAATCTTACTTATAATACAAAGTTATCTTCAGTAGTTATATTTCAAAGTTATATTTATCATCATCATGTGCCTGTCAGGTGGAACAGGCGTTGGTGTATCTCCGCCCTTGATGACTGGGAGCGTGTCTATTATTGGTGTTAATAAATGCCACCTCCTAAGACCTTCCAAGATATTGTTTTGCTTGTTTGTATGATTAGACAGAGGCATACGGAAACAGCTGATGAATGACAACTCATGCCCAAGTGATGTGATGATATACGTGTGTGGGTGTGTAGTGCGGGAAATGAACTGTGTGGTGCTTCATTGCACAGGATATGGGATGCTGTGTGAAAAATAGGAGAGTCTGGCGTATGATATTGCGACTTTAAGCTTGAGAATGGAGATGGAGGCTGTAATGGTGGTATTCCGATGGCTGGTAAAGAGTACATAACAACTGGTTCTGTTTGTGACATACTCACAACACCTGCTTCATAACATAGAAACTGGTATGTTCCACCTGAAATGGCTGCTGCAGTTTTAGAAAACACAAATGTCTAGAGCAGTGGTTCTCAACCGGTGGGAAATTACCCCCCTCCCACACCAGGGTGGAGATTTTAGGGCGTCAATGGGGTGGGGGAATTACAGATTGGCAGACTCAGACTGGCTTCAGAACCACACAAAACGTGATAGACCCCTTCTCTAGAATTATGTGTGAGCGTGTGGGTGGGTATATATACATATATATATATATATATATATATATATATATATATATATATATATATATATATATATATATATATGTGTGTGTGTGTGTGTGTGTGTGTGTGTGTGTGAAGGGCGAAATGACATTTTGGAAAGGAGGTTAGGGAGGCGGTGACATTCTGAACATTGAACATATGGTGAAAGGGTGCATGAGCCAAGAAAGGTTGAGAACCATTGGTCTAGAGCATATCATGGATTTCCTACTCAGGCCATGCGGGTGGGCGAGGAAACGAACATGCTGATAGACTGGCTGCTCTTGCTTCTTTGGGTGGTGAACTAGATCATGATGAAACCGATGAGTCAAGGCTCTCTGGGAGCGAGTGGACAGTGCAGAAAGTGCAGAAGAAGAAACAAAGGACTCCCACCCCCACCCCCCATCTGGCGAGACTGATTCAACGTGGGGTGAGCAGAGGGTCTTGACGACACTCGACGCGTTGAGAAAAACGCAGGCGGGCGTTCATTCATACTGCCACAGGGACCAGCAGCATGGGGAGTAATCATTGGCTGCTCAAGAAAGAGAAGGAGAACTTTTGGGAAAGTCCCGAGTGTAGTGATTTAGTATTTCTTGTGCCTTTCTGTCTGCCTTTGTCACTCCCACAACTGATCTTACCAATCGCCACGATGTGCTCCAATCCCTCTCCTCTTATTTCCTTGATGAAAGAACGTGGTCTCTTGTACATACTGCCGAGGTGATACATAGAACCTACACTTTTATATGGACGTGAAGCGTGGACAATGAGCCGACAAGTTGAAAAACATCTGATGGCTGTGGACATGTGGTTTCTGAGAAAAATGCAAAGAATACTATGGACAGACAGAGAAATCAATTACCAAGTCCTGCAAGAAATAAATGGAACAGTAAACTGATTAGAGAAATTAGTCGTAGACAGTCACAATGTTTTCGACACTTTATGAGAAGAAATAAATTGGAGAACTTGGTGACAACTGGCAATATCGAGGGGGAAGAGATTAAAAGGAAGACAGAGAAGTAAATCCTGGATGGCTTGGCCACGTGGTATGGTCGAGACAGGAACACCGAGCTGATCCACGACTCTGGCGATCGCGTGAGATGGCGAAACATGATCGCCCACGCTTGTCGGCAGGCACGGCTATTTTAAACATTTGTTGTTAGTTACTCTTGCATTCCACGGCATTCGCAACATTTGTCTCAGAAACCATACCTTACCACCTTTGCTTCGAAGATTTAATCTCATTTCTTCGTTCATATTATAAGATTCACTATCATTTTGCCGAACCGACTATAAATAACATTCCAATACTCTCAATCCGACATGATCTATCTATCTATCTATCTATCTATCTATCTATCTATCTATCTATCTATCTATCTATCTATCTATCTATCTATCTATCTATCTATCTATCTATCTATTTATCTATCTATCTATCTATCTATCTATCTATCTATCTATCTATCTATCTATCTATCTATCTATCTACCTACCTACCTACCTACCTACCTATGCTACTCTATTATGAGGCATTCCGAACTTGCCTACTCAACTACTACAGGCTTGAACTAATTGAACACAGGCAAGATAAGCACGGGGCCCACGTTGAGGATCTGATTACGACGCCAGTGATTACGATACATTTGTACCGCAGTAAAAATAAACTCATGACACAGGGCAGTAATGAAAACATTAATTCCTGGCTAAAAGTAGATTTTGTTGAACTTGAAAACTCGACACAGACATTCACCGAATCTACTCATACGATGAGTGTACATGACAACATCAACACGAGGCCTGCCAACCCACCAGCGCTCTTGGCTATTGAATACCCAATGGAGCGTATCCAAAACAACATAGAACCCAATGTTGACATTGTTGAAGAAGTACCTGCCTCAGATAACAATAGCATCTTAACTATCAATGGGCATTCGTGCGACTGTAAACAGCGCATTGAGGAACTAGAACAATCACTAAAGGCGCTCATTGTCACTGTTTCAACCAACATTGAAGCAAACAACAAGATAAGCAGTGATTACAATGCTCTCAAGACAGAAGTCGCACTCCTGCGAGACGAAAATTTGCTGCTGAGAAATACAGTTCAAATCTTACAGAATGCGTCCTCTACAAACCAAACCGATGAAGCATGTAATTCTCAAGCAACCGCTTCATCCTTGGGAAATCTTGGGGAAGCTCAATCCCACCCAGAACAGATAATCACTATGAAAACAACTCAACGCGCAGAGGAAGATAAAAAACAACAAACACCTCAATGTGCAGACGAAGATAAACAACAACAAGCAGTCTACCCCATTGACGTCAAAATAAGCAATAGGTTTGAAGTACTTCAAGAAAAGTCACCAGAAAAATTACAGTGCTTTAACATGCTGCAAACGGGCAAGACAAGCCAACAAGATACATCGGGAGGACCACATGGAGACATAAAGACTGCTGATAATCGGAAATGGATGAAACAACGGTCGAGACGTGCTGACAACCAACATGTACAGACAGCACGACCTGACTGTACACATATTATACTAGGCGATTCCTTAATGAAAGGTTTATACAGCGACAGGATGGCCACATCAGACAAAGACATTGTTTCAATAATCCCACTGCCTGGGGATGGTGTAGACCGGCTAACAGACAAGATTAGCAGGTTGGCTGTAAATCATAGCGTCAGAAGGGCAAGCGTACATATTGGCATCACCGACACCATGAACAACCAACAAATCACAGGGTCTCAACTGCTGGCACTCTTGAACGGATTACGTCACACTTTTCCTAACTCATCCATTTTCTTCTCCTCCATCATATCACCGAGTTATGGACACCAGCGCCGTCTAGCTGACATAAATAACAACATGTTGCAGAAGTTCTGTTCTCAAAACAAGATACAATTCATCAACAATACAGCATCATTCACTTCATAGGCTGGTGCACCAAAAAAGAGTCTTTACAAGGATCAAATACATTTATCTACATTGGGCACCAGTTTTCTCGCCAAGAATTTAAAATATCCAGAACGGACATACCATACATCCAATACGGGATCGCGCCGGACACTTTTAGCTACTCCTGAAACTCAAGCCAGACGACATACTCCCGTCACATCAAGTACCAATAGGACAGAAGTGTGCAGACCACTCATAACCACTGCACCTGAAATCCAAGCCAGACGGGACACTACCACAACACCAAGTCCGTTAAATACGTCGTCTTTCACACAGGAGGGTAATAATTACGAAGATATGATTCCTATTCTCCCCAGAAAGGATCCGACTCTCAGCAACAACGACGTGCCAGCACAACCTCCTGTTAGCCACCAACCAGAGGCTCTAGTTGGTAGTCATTACATACCCATGAGACATCATCAGTACCCATTAAATTGTAATCCAGAATGGTTGCACCTCACACGGTATAGCCCAGCTACACTTCGTCAAGCACTTATAATGTCGCTATACCAACAACCAACACAACCTGGTATTTACTAGCAACTTAGGACAAAGCTACACCGGATCTCGGTACAAGAAAGAGCCTCTCCTTAAACGTTTATCTGCATATTTGGTTATAACTTGATCTAGTAACGTATTAGGTTATAAGTTATTACGAACATTGACTGGTTTTGACTTTATATTAATTGATAGTACTTAGCTGTATAGCTTTTATAATAATTCTAATTGTGTTTTCACGGTGAGTGAGGGGGTCTTCACTGCTCTTCCTTACGGATCTGTGTACGTATTTTTATATATTTACAGAGATATTACTGTTTCTCTGTACTTTAGAGTGTGTTTTTGTAATAAGGGACGTAAGTTGTATTCACTTTGTGTGTGTGTGTTTTGCTTTTAAACTTGTGATTACGCATTGTTGAAATGTCTAATAAGTACGAACACTGGCTCAGGAATAATGGGCTCAGAATCGGGCATGTAAACATATGCCATCTATTAGGGAAGCTGCCCGAACTATCACTTATACTTAATCAAAATTTTCACATGTTTGGCGTTAGCGAAAGTCGATTAAATGGCAACATCTCAGATGATGACATCGTTATCAGAGGTTTTAAAACCATTAGAAGAGATCCCTATCAGAAACAAGAGACGGGTATTGCAGTTTATATTTCCAACTCGCTTAACGCCCACCGCAGGCTAGACTTTGAAACCTGTGAGATTGAGTGTATATGGATAGAGGTTAAACTTCAAAATTGCATACCGCTAGTAGTTGGCTATCTTTATCGAAACCCCAGTGCAGGAAATATCTGGTATGAAAAATTCACCACTATGATGGATGTAGTCTTTAGTAATGCTAGGGAAATAATATTGCTAGGTGACTTCAACATAGACGCTAACAAATCAAACAAAACATGGGAAAACATAATAGAGTCATATAATTTCCAACAGTTAGTCAAACAAGCCACTAGAATCACTAAATCATCTGCAACACTTATAGATCATATTTATACTACGTGTGCTGATAACATCACAGAATGTAGTGTACCTATCAATGCAATGAGCGATCACTATCCAGTATGTTGCAGGTGGTCGAAAAGGGGCACCAAAACTCCCAAACACAAACATATAAGCATAAAATATAGAAATTACAAAAATTTCAATCGATACGTCTTCTTACAAGATTTGGTCAACTCATCTCTAGATTATGTTTACCAGCTTCCTGACCCAGACGATGCTCTGGACCACTGGCTAAAGACCTTTCTAAGTATATTTGATAAACATGTTCCATTTAAGGAAGTTCGTGTTAAACATCACACAAATCCCCCGTGGATCACACAGGAGGTAGTTGAACTTATGAGAGATCGCAACAGGGCTCACAAAAATAGAGATCTAACTATGTACCGTAGTCTGAGAAACAAAGTTCAATATGTTATTCGGAAGGAAAAGAAAAACTATTTTAAGAACATAGTAATAGATAAAACCAACACTAAAGATATATGGAAAGCAATTAATACCTTGACAAACAAACACAAATCATCACAATCATTACCATCAAATCAGGTTACATGTGATCAATTCAGTAGATACTTTCAGTCCGACATAAACCAACTGAAGGCTGCAATACCAGATGCGCCTCATGACATATCTTTATTATCATCATTCTGTGAGAACAAATGCTATGGACACATTTCCTCCAACATACCGCTAATGACGACAACTGAAGTATTTACTCATCTCCGTAATCTAAAAAACAATAACTCATCAGGACTAGATGGAATTAGTAGTCGGATCCTTCGCCATGCTGCACCGGCGATCTGCGAGTCACTAACTTTTATATATAATCAATGTCTAACCAGAGGTCACTTCCCATCAGCCTTTAAAATCGCTAAAGTGTATCCTCATTTAAAAGCTGGTCCTCTAGACGATCCTCTCATGAGTAATTATAGACCAATTTCCATATTATCCTCATTATCCAAACCGCTAGAAAAGCACATCCACAAAACAACACTAGATCACTTAGTTCGCCATAAACTGATAGTTGACAGTCAGTCAGGATTTCGGCCAAAATATTCTTGCCATACGGCACTAACAAACATGATAGAAAACTGGCATCAAAATATTAACAACAATACTCTATGTGGAGCGGTGTTTATAGACTTTAGGAAAGCATTCGATATGATAGATCATACTATTCTAATGAAAAAACTAGAAACAATGAAAGTAAGTTTTAATATAGTGACATTAATAAAATCATTCTTATTAGACAGAAAGCAAGTAGTATCACACAATAAAGTTTTATCTCAAGCCATTACCATTAATATTGGAGTACCTCAGGGGTCTATTCTTGGCCCTCTATTATTTGCCATTTATATACATGATCTTCCATTAAATCTGTCGTCGTCCTGCGATCTATTTGCTGATGACTGCACAGTATATACAAACGCTGTTGATCGTAATCTGCTAGAATTATCCTTGCAACAGGAAATAAATAGTGTAGTTAACTGGAGTCATGCAAACCGCATGCAAATTAACATTACTAAAACAAAGTCTATGTTAATAGGAACCAGGCAAAGACTTCACACTCTAAACTCGCAGAGAACTCTTCAGCTGCACATTGGCAGCACGCCTGTAGAAAGTGTCACCGAGCACAAGACACTGGGTGTTATCATAGATCAAAATCTAACTTTTAACTCACATGTTCATGCTCTAGTTAAACAAATAGCCAAAAAAGTATACCAACTTGCCAAAATTAAAAATTTCCTTGACGAAAACACAAGAAAGATATTCTATACTTCTCATATACAAACACATATTGATTACTGCTCCACAGTCTGGGATGGATGCTCCAAATCAATAACAAAACGCCTATATTCACTCCAGAAAAGGGCAGTGCGTTTAATTAATGGTGAAAAGCTTACCGACAATTCTAACCTATATAAACGTCTCCGGTTACTGCCACTCCACAAGCGCCTGCTTTTTAATAAAACCAAACTAATTCACAAAATCCTATTTCAAAATGCTCCAAGCTACC
Source organism: Cepaea hortensis (assembly GCA_963921405.1). Lineage (NCBI taxonomy): Eukaryota > Metazoa > Mollusca > Gastropoda > Stylommatophora > Helicidae > Cepaea > Cepaea hortensis. Next base: position 118,317,099 of record OY992882.1, on the reverse strand, counting down.
TTTGGCCATTGTTTAAATATAACGCTAGACATAGCGAACGACTAAATATACTTCATGTCCCTAAACCTAGGATAGACTTATATAAAACAAGCTTAGCATACTCTGCCGCTCAGTTGTGGAACAATCTTCCACAAGAAATCAAAGACACCACCAATCATGATACATACATTCGCAACCTGTTTGAACACTACCTTAGTACAGACTACATTCCCCCATAACAAACAACACAAAAAAAGACAATAATGGTAACTTATCTCAAACGACAACTAGCCAAAAAACATTCCCTTATGTATGGCACGTTACACCCTCCTTAGGTATTTATAATGCCCATGTTAAACACTGCCTCAGTGAGTCATTTGTTATTGATTATTTTTCATGCGTTTTAATGTTCTTTTGTTGTCAAAAGTTGCTTCATAAGTGATGTTGAATGAAAGAATGTATGAGAGGAAATAGAGAAGAAGGGCAGAATGTCAGACGGGCCTGCGTGCCCAATTCTTAACCCTTTGAAAATAAAGACTTATTATTATTATTATTATTATTATTATCTATCTATCTATCTATCTATCTATCTATCTATCTATCTATCTATCTATCTATCTATCTATCTATCTATCTATCTATCTATCTATCTATCTATCTATCTATCTATCTATCTATCTATCTATCTATCTATCTATCTATCTATCTATCTATCTATCTATCTATCTATCTATCTATCTATCTATCTATCTATCTATCTATCTATCTATCTATCTATCTATCTATCTATCTATCTATCTATCTATCTATCTATCTATCTATCTATCTATCTATCTATCTATCTATCTATCTATCTATCTATCTATCTATCTATCTATCTATCTATCTATCTATCTATCTATCTATCTATCTATCTATCTATCTATCTATCTATCTATCTATCTATCTATCTATCTATCTATCTATCTATCTATCTATCTATCTATCTATCTATCTATCTATCTATCTATCTATCTATCTATCTATCTATCTATCTATCTATCTATCTGTCTATCTATTTATCTATCTGTCTATCTATATCCGCCACTGTCCTGACCTGGGCTGTGACGGATAACCGGACAGACGGATAACATAAATCTATTAATACATATGTACATTAACGGGATTTCATTACGGGCTTTGGACGAAAATGGGAATAAAATCCTTTAAAAGTCAATAATATATAGATATTGTATTTAATTGTACAAAACGATCAATATAAACTTTAAAATAAGAGTAGTAATGTAGAGAAATATATTATAATACTATGAACCTACGTTACTTTAAAATAATCTGTCATCTCCTTCTGTGTCTCTGAGGCACGAGCTTTCTGCACGGCAATGTTCCGTGTCTTACGCAGAAGTTGGATCTGTGTTGCATTTACCTCCTCTTGCATTTCAAACCAGTCGATGCACGTTGATAACATTGTTTCTGCTTCTGAGTGGCTAGATGTAGGTTTTTGGTTAAGAACTGATCCTTCATCTTCATCAAATTCCTCTTCTTCAATGGTAGTCACAGCTGAAACGATTTCATCATCGTTCAAAATTTCAAAGCCACCATCCATTTTGTCAACCAATCTGTTACTTCTTCTGGCCTAATGTTTCCACTGTTTATACCTACAATGCTACCAACGACTATTCACTTCCGCCATCATACCATAGTCACTTCCAGCTTTATACAGTAGGGTGTAAAACTAAACAACGGACAAACTTAAAGATGTCTATTTGTTTGTTGATACTCGCGCAAATTTTGTAAAAAGACAATGACGGATAACAGAAACTGACAGTTAAACGAGTGGCGGTTAATCGAATTTTAATTGCATTTTCAAGACTGCTACTTGGTGCTGTAAGGTGGGCCAGGAACAAACAATTTGAAAGTCGAAGTCAAGCTAAGATGATCTGGATATACAGAAGAATATGTATTCAAGGGTTTTCAAGGCTAGACGATACACTTCATTGCACCGGGTGTTATCCCATATGACTCGGCCTCTTTCCGCAGGGCGGCCTGCCAAATAGTGTCGCAAGAAAATTGCACCCGTGAACCAAATGACGAATGCTTCGGATGGTGAAGCCACTGAACCACTTCACCTCGGAGACTCTCGGGAGGTAAGTTTATTTTATTTTATTTTTATTTTTATTTTTTGGCGCTCGCTTGTTTTGAACTCAAGCATAGTCCATACACACTATTTCTAGTAGCATTAGACTGAATGTTGTGAGTGGCTTAGCTTTCCCATTTACCAGTGTCCCTCGCCATCTGGCCAACCCGTTCCGATGTAATGAAAACAAAAACAATACCTACTAGAGAGTCTAAAGATGGTGGGAAAAGAATAGATATTTGGGGAAGGAAACATAGAGACAAGTCAAATATGTTAGTAATATTTTAGACGGACAACTCGTGTACACAGTAAACTGGAAGCAAGGCTTGAGGGCAGGCGAGCAAGAGGTAGACGGAGACAAAAGTGTGAGGATAACATCAAGAGATGGACGAGCGCTGTCTGTCAGGTTGCACAGGCAGAGCGAGAGACAGAGAGTGTGGAAGATTCGTGACAGTCAACGTGCTTTGCGGAGACGGCACCTGATTAAGGAGAGTGACTTGTTACATAAGATACTTCTTCTTCTTCTTCTTCTTCTTCTTCTTCTTCTTCTTCTTCTTCTTCTTCTTCTCTTCTTCTTCTTTTGCGTTCATCCGGAGATGTTTTTTTTTCGGACGTGATTGTGTTGTGCCTGTTTACAGCAGAGCTGCGTTCTTGCGCCGTTAGGCCGACACATCCGACTTCTGCGGGCATTTGTTGACCGGGTTAACCTTCCCTGGGACATAAGATACATTTCTTTGCCTATCTCTGCCACACATCTTCAATGTGATCTTGTCATTCTCACATAAGTTTTCACTTATTGAAGAGGTTTGGTATTTTCCTTTCTATAGTGCTATTATTTTAGTGTTATCTTGTTCTTTATCACCATTGCTTCTATCTTCAAACGAACACACACACACACGCGGGCACAGACACACACATACATACAAACAGGCAGAAAGGCAGACAGGAAGGCAGACAGGAAGACAGACAGACAGACAGACAGACAGACAGACAGACAGACAGACAGACAGACAGACAGACAGACAGACAGACAGACAGACAGACAGACAGACAGACAGACAGACAGACAGACAGACAGACAGACAGACAGACAGACAGACAGACAGACAGACAGACAGACAGACAGACAGACAGACAGACAGACAGACAGACAGACAGACAGACAGACAGACAGACAGACAGACAGACAGACAGACAGACAGACAGACAGACAGACAGACAGACAGACAGACAGACAGACAGACAGACAGACAGACAGACAGACAGACAGACAGACAGACAGACAGACAGACAGACAGACAGACAGACAGACAGACAGACAGACAGACAGACAGACAGACAGACAGACAGACAGACAGACAGACAGACAGACAGACAGACAGACAGACAGACAGACAGACAGACAGACAGACAGACAGACAGACAGACAGACAGACAGACAGACAGACAGACAGACAGACAGACAGACAGACAGACAGACAGACAGACAGACAGACAGACAGACAGACAGACAGACAGACAGACAGACAGACAGACAGACAGACAGGCAGGCAGGCAGGCAGGCAGACAGACAGACAGACAGACAGACAGACAGACAGACAGACAGACAGACAGACAGACAGACAGACAGACAGACAGACAGACAGACAGACAGACAGACAGACAGACAGACAGAACTTAATTAACTACGCTTTGCTCTGAGGCCTATGAAAACGTGGCCACTTAACAAAAAAGAACTGGGTCCCTCACAAGTTCACAACTTTCTCTACATGAGAACCTCTGCTGTGATTTAGCATTGACAAGACTCCTTCCACAGCAGAGTTAAATCTCTCTAGGACAGCTAAAGAATTATTCACTTCCTAACCATGGGCCCTTTAGGCTGATCGCCCGCTGCATCTCAGCAAACCTTGGGAGGAAGTAAGATGTTTCGGAGACTCCGCCCAGAAGACTGGTCCCTTTTCCCGTAAGACACGCCCAGTTGTCATTCAAAATGTGTCCCTTGTCAGCCTCCCCGCTGTCATGCGGCCCCCTGATGACGCAGTGACAACCCGGCTTTGGTGAAATGGTGGTTTTGTTGTGTCCTGGGGGATGTGGCAGTGGGACATGAACTGCGGGTTATGCCCGTGTAGAGAACATCCTGTCGCGTGAACTGACGAGGTCGATAAACGACGCAGGAGGGACAGCTGTCAGAAATGGGCGTGGTTATGTGTGTCTATTCCAACAATGGTACACTGCCTGTGTTTTGTTTTTTCCCTTCTCTGTTGGCGCTTGACGTGCTGGCGATATTTTTGTTGTCTGTTGCCATCTTTCACCAACATCACCGCAACAACAACCACCCACTCCACACGAATGTGGCAGTTTGTTAACGACATATTTGCGACTTCGCATTAGAACGAATTGTGGCATGAATTTGACGCACAATCTGAGTAGGCAAGGACTAATCACTGACTTGGGCCATTCGCTGTGCGAAACGTCAAACTTGAACAGTAACTGCCAAATCGTGTTTCTATCAGCTGCTATTGATGTTTGGACCAGAGCTGTACTGGGTTGGGATTTTCAGTGCCTTCTATAGCATTGGACTAATTCAGATATTGGCCATTCGTGTTAAAAGGACTAATTCAACGAGTAATAATTCGTATTTATACGGCTAGTCTAGTTACCAATAAATCAAATCCTTTGGATAAAATCACAGAAAAATCGTTTGCATGCAATTCAAAGACCAAATATTCTTACAGTTTTTGCCAATTCAAAAAGAAATTATGTGTATGATTAAGACTAATTCAAAGACCAGGAATTTGCTGTTAACTGTCAACAAAGCGTTTCAAACCTTGACCAACTAATAAACACAGGAGACAACAGTCGTGCATAATGTTGGCAACAACTTCTGTGAAAGCGTGATATCTTTATTCATCAAAATGGAATCTGGATTTTAAAAACATAGCCCACATTTGAATCCATTGACTCGACTTGTTTTACCGGTAACTATTATTTTCGTATATTTCTAAATTATTCGAAAATTGTGTTTTGTTCATCACCGCACACGCCACAGTTTTTGAGGACTACAAAAACTTCATCAAAAGTTCTCGAAAAGTTCTTGGAAACTTGTAGAGTCGCAAAAAGAACTGACGTATTTCTACGCTGTACATAATTGCGAAAGCGGCAGCATGTATTTCATATACATAAGTCGTTAGTGGACGCTGAAAACAATATGTCTTCTGGTGAAATGTGAAGGCAAAACGGAAGCCAGCCAAGAAGTAATGATTGACGGGAATTCAGATATTTGTTGGGGAATTTCAAATTCAACTATCAAACTTCACTTCTGCTTGTAAGGTAAGTTTGCTGTCTCGTGTGGCTATGTGATGAATACATAACATGTCATTGTCGTGTTCTTGTTTGTGTTTTCTTCATAAAAGATAACAGATGTCACCCGTAAATATGGATGACAAATTTAGATGTTGTTATTTTATACACGGCGTGTGGCTGTCAATGCAGTGATGTCATATTTACTGTTGCTCCTAAGACGAATGTTGTGAATTCCTTGGACTGCCAAAGTAACTAACAACGATTGCCTCAAAGAGGCTAATGAGACTATAACATTGTATACAACAATTAGAAAGAGACAAACAGCTTTCTTTGGTCACGTAATGATAAGAGAAGCACTGGAGAACATCGTGACAACTGGACAGATCGAGGGAAAGACAGGGAGAGGCAGACGAAGAGAAATGATGTTTGATGGATTGAGACGGTGGAATGGAGGAATATCATCAGCAGAGTTGATCCAGAAAACCATAGACCGAGATCTGTGGAAAATCATGAACTCCTACGTCAGCCCTATTGGCACTTTACGATGATGATGATGTTGTGAAGATGCCACGTGTCATCTGTCATAGTACGGATATCGTTATCTGTAGTGTATGAACGTGATCAGTCTATTTTACTGTTATTGTTATTTGTTTTATCATCGTCATCTTTGTCAAGTGCCTCGCCAGCTGGCAAATGCGTTCATATTTAGTTCTTTCTCTCCGTGTGATTCCGTGGTACCAGTTTAGTCTCACTATTCCGCACATACACCAGTTAATGAATTTTTGCAGTTTATTTGTAAAACTTTTAGTCGTTATCCATCTTTTTTACCCGTATAGTAATGCCGATTTAACATTTGAGTTGCATATTATAAGTCAGATGTTTAGTTTAATTTCCTTCTAAACAATTTTAGAATGTTGGATTAGAGAGTAATGACTGTCAATGTCTGACGTCAGACAAGGCACCCGAAGAAGATGCGGAAAGGGCACGTTTGCATCATGATCATTAAAGCCTTTCCTTTGTGTTTGGGATCTCTGCAAATAAATTTGTGTGCACTGTATTCATGTGTCCTATCCCACCCGCTTCGCCCTATACATAGTCTGCATCCTTCCAACTGAGCCACGAGAAAAGCAGCCCCATTCACTAGTGCCCAGATGAGGGTATAGTGCTGGGCCTTAATTTCTAGCCCAAACTGCACCCGACGGTTGATGTGGTTAGTACCACGCTGTTAGAGTGACCTCAGTAAAAGCTTACTGATACCTGTGTTATAGTTCGATAGCAAAAGAGAAACATTCTAAGTCGGTGCCTGCGCAGAAGCGAATAAATAAATTGGCATGGGTAAATCACTTATTTGTAGCTTAGAGAGAACACTAGACAGATTCCAGGGAATCAAGACTCGGGAAATGACACAGACGTTGGATTGAACACACATTGAGTACACTTGATGTATAACCTATCTATTCTTCTTCCTCTTCTTCTTTCGTTCGCTTGAAATATGTCTATAACTGCAATGTTGTCTCTTGTATGAATTTAACAGTCTTTTTTAGTTCACACAGCGATCCATAGAGTTTATCTTCCACTGTCGTCTCTCTAGGCCAGAAAGTTTGCCTAGATGTGTTATATTTTGGGCAGTGTTGGAGTTAACCTATCTATAACCACAAGGTCCTTTCTCTGTTAACCACATGGCAAACGAAATAGATGAGACGTAAGAACTATATTTTTTCCCTGCATATCCTTTACAGGACATTGCAGTCAACGCCATCATTTTTCAGATGCTGTTGACGTCTTGGCAAGTTTTACGTTCAGTTGTTTGCCATTGCTTTCTGAATGACCGGCTCACATACCTCCGTAAGTAACCAGCGAGACGCAATCCGCTGCCGAATCTCGCGCAGCTGTGTTTCGTGCGTGGATATATGGGATTCCAAACGTAGTACCTTAACACCTTCGCCAGGGAGCCGGCAAGAAAAATATGGTGAATATAATTAGAGACATGGGTGAATAATATGGCCAGAGCACGGAGGGAGCTGCAGAAGATAGACAATGATAGACTGGCTTGCCATAAGCTGGTTGACAGGCTATGCTCCAATCAGAAATAAAGGACAGGAGAAGAAGAAGAGGACCCATCTTATAAGGCTGGGTCGAGCCTGGAGACTTGTGATCATGAAAAGATCGCGCCTTGCCAGGTTGTGAACTCTAGACCTATAATCCCGGCAGACGAGAGACCAAGCCCCTAGGCCATGTGGGTCCTGTAGTTAGGTAGTTGCATATCCTTTACATGACATGGCAGTCAACCCCATCATTGTTTGGCTGTTCGTGATTCCTAGGCAAATTTACGTTCAGCCAGTAGTTTGCCATTGTTTCTGAAAGACCGGCACTCATACCATTTCATAAAAACCAACGTAAAGCTGTGTTTCGAACGTGGGTATGCGGGATTACGAACTGCGTAATCCCTTCGCCACGGAGTCGGCTTCTATAATGTCCTATAGTGCGCCTACTAATGCCGAAGTAGACATTTTTCTTATATACTACTCACTAGCACCTTACCATCTCGACAGACCGTTTTTGTTACATGGTGCTTCAAAACAAATATAATACTAACCTATCGCTCTTGGTCTCTCCCTGCAAGATACATGAGTGCTACAACGTGTATTTTTAATGACTGCAGTATTTAAAAATATTTCCGGTGGAAGTTTTGTATTGACCTATTATGTTACATGTACTTTGCAGAGGGTGAATACAAAACTTGGACCGGCAATATTTTCAAACACTAAACGGTTATAAACAATACACCCTATATATAAGGTGTTGACCCCATAGTTGTGTTGACCAACCGGCCCTCGATGGCTGGTGTGATCAGTATCTTGCCGACCGAAATGACCTGCTAGTTCATCTCCTGGTACTCAGTGTAGTCCACCTTGATATAACAAATAATTTAATTTAGAAGTTATATGCATCTCTTTAACAGGACGATCCTAGTCGATCCTAGCATTTTTAACTGTTTGTGATTTCTTGACAAGTTTTTTACGTTCAGTAATTTGCCATTGCCTCTGAACGACCGGCGCTCATACAATTGTATTAAAATATAGCAAGGCGGCCTATTTTTAAACCTCCCACAGTCGTTTATATCTCATATTAACCATTATAATTAGCCATTCGAATTAACGGTTCATATCTATAATCCACAGGACAATTAACAATGCATTAAAAATAATAATTGTCAAATGTTTCGTATATTCGACACTATTGTATGGCGCGGAAGCCTGACATTAAACAAGCAACTAGAAAGTCGAATAGAGGCCCTGGAGATGTGGATATTAAGAATGACGATGTCGTATTTCACGGAAATAAACACAATCAAATACAGAGGTTCTAGACTAACTGGGAATGAAAAGAGAGTTGAAAAGAGAGTTGATTGGAGATCTATTGCAGCCAACCTTCGTTGTAGAGATGGCACCTGATTGATTGATTGGGTTGATTGATTGATTGATTGATTGATTGATTGATTGATCAATAATCAACATTAACCACTTAAATTAATCGTTGACATTAACCATTCTTATTCATAATTCAAATTAACCATTCATAATAACCATTAAAGGTCAGTACAGATAAGAGCTCTCGTCCTCAAACCTCCGGTGCATTGATGCCGAGATAGCGGGTCCAACACTTACACCGGCAATTGTAATAAAAATGTTGACTTCTCGTCCTTGACTAATGGACGTAAATACACAAGTACTTTAGAAGTTGCAGTGGGTTTGCCTGATGGCGAGGGACACTGGTAATAGGGAAAGCTAATCCACACGTAAATATCAGTCCAGTGCACTAGAAGCAGTATCACGGGGTGCGGACTACGCGTGAGTTAAAAAAGCAAGCGGAAAGCAATTATATATATATATATAATTAAACGGCCTTGTACAGAATCTTCAGTAATGGGAACTCAATGTCATTAACCAGATTTCAAAAGTCCAGATTATTACTTCGTGTTACGATCCAGCCTGAAATGGTTTTCAGGAAATTGCGTGGGAAGTAAAAACGGCCGGCATGATACTGACCACATCAGCCATCGAGTGACGATTGGTTTCAACAAATATGGGGAATAGCACCATATACCCTAAACATGTCCAGGAGTGAAAAGTGGTCATTGGCTGGACTTGGATATATTTGGAAAAGGTCACTGCATAGTTACTGTCAGTTTTCTGCTTTCGTTTGGTTGGTTGGTCTTCTTCTTCTTCTTCTTCTTCTTCTTCTTCTTCTTCTTCTTCTTCTTCTTCTTCTCTTCTTCTTCTTCTTTCTTCTTCCTTCTCTTCTTCTTCTTCTTCTTCTTCTTCTTCTTCTTCTTCTTCTTCTTCTTTCTTCTTCTTCATCTTTTCTTCTCTTCTTCTTCTTCTTTCTTCTTCTTCTTCTTCTTCTCTTCTTCTTCT
>OY992882.1:118279761-118307065 GCA_963921405.1 Cepaea hortensis | reverse complement strand
CAACAGAAGACCAGTGCACTGAGAGCATGCATATTTATTGGTGGCAGCATTCCAACAAAAAATCTGATCATTCAGGAATTAGCTGACAAGTACACATGAACCTTAGAATAAACGTGCTGCAGAAGATTATTAAAAGTTCATTAGCTGGGACTGAGAATAAACAAATCTACTCAAGAACAAACAAATCTGCCCTAAGAGAATAAACAATTCTACCCAACAAGGACAAACAACTCTGCCATACGAGAATAAACAATTCTACCCAACAAGGACTATCAACTCTACCATACGAGAATAAACAATTCCTACCCAACAAGGACTATCAACTCTACCATACGAGAATAAACAATTCTACCCAACAAGGACTATCAACTCTACCATACGAGAATAAACAATTCTACCCAACAAGGACTATCAACTCTACCATACGAGAATAAACAATTCTACCCAACAAGGACTATCAACTCTACCATACGAGAATAACAATTCTACCCAACAAGGACTATCAACTCTACCATACGAGAATAAACAATTCTACCCAACAAGGACTATCAACTCTACCATACGATAATAAACAATTCTACCCAACAAGGACTATCAACTCTACCATACGAGAATAAACAATTCTACCCAACAAGGACTATCAACTCTACCATACGAGAATAAACAATTCTACCCAACAAGGACTATCAACTCTACCATACGAGAATAAACAATTCTACCCCAACAAGGACTAACAACTCTGCCATACGAGAATAAACAATTCTACCCAACAAGGACTAACAACTCTACCATACGAGAATAAACAATTCTACCCAACAAGGACTAACAACTCTACCATACGAGAATAAAACAATTCTACCCAACAAGGACTATCAACTCTACCATACGAGAATAAACAATTCTACCCAACAAGGACTATCAACTCTACCATACGAGAATAAACAATTCTACCCAACAAGGACTAACAACTCTACCATACGAGAATAAACAATTCTACCCAACAAGGACTATCAACTCTACCATACGAGAATAAACAATTCTACCCAACAAGGACTATCAACTCTACCATACGAGAATAAACAATTCTACCCAACAAGGACTAACAACTCTACCATACGAGAATAAACAATTCTACCCAACAAGGACTATCAACTCTACCATACGAGAATAAACAATTCTACCCAACAAGGACTATCAACTCTACCATACGAGAATAAACAATTCTACCCAACAAGGACTATCAACTCTACCATACGAGAATAAACAATTCTACCCAACAAGGACTATCAACTCTACCATACGAGAATAAACAATTCTACCCAACAAGGACTATCAACTCTACCATACGAGAATAAACAGTTCTACCCAACAAAAACGAGCAAATCTACTCAACATGTTGGGGGGGGGGCGCAAAGAGGACGCAGGGTAGACAAGGCATGGAGGAACAACGGTATCAGAAATGATTGGCAGCACAAGAGCCATAATTATGTAGGCAGATATGATTACTACCGCCACATGACATGGGCTATGAGAAGAAGAAGAAGAAGAAGAAGAAGAAAAGAAGAAGAAGAAGAAGAAGAAGAAGAAGAAGAAGAAGAAGAAGAAGAAGAAGAAGAAGAAGAAGAAGAAGAAGAAGAAGAAGAAGAAGAAGGAAGAAAAGAAGAAGAAGAAGAAGAAGAAAGAAGAAGAAGAAGAAAGAGAAGAGAAGAAGAAGAAGAAGAAGAAGAAGAAGAAGAAGAAGAAGAAGAAGAAGAAGAAGAAGAAGAAGAAAAAGAAGAAAAAGAAGAGGAGATGGGGGAGGAGGAGGAGGAGGAGGAGAAGCAGATACCTGAAAATGCCTTATGGGATTGAAAAAGATCCTTATCTCTATGGTTAAATAAAATGGAATTCGTTTTCTGCCTCTATTCTTAGAACTAGGTTTAGTCTGCACTTTGGTCACATAGGTACTGAGAGTCAATGCCCTTGTAACGGGTACAAATAGTTCATGATTTGTATGTGATTCTACGAAACCAAATGAACCAGCTCGGAACTCCCTGGTATCTCATCACTTTGTAGTATTTTCATATGATATGATATGAAAGTATAGAGTGTATCTTTAATGACTGTGCAGTATTTGAAAATATTGCCGGTCCAAGTTCTGTATTCACCCTCTGTAAAGTGCATGCAACATAAATAGGTAAATACAAAACTTGGACCGGCAATATTTTCAAACACTGTACAGTCGTTAAAAATACACCCTGTATAGAGGGTAGCATGAGGCCACGCACATAAAAAAAAAAAAAAAAAAAACAGAGGATGAAAAATATAATGGCGGAAAAATGATGCAATGGATAGTACATGATTACATGGTCAGTTCGGTTTCTGGCCGCTGTTACTTCCTAGACCAGTGGTTCTCAACCTTTTTCGGCCCGTGCACCCCTTCACCATATTTTCAGAACGTCATTCCCCCCTTTTGTATTTCCTACCTAAAAATCCCGCCCCTGCCCCTACACAGTATATGTAACAATGAAAGCTAAATTTTATAGCACATACTAAAACAAGTCTAGACGTCCACATAAAACATGATTTGTGGGTCTACTTACCTTATAAATTGAATTTTATAAAGGGGAGACGTACAGAACAGTACAGTATGTAGGGAAAAACAATATCAAGTAATCAGTTCTTGTATTAACGCGATTTTGAAATAATCTTAATCCCCCCCCCCCCCCCCCTGGAAACTCTAAAATACCCCCTGGGGGAGGGGGGAATTCCCCACCGGTTGAGAACAACTGTCCTAGACAGTTCCTATAATAATCTGAACGTTCGATGCCCACTTTACCAGGCTAGGTCCACCGCAACCACAGTAGCCAGCACGTCTGCACTTGGGGACGTCAATTACAAGTAGCTCAGAAGTCGGAGTTGGTTCGCTTGATGGAGAGGGACACTGGTATTAGGGACAGCTAGCCCACTCACCAAACTTAGTGTGCACTACGGTCTAGTTGAAAGCAAGCGAACGAGGGAGGTGGGGTATCAATTAACATAAAACAGGCTGAGTGTACGTATGTCACAACTACATCGAATAACGATGGGAGAGGGGGAGGGGGTGAAAACTGTGATCATGAACAGCCCGTTTTGTCCCGTGTTTGATCTTTCGAAATGTCTCGCTTTAATAAGCCATAAGTCCTGACTCTGTTGTTGTCATGCGTCAATAATATATCACATCGTGAATCCATCTATGGGTTGGTTTCTTCTCCCTTCGCTTCCCGGGTACACTTCCCTCCGTTGATATCTTTTCCAAACAGTCGTGTATTTTTACATGTCACAAATATTTCGTTGTCTTCAGGATCAGCTGTCACAATAACCAATATTTTCAATGCTGTAGGAACGAATGAACAAACCAACGAACAAACAAACAAATGAACAAGAGGTCGGACTAGCGAACGAACGAACGAACGAACGAATGAACTTTATTTTCAAAGGGTCACAAATTTGGCGCGCAGGCCGGTTTTACATTCAGACCCTTTCAACCAGGCATCTTTCGCACATCAGTTATCTATTCATCAGTTTTACAGAGAGAAATAAAACATTGTCAAATAAATGCTGTGCGCATAAAAAATGCAAATTTCTATGTTGTCAAACACGCAGATGTCTTGTTTGGTACGCTTGTTGATCTTGGTTGGGTAGATTTGTTGATTCTCTGTCCCAGCTAATGAACTTTCAATAATCTTCTGCAGCACTTTTATTCCAAGGTTCATTTGTGCTTTTCAGTTGATTCCTTAATGATCAGATTTCACGTCGGAATATTGCCACGTGAAATATGCATGCTCTCATTGTACTGTCTTCTGTTGTTTTAACTGATCCACTCCATGAAGGTTTCAATTCCGTGTTTTTTGTTGTTTTTAGAGCAATGTTTGCTCTAGCGGACGAGTTAGCGAAGTTGATGGGGAACTGCGCTGATAATCTCAAGAGTATGTTCGGGCGAGGAGTCGACGTCTTGGCTCGTTGCCTGTTAAGTGAGGAAAGGATTCAGGCCTACAAAAACGTGGTGGCCCTAGTGTAGGGAGTATCCGAGGGTTAACGTCTTTCTCCGTAATCCTGTATATTCTCGTAAGTAACGTAACCTGAGCGAGAATCGGTAGCGGTTCTCGCCGCGTTGGTAACTTACGGGTTATGTGAGCCGGCCGCTCAGAAAGCAATGGCAAAACTACTGAGAGTAATCTTGCCTAGTACATCAACAGCAGCTGAAAATGCTGATGTTGACTGCAACGTCATGTAAGAAGATTTGCAACAATAAAAAAAAGTTTCAAAACATTGCCGGTCCAAGTTTTGTATTCACCCTCTGTAAAGTTCATGCAACATACTAGGTAAATACAAAACTTGGACCGGCAATATTTCAAACACTGCGCAGTCATTAAAAATACACCCTATACATCACAGACCTATAATACGAAACTGCTTCAGGCTAACTTAATGTTATTATTAATGTTCGTTGTTTGTTTAATTTCTTCCATCACATTTCCATTGTCAGCCAGAAGTGAACCTACATGTTCAAACCTGGTCACTTTCTGTAATCTCTGTCCGTAACTATAGCTTTACATTTTTATGTTGTCATGATATGACAACGGTGAAAGCAGTGAAGAAAGTATAGAGGAATTTTATAATGACATGGAGTCTGCTTTAAAGAACTGTAAAAAATCAGAAATAAATATCATAATGGGTGATTTCAACGCAAAAATAGGAAAGCAAAGCGATGGATACAGTGTAGGCAACCATGGTTTGGGAGAGAGAAATGAAAGAGGTTACAGACTTGTAGAATGGGCAAAAGAACAAGAATTGGTTGTAGGAAACACCTGGTTTAAACAACATCCTAGAAGATTATGGACATGGAGGAGTCCAGACAGCAGGATTAAAAACCAGATAGATTACATCCTGATAAGCAAAAGGTTTCGAAATGCATTAACAGTTGTAAAAACAGTTCCAAATGCAGACTGTTACAGTGATCACAGATTAATTACTGGCACATTGAGGGTAAAGTTAAAGAAAGTCAAGTATACAGCAGGAAACCCTAAATATGACTTGTGCAAATTGAAAACTGACAAAGAAATACAAGATAATTTTAACATAGAAGTAAAGAACAAATTTGATTTATTGTCTGATCTAGAGATCCTATTTCAAGATGTAGATGATCAATGGGAAATGCTGAAGAATTCAATCAGTTGTGCAGCAGAAAAAACTATTCCAAAAGTAAAGAAAGTTGGCCGTAAGACATGGATGACTGAAGAAATTTTACAACTAATGGAAACAAGAAGACAGAACAAAAATAATCCTGCCAAATATGAAGAAATTCACAGAAAAGTCAGAACCTTATGTAAGGAGGCTAAAGAAACATGGCTTGAGAAAAATTGCAGAGAAATTGAAAAACAACACAACAGTAAAAATGCGAAACTAAAGCACAAAAGAATTCAGGAGATTACTAATCAAAGAACACGTACATCAGCAGGCTGCCTAAAGACAAAAGATGGAAGAGTCATAATAGAAAAAGATCAGATTTTACATGTATGGTCAGATTACGTGAAAAACCTTTATGACGATAGCAGAGACGAACAATATATTGTTCAAAATAACAATGAAGGGCCAGCAATTTTGAAGATGGAGGTTCAGAATGCTCTTAATCATATGAAATCTGGCAAAACCCCCGGTCCAGACAGCGTCACAACAGAAATGATTAATGCTTTAGAAGAATATGGAATAGATAAAGTTACCAGTCTGCTTAATACAATATATGATACTGGAAATATACCTCATGAGTTATGTAATTCTGTATTTATTTCAATCCCAAAGAAATCAGGAGCCTTGGAATGTGATCAACATCGAACAATTAGTATAATGAGTCACATCACGAAGATTTTGCTAAGAATTATCATGCAAAGAGTTAGGAGGAAAATACAACCTGAAATAGGAGAAGAACAATGTGGGTTTGTGGAAGGCAAGGGTACAGTAAATGCTGTGTATATACTGAGAAACATAATCGAACGTTCTATAGAAGTAAACAAAGATCTACACCTTTGCTTTATTGACTACACAAAGGCTTTTGATAAAGTGAGACATGTCAACATGATAAGGATGCTTGAAGATCTACAAATTGATGGAAAAGATCTTAGACTTGTAAAAAACATATATTGGAAACAACAAGCTGCCATAAGAGTTGATAATGAAGTAAGCCAATATCAGCCTATTAAAAGGGGTGTGAGACAGGGATGTGTAATGTCTCCAGATCTGTTTTCCCTGTACAGTGAAAGTATTTTCAGAAATATTGAAGATATGGAAGGAATCAACATTGGGGGACGATGCATCAATAACATTAGATATGCAGATGATACTGTCTTGATTGCAGACAATGAACTGGACCTGCAACATTTAGTAGATGCGATTGTTACACACAGTGAACAACTAGGGTTAGAATTAAATTGTAAAAAGACACAGATTATGGTCGTCACTAGGAAGGACGAAATACCACAATGTAATATACAAGTAAATGGGAATATTCTTCAACAAGTGAGCAGGTACAATTATCTCGGAACAGTAATAACATCTGATGGGAGATGCCTTGAAGAGATTAGAACAAGAATCGCCATGGCAAAAGTAGCCTTTAGCAAGATGAAAAACATACTGACCAATAAAAAGATGTCAATTGAAACGAGAAAAAGAGTGTTGAGATGCTACATCGAACCTGTACTTTTATATGGATGTGAAGCTTGGACAATGAGCAGCCAGGCTGAAAAACATCTGATGGCTGTAGAAATGTGGTTTCTGAGGAAAATGCAAAGAATACCATGGACAGCCAGAAAGACCAATGAACAAGTCCTTCAAGAAACAAATGAAGATCGTAAACTGATCAGAGACATTAGACGTAGACAGTCACAATTTTTTGGGCATGTTATGAGAAGAAATGATTTGGAGAACTTGGTGACAACTGGTAAGATCGAGGGGAACAGACCAAGGGGAAGACCTAGAAACAAGTATCTGGATGGCTTGGCCTTGTGGCATGGTCGAGACAGAAACACGGAACTGATCCACGACTCTGTTGATCGAGTGAGATGGCAGAACATGACCGCCCACGCTTACCGGCATGGCACATGATGGATGGATGGATTTGACCACGTCAGAAAACGAATACCGACTGGTGTATACTTCTTCTTCTCCGTTTGTCCGAAATGTCTGTTTGGGGCGTAATTGCGTTGTGCATGTTTACAGCAGAACTGCTATATTTGCGTCTTTCAGCCGACACATCCGACTTCTTCAGGCCTTTGTTGACCGTGTTAACCTTCCCTGGCGACTGGTGTGTACGCATATGGATCCTGCACCATATATTTCTCCCATATATCTCAACATATATATCTATATGTCTCCCTGGCCAAGGGGTAAGCAACTTTCTTCGTAATCTCGTATATCCACGTGATTAACGTAACTTGTGCGAGAATCGATAGCTGTTCTCGCCGCGTTGGTGACTGACGCGGTATGTGAGCCGGCCGCTCAGAAAGCAATGGCAAACTACTGAGCGTAATCTTGCCAAGACATCAACAATCAGCTGAAAGATGCTGGTGTTGGCAGCGATGTCCTGTTAAGGATATGCGAACAAAACACACCATATATCCAACGCACCTTTATTCGCGATTAAGTGTCTTATTGTTATCTTGTTCGTCAGAACTTTTTCGCTCGCTCGCTCGCTTTGAACTCAAGCGTAGTCCATACACACTATTTATGGTAGTGATGGACTTAATTTTGCATGTGGGATAGCTTTCCCTATTAACAGTGTCCCTTGCCATCAGCCGAACCCACTCCGACTTCACAGGTACTTGTAATTTACTTCCCCAAGTCAAGGACGACAGGTCACCATTTTAGTCCAGCTGTCCGGTGAAGGGGTTGAACCGCTAACCTCAGCATCAGCACACCGGATGTTTAAGAACACGTGTTCTTACCCATTCGGCCATGCGGACCTGCTTCGTCAGAACTAATCTTCGCCTAGACTTGTTATGTTTCATACTCTCCAGTGTTTCGATCAATGGGTAAATTTATGTTGGTCACGAAGTATAGATAGCAAGTGGGAGAAATTAGACGGCGGGGAGACAGTAAAGAAATGACCCAACTGTAACAAGGGCAATAAATAAAATGTTTGCATATCCTTTACAGGGCATTGCTGTCAACATCAGCATCTTTCAGCTGATTATGGATTTTTTGGCAAGCTTACACTCAGTAGTTTGCCATTGCTTTCTGAGCAGCCGGTTCACATACCCCGTAAGTTACCGATGCGATTCGAACCACTGCTGATTCTCACCGTCGTCACGTTACTTACGAGAGTATACGAGATTACGGAGAGAAGTCGCTAACCTCTAGGCCAGGAAGCCGGCAACAAGGGCAAGGAATAGCTAATTTAGTGAGTGATTTGTGTAAATAATTGCTCTATGAAAGCTGAACGTGTGAAAAAAGTGTCTTTCGATGTGTGAAAATAAAACAAGGCAAAATAATGAAAGGGGTACATTAAAAAAGGAAATTACAAATATAACAGACAGACAGACAGACAGACAGACAGACAGACAGACAGACAGACAGACAGATAGACAGACAGACAGACAGACAGACAGATAGACAGACAGACCGACCGACCGACCGACAGAAAGAAAGAAAGAAAGAAAGAAAGAAAGAAAGAAAGAAAGAAAGAAAGAAAGAAAGAAAGAAAGAAAGAAAGAAAGAAAGAAAGAAAGAAAGATGCAACACCAATTGACACGTGTCTATAACATAAATTGTTGATAACCACCAATTCGTCAGTCCCCAAGTGAAACAATATGGCCGCACACTCTCCAATCCGGTGTTCTCCTAGAGATGGCAATCAAATCATTAATTTAACCAACTGTTTTTCGCCCCAGAAGCTCAGCCAGAAACTCAATCAATTAACATGTATGTTATAGCAAAACAATTACAGAAACTGATTGACTTAATTTATTTCTTAAATCAACACTCTGGACCTGCAACAAATTTGCCATTTGCAATAGTTTGTCCGGTTTATCTTTTTTACATTTCCCATATTTAAAGTTTACAAATTAACGAGACGGCCATTACTTTTATAATTTGTCACAGTGTATGCGATTGGCTAAAAACGATGCATTTAGAGTTATCTCAATGCTGTTAACGTATCACTAGATTCGTAACAAATCAACGGATGTGGAAATTTAATAACAATTGACTTTAAATGTTTCTCACTTAAACGACGACATTTAAGATCTTTTAAGTGGTAGTGCGCCGGCTCCATGGCCGAGGAGTTAGCAGCTTTCTCCGCTAACCCCGAATACTCTCGTCACGTGACGCGACGAGAATTAGCAGTGGTTCGAATCGCAAAAGTGACTTATGAGAGTATGGAGCCGGTCGCTCAGAAAGTCGTGGCGTGCTGATGAGCGTAATCTAGCCTAGGAATCAACATACAGCTGAAAGATGCTGGTGTTGACCGCAATATCCTGAAACAGGATGGAAACGCGGGGGGAAAAAAAAAAGTGGTAGTGCGAATCTCATCATCTCATCTCATCATGTTTCTCTTGTACCTAGTGGTGTCGAGGTGAAGCATAAACAGAGGGAGAGTGCCTGTGTATGGGCTTCATATATAAAGGTTTCCTTGGTCTCTGTAATTCCCTCTATCTATCGTTTAGGGCTTCTTCCTCTGCTTCCGTCTGGTCTATACATCATTGCTTGTTGAGGTATACTGTTATTTCGTAATTTAGTTATATGGCCACACCACTTAACCTGCTGTAGTGCGAATCTGACCGGTCTCCCTGTCGTAGAGTTTAGGACGTTGTTCGTAACCCCGTATACTCTCGTACGAAACACAGCTGCACGAGATTCGGCAGCGGATCGTACCGCGCTGATTACTTACGGGGGTATGTGAGCCGGTCGTTCAGAAAGCAATGGCAAACTACTGAACGTAAAACGTGCCAAGATATCAACAGCAGCTGAAACATGCTGGTGTTGACTGCAATGTCCTGTAAAGGATATGCGAAAAAAATGCGAATCGTTATGCAAATTAAGTTGCAGGCAGAAGGCTTGATGTTCACCACATCACTATTCGAGTGCGCTCGCCTGTCCACACGGTGGTCATTGGTTCCATTCTCATCGGGACGGATTCGAATTTGTAAAATTTAATTGGGCTTAAATCTATCCATCCTTCATGTTCCATGCCAGTAAGCGTGGACGGTCATGTTTCGCCATCTCACTGGATCACCAGAGTCGTGGATCAACTCAGTGTTCTTGTCCCGATCATGCCATGTGATCAATCCATCCAGCTATTTACTTATCTGTCTTCTCCTTGGTCTCTTCCCCTCGATCTTGCCAGTTGTCACCACGTTCTTCAATTGATTTCTTCTCATAACATTGCCAAACAATTGTGACTGTCTGTGTCTAATTTCTCTAATCAATTTACGATTTTCATTTGTTTCTTGTAGGACTTGGGCTTAAATGGGTACCCGGAAATATCTTCAGAAGTAAAGGCGAGCGGTGGGACACTGACCACATCAGCCACCGGGTGCCGACTGGTCTATACAAATATGGGTGTAGCACCATATACCCAAATGCGCTTTAAGGCGTGTCCTTTACTTTTACTGAACACTTGGATGGTCTATTAAAAAATGTGACTCCACAGTGGCGTAACTAAGGGTGGGTACAATGAGCCCTACTGCTCCGACTGTGTTCCATTTTCGAAAAGTGGCGCCTTTTTCATTTGTGCGATAAACGTCATCCCGGACGCCCAATTAGATGTGTCATGGCGCCGTGTTAGATATGTCATGGCGCTACTTTATATTCTCTCGCCCCCTTACGTAAAAAATTTCTACGCCACTGGATTAGCACTATATAAAGCACATAAAAGGATCCTGTAATTACTTAACTTTCTATTCCTATGGTGCCCACCGCTGGGGCAGTGGATAAACACTTGTCTACCCACCCAGAGGTCTTGGGTTCGAACTGGCACCGAGCCGGTTTTTTACAGAAGATGGACCTGGGCATGCAGGTCGACCCTGCCTAAAGGGGTTATCAGGAAAAGTTGTGGGAATTTAAGGCGACCCTTGTGATATTGATCTCATCGCCTGCCGAGGGTTTATAAAGATATGGGTCTAGAAACATATGTCCAAGGCGTTGTACAAAGGGCCTTTTACTTACAATGCCGTGGACAGGGCTGGGTCTGCAACTCTCGTTGTGTCATTGGGACATGATAAGGCAGGCGTTGTCGAGGCCCTTTGGAATCGCGTGTATAGTGTAGAATAATGGTTCTGAACCAGTGGGGAATTCCTCCAGGGGGTGGGGGGGGGGGGGGATTTTAAGATTTCCAGAGGGAGGCGGGGGTGGAATTAAGATTATTTAAAGATCGCGTTAATACAAGAACCGATTACTTGATATTGTTTTTCCCTCCATACTTTACGGTTCTGTACTTCTCGCCCTTCTGAAATTCGTTTCATAACGTAAATAAACCCGCAAATCACGTTTTATGTAGACGTCTAGACTTGTTCTATAATGTGTTATTAAATTTAGCTGCCATTTTTATGTATACTGTGTTGGGGGGGGGGGGCGATCTATAGGGAGGGAATACAAAAGGAGCGGTGACGTTCTGAACATATGGTGAAGTGGTGCATGGGCCAAAAAATGGTTGAGAACCACTGGTGTAGAAGCACAGATAGATCATTACAGCCTGGAGAGAATGATACTGCAGGGAGTGACCAGAGGATCTGACCGACACAGGATTCTTGGGAAAGGCCTGACGGACACGTAACCAGACTGCTACTGATAAAATTAGTATTGGGACTCTTCGCCGGCTGTTAAAGATGAGGACGGGGCACGTAACGGAATGTCCCCAGTGCTTTGATGTCGGTTCTGGACTCTACTCTACTCTACTCTACTCTACTCTACTCTACTCTACTCTACTCTACTCTACTCTACTCTACTCCACTCCACTCTACTCTACTCTACTCTACTCTACTCTACTCTACTCTACTCTACTCCACTCTACTCTACTCTACTCCACTCTACTCTACTCTACTCTACTATACTCAAGAACAATGGCGCAGTGACCAGCAGGCGTGGCTGTCGACCCTGTGATCACGTGTTCAAACTTCCCATCTTGGTGGATATGTTCAACCGACCTGGCCTCCCAGTTCAGCACTGCTTAGAACACGAACCAGGAATTGTCTTGGAAAATAAACGCGGCGGGTTAGATACTGATCACATGACCCCTCTAGTGCTGATGGGTGTATAAAACATGAGGTCGCACCTTATACCCAGTGAGTCTCAAAGCGTGCAAGTGTGTCCTTGAATTGAGTTGCTTATTTTGGCATGGGTTATTGTGGCATAATAGATAGTGTACATCATTGAAATGTGGTTGTGGGGGATCGATTCCAGGTTCGGGGGTAAAAATTATCTATCAATTTCGGTTGGATGGAAATTGATTGTCTATTTTCATATATGTTGGTTAATTTGTTGGTTGATTGACTGGTAGGTTGGTTGGCTGAGCGGTTGATTGATAAAATGGTTAGTTATTTGGTTGATTTATTGGTTTAATCTATGGTTGGTTAATTGATTGCATAATTGGATGGTTAGTTAAATGGATGTTTGGTTAAGTGGATGACTGGTTAATTGGATGGTTGGTTAAATGGATGGTTGGTTAAATAGATGGTTGGTTAAATGGATGGTTGGTTAAATGGATGGTTGGTTAATTGGATGGTTGGTTATTTCATTGGGTCACACCTAGCCATGCACCTCAGTGGTCGGGGTGTCGGCCCCCATGTCCCAGGTTTGCCTCCTCTAGACAGATTCCATCCAAGGCAACAGGCTCTATCCACGGGCAGCTTTACTTTCCCCTCACAATTTGCCAGGGTGGAAGCCGTATGGCCTAATCTTTGCTATGTCCAACCACCGTTGGATTTGCTACGTGCAGGATTACACTAGGGGCAACCGGTTTTTCGCCCTTGTCCGATGACGCTAGGTGTGAGATCTAACTACCCAAGAGATCCGCCGAGGATCGAATTCGGTAGCTTCTGAGCCAGCGGCGGGCAGCGTAACCTCTCAGCCACGGTGATCCTCTCACATAGAGTTTTAATTTTCTTGTATTTAATGAGGACACGACAATAAAAATATTTTTGTATTACCAACGAATGATCCAAAATGACAGAACCTTGTTGAATGTGCGACTCTTTGAGTGTCGAGACGAACAGATGAACGGACAGACAGACAGACAGACAGATAGACAGACAGACAGACAGACAGACAGACAGACGGGTGGACGGACGGACGGACAGACAGACAGACAGACAGACAGACAGACAGACAGACAGGCAGGCAGACAGACAGGCAGGCAGGCATGCAGGCAGGATGCTGGTAGGTAGGTAGGTAAATAGGCAGGCAGGCAGTCAGACGGACAGGCAGATAGACAGACGGAAGAACGGACGGATGAATGGATGGATAGATGGATGGATGGATGGATGGATGGATGGATGGGTGGGTGGATGGATGGATGGATGGATGGAGGGAGGGAGGGAGGGATGGATGGATAGGTGGATGAATGGATGGATAGATGGGTGGATGGACGGATGGGTGGGTGGATGGATGGGTGGATGAGTGGATGGATGGATGGGTGGATGGGATGGTGGATGGATGGATGGATGGATTGAGGGAGGGAGGGAGGGAGGGATGGATGGATGGATGGAGGGATGGAATTATGGATGGATCAATGGATGGATGGATGGATGGATGGAGGGAGGGAAGGATGGATGGGATGGTGGATGGATGGATGGGTGGATGGATGCACAGATGGATGGATAGATGCGGATAGCTAGACATGTAGTTACATTGAAACTACTCCAGCCATTACACAATAACGTATTCAACAGTAAACAACAACACTTCAAATAATATAAAATATTGCACGCACCTAATCTCATGACATTGTCTTAACTTCAGGATTTCTCCCGATTTCATCACCTCATTCTCGCACTTAAAATCATTAAACAGACTCACTTCCAGGAGAAATCGACGTTTGTTGCTTCAGGCAGCCTGGTTTGAAACCAGCCAGTCAGACTTTCCAAGAATCGAGGCTTTAGTTACCACCCCCCTCCACCCCAAATCTACCTTATATCCGCCCGCATGAATAACACACAAATTACAGAGTTTATTTGTCACGGGATTAGCACGAGTGCGATTTTCTCGGAGACTCCTGGGGCTCGTCGCTGGAGCTACGGAGTTTGTGTTTTGTGCTAGGCTTTTGGCATGCCATCCTGCGTAAAGAGACAGGGCCATGTGGGGTTAAACCCGGGGCAATTTTGTTTATTATTTTGTGCTCGGGCGATCGCTTTGAACTCAAGAGTAATCCACACACGTGCTACTACTTCCACTGCACTGCTATTTGTGTGTGGATTAGCTTTCCCTATTATAAGTGTTCCTCGCCATCAGGCGAACTCTCTCCGTCTTGTGAGGTACTTGTAATTTACGTCCCTAAGTCAAGGACGAGAATTCAGCATTTTAGTCCAACTGACCAGTATAGGGGCTGAAAGTACCTCGGCATAAGCACACTGGATGTTTAAGAAAAAGCAATGTTGTCCATTCGGCCACGCTGACCTCTACCTGGAGCAATAAATTATATCCTCTTGTCTGTAGAACCCTTTAAACTGTATCTGTCTTTGTTCTACCGAGCCTCCTAGAACTATTTTATGTTCATTCGTTTTACATATCCGCACGCGAGCCGTGATCCTTAATTTCAATACAGTCTTTAGTCATGCTGATGCCTTTGAACATTGAGTGGAAGTCTTTTAACAATTGCTGCCTCCGTTCGAAGTTCGGCTGCGGCTGTTCTACTACTGCGTCGTTAAGGCCACGAGTTCAGTTTATCAAGGGATCGTAAGGGTCATCGCTGGAGCTGCGGAATTCGTGATTCGTGCGATGCTCTCGGCAGACGTCTGGTCGTTCTGCGGAAAGATACCGAACGAGATGGAATAAAAATTCGGCGCCGATTTTGTTTTGCCTCGAATCCCGTGACAATGGATAACCTAACACCCGAGTAGAATACATTACCAACCAACGCCTAATCTTGACAAGCAGAGAGATGAGTATTTGGAAGAGCCCACTGTACGGAAGGTCTGCGTGCCCAATTTGTGACACTTTAAAAATAAAGTTCGTTCAATTGTTCGTTTTCCCTGGCGTTTCAAAATGACACCTCGCAGAAGGAACCAGTGTATTTTAAACAGTTAAACGCGCTAAAAACAGTGTTATCACTATGCACTTTCAATAAGAGACTATCAATCCATGGGAATCTAATTTTGGTGCTATTTCAACGACGTTATGTATTCCCTCCGGCGACTGAAATATATCTCTCAACTTATCCTAATTGCGATACTCACCCAGCAGCCGCTCTCCCGCCGGCAGACATGAGAGCAAGAACGCTCATAAATTGGTGGTTGGAAACAGGGACTTTCAACTGAATTATTCAACATCAGTAGTTAGAACGCTAGCATTCCCATTGAAGCTCGGTAACGCCAGACAAGAGCACATCAACCGTTCCAGTGGGCTTGGCAATCAACATTGAACTGGCACAATTAGTCGCTTTAATTAATTTGTCGCAAAGCAGTTTCTTGTGATGGATCTGTGATGTGATAGGACCATCAAATTGCTTAGGTCTGAATGCCACTAGGTTTAGGAAGCCACTAGCCCAAACGTCAAACCGGTGCCCAACACTACCAGTGCAGTTCCCCGTCAACTTCGCTAGCGCGCTCTAGAGTTGCTTTAACCTAATATATTTATAACAGTGCACCTGTAGTATACTCATTAGAGCATTGTCTGAGAAAACGGTGGTGCGGGTTCAGTTCCCAGTGGAGGCAGGATTAATTTGTCTTACCAATGCAGCTGTGGAGCTGAACCAGCCTCCAACGCATGATTCAGGATTAATTTGTCTTACCAATGCAGCTGTGGAGCTGAACCAGCCTCCAACGCATGATTCAGGATTAATTTGTCTTACCAATGCGGCTGTGGAGCTGAACCAGCCTCCAACGCATGATTCAGGATTAATTTGTCTTACCAATGCGGCTGTGGAGCTGAACCAGCCTCCAACACATGAGTACAGGAGAGATTTCCGATGTTTCTATGGATTATCTGGGAAGGAAAGGCAACGAGGCAGGTAACTGGTCACTCATTTCATTATTCCGTGACCTAGAATATATAAAGTAATAAAAGTAAAGTCATGAAATGTCCCCTTCACACGGCTAAGACCTATCGGTCATATGGAGCCAGCCGCATATTTATATAAACCAAACGGCACTCAGTTGCCGCATTTACTTCCCAATATATTTTCTGGTGCCTATGTTAGACTGGGTAGTTGTTGATTGTGGTATAAAGCTTCGCGGTGGCAGGGGTGATGATCAGCACTGGAATTAGTGAAGCTGTAGTAATGTTTTCAAACTGCAATGAATGAATCACCGGAAAACGAGAAATCAGCGGTAAGATTTACTAGAGCACTAACACAGGTAATCAAATGGACGTTCCGGCCAAGGCCTTTGTCAGAACACAAACACGCACCTATCATCATCATCATCATCATCATCATCATCATCATCATCATCATCATCATCATCATCATCATCATCATCATGTGTCATGCCGATAAGCGTGGGCTGATGTGTTTTGCCATCTAACACGATCATCAGAGTCGTGGATCAGCTCCGTGTTACTGCCTCTACCATGTCATATGGCCAAGCCATCCAGGTATTTACTTCACTGCTTTCCCCTTATTCTTTTCCCTTAATCTTGCCAGTTGTCACCAAGTTCTTTAGTTTATTTCTTCTCATAACGTGTCCAAAACACCAATATTGTATAATTTCTCTAATCAGTTTACGGCAGTGTTTCCCAACCTTTTTTGTGCTATGCCCCTCCTAAGCCTTTCTAAATTTCTTATCCCCCCCCCCCCCCCCCAACACATACATAATGTTTAATATCCAAAAATTCAAATATTCACTAAGGAAACTTGAATGATATATGATATGTATATGATGATACTTATATATTATATTATATTATATTATATTATATATATATATATATATATATATATATATATATATATATATATATATATATATATATATATATTAAACAACGAGACTTTTACAACACTTTAAAGGACGCTTACTTCAAATTAACACCAAGGTGAATGTTAAGCGTTACTGCGAAACGCTGCAGAAACTGCGATCCCGGCACTAAGCATTTCGCGCCATTCAGAACAAATAGCGCGAAGTGCTTAGTGCCGGCCCAGTATAACCAGTAGTTCAACTCTAACGTCTAACAATGAAATCGCTGCTACTAACATGGCGGACAGAAGTTACTTATACTGGACGTTTACCCAGCTCGAGTAGCGACTGAGAGTCACCATACGGTTAAAGTAAACTCTGGACGAGTCCATTTTCGAATTCCCCCCCCCCCCCCGCCTTAACAATCGAATTGCCCCCCTATCTGTTGCTTCAATGTTCTTCTTAATTTGTTCATTTACATTCCAGAATTCACTGCAATACAGCGACATATACTTAGCAAATTATGTCAAAACACAACAATTAATTCAGCGTGATCGACAGAAGGCTCTGGACAGTCATGATAACCAGGGCCTTACGGCACTGGCCTCAATAAGACGAATTCCTTTGAATATATACATTTCTTTCATGTATATCTATGCCCTGTTCAGTAAAGCTCACCTTATTATTTTACTAATCCATTAACCCACATCGTTCAACTATCTTTGGGATTTCCCAACATTCTGTATTCCCTTCTATACAACAAAAATGCACAATTACCACCACAAAGTGTAATACTAGCCGCCAGATAAACACAATTTTCTCCACTATTGTGAGCGATTATTGATTATTTCATTGTTCGTTATAATGTAAGTGTGTTTGTCTTTTTGAACAACGTAAACATTTACTCCGTTTCATTTTGGTTCCCAGCGCCTGAATTTGATCATGGGGAAAGCCCGTTCAGCTGAAAGTGAAATCGTAAATAGGGTGATTGCTCTCTATTTGATGCCAGGAGCAAATGAAAGTGAATTGTCACTGCAACCTTGCGTAAATGAAAGTGAATTGTGACTGCAAAGTTGCGCAGATGAAAATGAATTGTGACTGAAAAGTAGCACAAATAAAAGACAAACAAATAGATACAAAATGGAATAACATAAGGAAAATAAGAATATTTAACTAAAAACTAAGAATTCCAATTGCTCCGTTTTCAGATAAGCACGCTTAGTTCCTGTATGTGTGTTTAATTTTCTTTCGTTGACAAAGACTTTGGGAGAAACGTTAGTTTTCTCATCTGTTTGGGGAGACGAGGAGGTGCTAGAATCCGCGCCTAAAAAGTCATGGCGCACGGCTCAGAAGGTACGTTTTCGATTTCAGAAATAGGGTCGGGAATTTTTCGAAGAACCAAAAGTACCTAATGATATCACACAGCTCCTTGATTTCTCGTGTAGTGAGGTCTGATGCCTAACCTTGTGGATCAGGGTGGAAAACATGAGGTTCCATGGGCAAGTTGTGTATCTTACAAACCCCACGAATGATGGAAGTCACAAAATGGCCGCTGCCGTGGTTAATTTGTTAGGTGAGAAAACCTATCCATGGTTAGATAGATTCCGTTGTCTTGGGTGGAATCTGCCTAGAGGAATCAAACCTGGCATGAATGCATGACAAAATTTAAACACACTAACTAACGTACGAACTTTATTTTCAAACGGTCACACATTGAGCTCGCAGGCCCGTCTCACATTCGACCCTTCCTATCACTCATCTTTCGTACATCAATTAACTATTTTGCATGTAAAATTCACATTGGAAAATGAAACATTGTCAAATGAAGGTTAGCTGCAATCGATATGAAGAAACACTCAATATATATTCTTCAAGCAGCACTTTAAGAATGCCAACAACAAAACAATAATTATCTCGAAAAATATACCTGCGAGTATTAAGGAAATGTGGCAAAGGTAGCAAGTGTATTGTTTTTTTTTTTAAAGGCACAGGGATTCTTTTCATGCCGTGAGGCCACAGTACTGTACATATATGTTAGAAAAATCGGCGCATAAAACACAATTATCGAAGAACTGCTTCTTTTTCTGTGCATTGTTTGATTTAAATGAATTTGGCATGTGCATAGTATAGTATAGTATAGTATAGTATAGTATAGTATAGTATAGTATAGTATAGTATAGTATAGTATAGTATAGTATAGTATAGTATAGTATAGTATAGACATTATCAAATAATGCATCACATACTCATTTTTATCTTCTTCCAGGTGAAGCTTTGAAAAGCCTTGTGTCCTACCTC
Organism: Cepaea hortensis; assembly: GCA_963921405.1. NCBI lineage: Eukaryota > Metazoa > Mollusca > Gastropoda > Stylommatophora > Helicidae > Cepaea > Cepaea hortensis. Next base: position 118,287,707 of record OY992882.1, on the reverse strand, counting down.
AAGGGGTGCTCGAAGGAAAAGTTCAACTCCGGCATCAGCATCATTTCGCATCAATATAACCATTTCTTCACCAAGAAAATGTCTACCAAGAAATCCCTGGCATTTTCTATTGACAGTATTATGAATAGGAGTTCCACACATTCATCCAGTGTACACTCGAACCCAACTCTTCCATCTTGCCCTGCTCCCACGCTACCAGCAAACCACGACCAGACGTTAGATCCTGCCCGGACATTTAATGCAGGATCTACTTCAGATTCTGCGAACAACTCCGTTAACACCAACTCAAGGAGTTCGGACAGGAGCATTTCTGCTTCACTGACAGCGCGCTCTTCCCCATTGGCTCAGAAGACATCCTCGAGCATCAACTGCAGAACATCAACACCAGAACCAGCAAATGTGACCTCAAGCCCCAAGAGAACGACCAATGCTAACTTTGGAAGAGACACCAAAGTTCATTCACCAGCTTTTGCGACATGCACACGTCCAGGCCAGCTGCGTTCTCCAAGATCACACGATCTTCACAGATCCCTAAGCTTGTCATCGCCAATATCAGCCCAGGAAGCCAACGGTCATGCTTTCATGCATTACATCAGGGAGGGGTATGATGGCTTTCACGACCCCAGCACTGGGCAGACTATGTTGAATGCTTTCCCCAATGGTTTCAGCGGACTGCATCCTAGTCTGTCTCGAGATTTCAGAGACTTGAATCAGGTCTACCCGCTATTCCACCCTGCCTTCATTGGCTCTATACCCAGGGGCAACTCTATGGACGATTTTCATACGCAGCTTATCAAGAGTTATCCTTGGTTACAGTCGGGTCTTCTAGCACAAGTAAACGTGGGACATATAGGCAACGCTCAGACCAACATATTTGAAAGTATAAAACAGTCTCATCTAATTCAAAACACATTAAGACAGTCAACTAATAATAATAATAATAACAATAGCAATGTAAATTATAACAACAACATCAATAGCCGTATACATCAAGGGCAAGATGATTCGTTTATGCTCAAATATGGACTTAAGGTGAATGATCTGCCCTGCAAGCAACTCAACCAGGGATCTCGCAGCATGACCAACAGGAATATCGTGATGAGTCCACAGGAAAAGCGAGGAGTTTCCTACGACTCTCAGAACTCCGACTCCAGCCACATCATCTCAGTGAAGACAGAGGGTAGTATCAATGACGATGATGACGAGGATGAAGATGAACAATGCGTCGATTTGTCTTCCCCGAACAGCTCCTGCGCTACAAGCAGCATTGATGACTCCAAATCCAAGAAGCTCCTCGGAAAATCCCAGAAAACGTTTACGTGCCCGGAGTGTGGTAAGGTTTTCAACGCCCACTACAACCTTACTCGACACATGCCAGTGCACACGGGGGCTCGTCCTTTCGTATGCAAAGTTTGCGGGAAGGGATTCAGGCAAGCTAGCACGCTCTGTCGCCACAAAATCATACACACTTCAGAAAAACCACACAAGTGCGGGACTTGTGGTAAAGCTTTCAACCGCAGTTCCACCCTCAACACCCATATGCGAATACACCAAGGATATAAACCTTACGTCTGTGAATTTTGTGGAAAAGGTTTTCACCAAAAAGGCAATTATAAGAACCACAAACTAACACACAGCGCAGAAAAACAATACAAATGCAGTGTATGCTCAAAAGCCTTCCACCAAGTTTATAATTTAACTTTTCACATGCACACACACAATGATAAGAAACCTTATACCTGCCACGTCTGCGGGAAAGGATTCTGTCGGAATTTTGATCTCAAGAAGCACATGAGAAAGTTGCACGACGGAAGCCAAATGGGCAGTCCTGTGAATTCCGGAGATCCCCTGAGTCCACAGCCCAATGTAGCATCGTCTGCTCGTTCTAATATTAGTTCAGCTCACGGACATCTGTATCCAGGACAAGGTGGGTTCGGACCCTCGGCCTTCCTGGCCCGGCCTCCGATGTTTACTCATCATCAAGCAATGGCTTGTCAGAGGCGTATCTTGTCTCCCTATTTGGTGGGGCCCAGCACTGCCAGTCTCTTGCATAAAATATCCTCAATAATTTAACGAAGTCAATTGTTCTCAAAGTAGATACTGACGTTGGCGTGTGAAGTTGTAGCACTATAAAGCTCTAACTGACAGCATACTGAGGTGCGGTAAACAGTTCACTTTCTCGCAGATGTTTCATACCTGAACCTTTTGGGAAAATTCTGCTTAGCTAGGTTTACGAAACTCCGTTAATATCAACGACGCACTTGCCAGAAACAACTCAAATCCTGCCACTATAAATAAATGAACTAAGGACAATTGTATAAGTACACAAATAAACTACTGTACCAGTAAGCAAATTAACCATAGACCACTGTACCAGCTAGCAAATGAACCATGAACCACTGTACCAGTAAACAAATGAACCACGAACCACTGTACCAGTAAACAGATGAACCATGACCACTGCACCAGCCAAGAAATAAACCAACTACGCCCGATCACGGATCTATTTATTTTAGGACCTTCAGAAATCTGTTGAGTGTCATACTAAACATGTATTCACACGGTTCGGTTGCTGGCAGACGAAGCAACTTATTTCTAATTCAACGTGTGTATTAGAGAAAAGCAAATTCTCTAACTCATTGTACTATTAATGTTGACAAAACATTGGTGTATTAATTGCTTAATATCCCTCCATGGGGTCTATTGGGTATACGATGTTAATTATATAATTGTATACAACATTCGGCACTCTATACGTGATTGGTCAATACTACGCCGCTCTTAACTCCCCAGAATAATTCCTGGTACCCACAGATCAGTGTGGTCGAGTGGTTTATTGCGCTCTCACTTAAGCTTCCTATGCGCTGAGGGGTGGGTAGTGGGGTGATTTCATGTACCCGTCAGAAGGATTTAAACATTGATTTCACGTTTAGGACACAAAAGCAAACCATTGCACGTAAAATTGCCAATAAAATCAACCTGGTTCTGATAGCAACATTCAGAAAAAAAATGTCACATTTTGTTAACCCATGTTAAACTGGGTCAACCCAGTAGACCAGGTCAATTGTGTGTGTGTGTTTTTTTTTGTTTTTTTTTTGTTATCCCCAGAGAGTAGGGTCGAACTCATGCAATTAAGTTTAGATCTTATATGGCTAGTTTGCACCATGGAGGTAGTGTTTGTGTTCATTTATCATCGGTTTGAGATGTTTACGCTTGCACAACATGATAATTGGAGACTGGACATGGGTGAAACTGAATTCATTAAACCATTCCCAGGACTGACACACTCTGGTGTGACATATAGTCACTTTTATGTAGGGCATTCTGGGCAGACACTAGTCTGAGGGGCATCATAATCGAGCATACGCGTTCGAAACACAGCTGCTGGAGATTTGGCAGCAGACCGTCTTTTGTGTTGGTTTTTTTAGGAAATGGTATGGGTGTCGGTTGTTCTGAAAGCAATGGCAAACTGCTGAACGTAAACTTGCCAAGAGATCACAAACAGCCTAAACAATGCTGGAGTTTACTGCGACGTCCTGCAAAGGACTAACTAACTTTTGTTTGAAACATACTCAGACCGTCTCTACGGTGACGGGGTTATGTGCTCGGTTCTTAGTCCCGTATACCGCGTTCGGAACGCAGCTGCTGGCAATTGAGAAACAGACAGCCTTGCGATGATTTTCATGCAATGGTACGAGTGCTGATCGTTCAGAAAGCAAAAGCAAACTTCTAAAAGTAAACTTGCCAATAACTCACAAACAGCGAACAAATGCTGGGGTTGACTGCGACGTCATGTAATGGCTATGTAACAACAACAACATACGCAGAATAGTTACTGAGAAGTAATCAAATACAACATTACACAACAGATGGTAGAAACATTGACAGATGTAGACACACCAGATTCGAACCTTCAACACCACATGATTCTGTTCTTCTGCCTAGCTAGTTGGATGGTGGCATACACGTGTTTCATCACAGCGAGTTTATGGGATATCTTGGCAGTGACAGGGTGAATTCCTGTGTTTCGAGTACCTTCAGTTTGTCTGCTGTCTGTTATGTCCCCTTGTGTCTACTCTTGTCCTATCACTTTCGTGATTACAGATCAGTACGTTTCAATATATTTATAATTGTTCTTGTCGAAACTCGAGTGAAGTGTGGGTGATGATTAGAGAGAGAGAGAGAGAGAGAGAGAGAGAGAGAGAGAGAGAGAGAGAGAGAGAGAGACAGACAGACAGACAGAGAGAGAGAGAGAGAGAAATAGAGAGAGAGAGAGAGAGAGAAAAACAGAGAGAGGGAGAGAGAGAGAGAAACAGAGAGAGAGAGAGAGAGAGAGAGAAACAGAGAGAGAGAGAGAGGGGGGTGGGGGGAGGGGGAGGTGGAAATTTCGTGAGAGGAAACCAATATCTGACAGATTTTCTCCGAATGACCAAACAATGAAAAAGTGAAAAACTCAAGAATGAAATTGTGAGCAAGAAAATTAAGATAACGAACATATGGAGACATGAAAACGACAGCAAGCAGTCGTAAGCGACAGAACGACAAGTAGTACTGTTCATCCCGACCTGGCTCTTGTTTATTTAAGAGTATGAAATAAACGCCAGTTTAAAAAAAAATGCCAATAAATGTTATGCAAATATGTCTGTGGAACTGGCTGGCACGTGCCACTTTCATTCGGCGACTGACTAATGTGTATATTAATGACGAATTCTAATTGTTATACGATTGTGTATGATGAAATATAGTATACCGATTCATGAGTAGATGGATTTTAGAAATATGCAGATTTGAGAGAAAAATAAACAGATATAAATATTATACGAGTTTGTTTTCTTGTTGCCCTCTCTTCTGTTCTCTTCTCGTCAGTCATCTTTTCTTCTCTTCGCTTCTCTTCTCATCTCTTCTCTTCTTTTCTCTCTATCTATCCCTCCCTCTTTTTTCTCTCTTCCCCGTCTCTCTCTGTCTCACTCCTTCTAACTCACAATATATTAATATGACCGTTTAAACTGTCTGTCTGTCTGTCTGTCTGTCTGTCTGTCTGTCTGTCTGTCTGTCTGTCTGTCTGTCTGTCTGTCTGTTTCTCTGTCTGTCTCGGCCAGATCCTCTGGTCACTCATTGCAGCACCAATTATTCTCTCCAGTCCATGATGATCTATCCGTTTTCCCGCACTATACACAGGACCTCAGAGGTCCTAGACCACGTTTCTCGTATCATGCCACATTACACCAACCAGCGATGCAGACCCAACCAATCTTTATGCCTGCTGGAGAGGGGAAGTAAACCTCTGCAACAGTCCCCACAGAGATGATACAGGATCCACATAGAAGTCTCCACGCCGGTCTCACTCGTTTAATGCCAGACCTGTTTGTGTCATCGAACATAGCAGTCAACACCCACTGTGTTCCAACTGAGTTGAGATAAGTTGAGATGAGTTGAGTTGAGATGAGTTGAGATGAGCTGAGTTATGTTGTATTGAGTTGAAATGAGTTGAGTTTGGGTTGAGTTGAGTTGAGATGAGATGAGATGAGATGAGATGAGATGGATGAGTGGGGATGCATTGAGATGAGTTGAGTTAAGTTGAGAATAGTTTAGTTGAGTTGAACCGAGCTTTACTCAGTTGAGGTGAATTGAGTTGAGTTTAGATGAGTTGAGTTGTGTTGTGTTGAGTTGAATTGAGTTAAGATGCGATTAAATGAGTGTAGATGAGATGAGTTGATTTGAGTTGAGATGAGATGAGTTGTGTTGAGTTGATATGAGATGGATTCTGTTGAGCTGAGTTGTGTTGAGTCGTGTTAAATTGAGTTCTGTCAAGAACCGAAATCACACCACTCTGCAGGACATTGCTATCCACACTCTCTCCTCACAATCAGCGAAGAACCCCAACACAAGTTGTCCCAGTTGGAGTCTGATTACGCGTCCGTCCGGCCTTTCCTCGGAATACTGAGCCTCGACCAGATCATCTGATCACTCTCTGCAGCACCATTATCACCAGGCAAGGATGATATGTCTGTTCTTCCACACTGCACACATCATACCATAGGGCCCCGACCATGTCTGCCTTATCGTGCACCAACAACCCGCCAAGAGTTGAAGACCCAGCAAATCTTCTAGACCAGTGGTTCTCAACCTTTTTTGGCCCGTGCCCCCCTTCACCATATTTTCAGAACGTCATTTCCCCCTTCCTATCAAAAATTTGGCCCGTGCCCCCCTTCACCATATTTTCAGAACGTCATCCCCCCCCCCCTTCATATTTCCTACCTAAAAATCTCCCCACCAATACACAGTATACGTAAAAATGGAAGGTAAATGTAATAGCATATACTAAAACAAGTCCAGACATCCACATAAAACGTGATTTGAGGGTCTACTTACTTTATAAAATGAGTTTTAGAAGGATGAGACGTACAAAACTGTAAAGTATGAAGGGAAAAACAATATCAAGTAATCGGTTCTTGTATTAACGCGATCTTGAAATGGTCTTCAATACCCCCCCCCCCCCACCCGGAAACCCTAAAATTTCCCCTTGGGGGGGGGGAATTCCCCACCGGTTGAGAACCACTGTTCTAGACGTTACAGGGCCAATCAACCAACCAGCTAGCTATCCCACCTGCTGGCATTACTCAAGCTATTGCAATTTCTCGACAGTTTCACACTATCCCAGTTTCTCCACAATTTCACACTATCCCAGTTTCTTCACAATTTCACACTATCCCAGTTTCTCCACTATGTCACACTATCCCAGTTTCTTCACAATTTCACACTATCCCAGTTTCTTCACAATTTCACACTATCCCAGTTTCTCCACAATTTCACACTATTCCAATTTCTTCACAATTTCACACTATCCCAGTTTCTCCACAGTTTCACACTATCCCAGTTTCTTCACAGTTTCACACTATCCCAATTTCTCCACATTTTCACACTATCCCAATTTCTCCACATTTTCACACTATCCCATTTTCTCCACATTTTCACACTATCCCATTTTCTCCACATTTTCACACTATCTCAGTTTCTCCACATTTTCACACTATCTCAGTTTCTCCACATTTTCACACTATCCCATTTTCTCCACATTTTCACACTATCTCAGTTTCTCCACATTTTCACACTATCCCATTTTCTCCACATTTTCACACTATCCCAGTTTCTCCACATTTTCACACTATCCCAGTTTCTCCACATTTTCACACTATCCCAGATTCTCCACAATTTCGTACTATCCCGGTTTCTCCATTATTTCACACTATCTCAGTTTGTCCGTTATTTCACACTATCCCAGTTTTTCCATTATTTCACGTTACAGTTTTGAGCTACAGCCTACAATGAGTGAAGTTGTGATATTCTAGTATGATAATTGGTCGCGTCCAGCGTGAGTCGCGTGGTCAGTGGTTGCACACCCGCCTCACACTCCAGGGATCCGGAGTTCGATCCCGGGTCCAGTCAGGGATGTGCACTACTGACGAGCTCAAACGAGAGCGAAACTCGAGTCTAGTGCTTCCAATCTGACGTGGACAAGGCTTAAGGTTCGTACCAGAATACGATAGACGGTGCCAGTAGTGGGTAGTGCTCAATCTTTACACCTCAAATCCCGAAACAACCAAATAAATATATTTCACATTATCCCAGTTTTTCCAGTATTTCACATTATTCTAGTTGCTAACATTATCTTACCCCTCCCCAGATACTGGGAGTAACAACTATCTCGGGTAAAAGAAATAGAAGCAACAGAATCTACAGAACACCTCTTTATGGTAAAAAGTTAGTTGCATATCCTTTACAGGACGTGGCAGTCAACACCAGCATTTGTTACTGTTGTGTTCTCTTGGCAAGTTTATACGTTCAGTAGTTTGCCATTGCTTTCTGAACGACCGGCACACATAGCATTTCGTAAAAAAACTAACGCAAGGCCGTCTGCTGCCAAATCGCCCGCTGCTGTGTTTCGA
>OY992882.1:118239761-118277261 GCA_963921405.1 Cepaea hortensis | reverse complement strand
AATGTGGACACAGAGCAGTAAACAGACCCTGGGTATGGACATGCATGAGGCAGAGGAGCTGGAGTGGGATCAAGAGTCTTGTCATTACGATTGTGATGAGGGCCACGTTCTGCAATGGAATTTATATTAATAAAATTGGCTAAACGGCGGTAAAGCTGCAGAAATGTAAACAGTGTACAAACATGAAGTATCTAACCATCATCATCATGTGCCATGCCAGCTGGCGTGGGTGTTCATGTCTCTCCACAAATCTCGGTCTTTTGTGTTCTGGATCAAATCTGGTGCTGATATTCCTCCATGCCACCGTCTCAATCCATCCAGCATCATTTCTCTTGTCTTGCCTCTGCCTCTCTTCCCCTTGATCTTTCTAATCATCACGATGTTCTCCAATGCCTCTCTTCTCATCACATGACCAAAGAAAGTCGTTTGTCTCTTTCTTATTGTTGTATATAATGTTCTAGTTTCAATTGCCTCTTTTAGACAATCGTGGTTAGTTACTCTGGCAGTCCAAGGAATTCACAACATTTGCCTCTTTAACCACATCTCTGTTGCTTCTAAGTTCTTCCTAATTTGTTCATTCACAATCCAAGATTCACTGCCATACAGCAAAACTGGTTCTATATAGCAAGCACTATAGCACTCTCTTTCTTACATAAAGTATAGAACAGCGTTGCAAAATACAGTTAGGGAAGACAAAGAACTCAATCAGCAAACAAACACAAGAAAGCACAACAACATAAAAACCGTCGTGATGACACTACAGTCTTGTTGAGTTTTCTTGTGTTTGTTTCTTTTTGTTTTTTAGTTTTGTTCATTTGTTTGTTTATGAAGGCTTGTCGATGCACCGTCCTTTGTGTTTTGCTTAAACGTGTAAACACAACATTATAAACCGCGGGAGTGATACTGCGCCGTTGTCGTGTTTTCTGATGTTTAACCGCTGATGAAAGCTTCTCGCCGCGATACTTTCTTTTCTGTGACGGCGTTTTGTAAAGCTGCTCTATACTTCATGTGTTAATACTGTTTCCGATGGGCACGCAACATGATGATGACGGGTGCCAAACATTCTCCAAAAAACAACCCAACTAAATTCTGGTGTTTTTCTTACCGTGGTCGAGAAACAACAACAATTAGTTGCATATCTTTTACATGATGTCGCAGTCAACACCTGCATGTTCGGCTGCTTGTAATTTCTAAACAAGGTTTACGTACAGTAGTTTGCCGTTTATTTATGAGCGACCGGCATTCACACCATTGTATGAAAACCAGCGCATGGTGGTCTGCTTCCAAATCGCCTAAAGCTGTGTTTCGAATGCGGTCATTGCAGAATTGCGAATTGTGTTCATAACCCATTTGTCATGCTGTTGGGAAACAAAGAGCCAGCCTCAACACATCGCGCCCACACTGCAGTCTTCCCTCGGGGGCTAATTTACCTGCAAGCCAAGCTTAATGGAGTCAGTTGAGGTGTCACACCACAAACTTACCTGCAACGGTGCTATACAAACTGTTGTGATTATCCGAGGATTACTAACGGCACCTGAAGATCCCCCGGTGACCCAAATCTGTTGCCCTACATCCCCAGGATAGCGGACTTCCTAAGGAGGTCTTCGACTCACGGGCACGTATTCAAGCTGTTCCTTAACGAGGGTAATCAGGGATAGTCACCCACAACCCTGAATCCAAACCTGGGAAGGTGGCGTACCGGATTATCTGCCGCTGTTTGGGCTTTCCCTGTGTGAATATTAAGACGCCAGGCAATAGTGACCCCAGGTGGCGTTGTCAACACGGATTGTAGAAGTGTCAAGTCCCTTACTGGTCAGTGTTTATGCGACACAGAGTGACCATTGTCCAGTGACGGCGGGGGCGCAAGTCAGTTGGATAGGGATAACGGAGTAATCATATCCCCGGTGCGAGTTGATCAGCATCTGTTGCAGATAAACCCACAAGCAATGTAACTGGAGTTCGGTCAATAATATCAAATCAGGCAAATTTGCGAGTATTCTAAATGTGACACCACGTAGAAATGGTGTAATTTAGAGATTATCACCATCAGCTTGCTTAGAAATAACAAGCTAATTATTACATGATCCTTGCATGGGTGGGCTGGCTTCCGTCTTTATGTGAATGGTGGGATGGAAAACGGGTCACAGGATTCCTTCGACAAATCGAGTTGTAACATTTAAATCAGGATTTGTCGTGAGTTGAGGAGGGGAATGGTTGTAAAAAAAATTAGTCAAACATTTGAAAAAGATAACAAGCATTTGGCTCAAGGCAGTGAAGCCTCTCTAATAAAACGGATAGACATAATTTTGTTCACGAGACAGACAGACAGACAGACAGACAGACAGACAGACAGACAGACAGACAGACAGACGGGCAGGCAGGCAGGAAGAAAGAAAGAAAGCAAGAAAGCAAGCAAGCAAGAAAGAAAGAAAGAAAGAAAGAAAGAAAGAAAGAAAGAAAGAAAGAAAGAAAGAAAGAAAGAAAGAAAGAAAGAAAGAAAGAAAGAAAGAAAGAAAGAAAGACAGACAGAAAGACAGAAAGACAGAAAGACAGACAGACAGAAAGACAGAAAGACAGAAAGAAAGACAGGCAATGATCATGTCAGATGAGCATCGAACTGTGTCTCTCTCCCCCGAGAGAGTTGAAAGGACACAGCCTCACAGACTTGTATACACACCAGCTGCTCGGACTTGTCCAGCAGATCCTGTAAGGCACCTCAGAAATGCCCAATTCCGACCCTCAGAACAGAGCTCAGGTTGTGTAGCAAGACACGAGTGGCATTGTAGTTATTGTAAAAGAGTTTTGTATTGCTTCGTATTCGTCTCCTCTTCTGCCCTGGCGTATAGAGTCACCTGATGGTCGTGTCCGGGTGTTGACACACAATCTCGCACACACACACACACACACACACACACACACACACACACACACACACACACACACACACATAAATACACGCACTAACAAAGTCGCTTAAAAGTCGACAGGGTCGACTTCATTGCACCGGGTTTTTATCCCATATGGCTCAGTCTCTTTCCGCAGCACGGAAAGCGTCGCACAAAGCACGAACTCCGTAGCTCTAGCGACGACCCACAGGACTCTCCGAAAAATTTCACTCGTCAACCGAAGGATGCGGCCCGGAATCGAACCCACAACCTTCAGAGCCCGAGTCAAACGGCTTGACCACTTCGACACGGATACTCCCTAAAAATACATACATATACACACGTACACATATGCACACATACACACACATATACCCACGCATACACGAATACATACACACATACACGTACACACACATACACACAATCACATACATACACACATAAGTACACATACCCACACATACATACACACACATACATACACACACACTCACATATACACATACATGCACATATACACACACAAACTCATACATATACACAAATATACACACACCTACACATACATACACATACATACACGTACACACATGCACACATATACACACAAACACCAACCCACATACAAGCATACATACGCGCGCACACAGATACATCCATGCATACTTCTCTTCAGAATGATCACGGGAGTAGCAATGGCGGAGTGGCTAGACGCTCGTCTGCTGGCCTGGTGGGCAGGGTGTCGGATACACAAACACGCACACATACACAAACGTGCACACATACACAAACACGCACACATACACAAACGTGCACACATACACAAACGCGCACACATACACAAACACGCACACATACACAAACACGCACACATACACAAACACGCACACATACACATGCACACAATTTCACATACCCAGAGAGCGAAAGCGAGAGAGAGAGATCGAGAGGGGAGGGGGAAGATAAGAGGACGAGAAGTAGCATGAGATCGAAGAAGAGAGGGGGGGGGGGGAATTCTAAGAAGAAAGATGGAGAGAGAAAACAGAGAAAGAGAACGAAGAACAGAGAGGGGGATGATTAAAGAAGAAAGAGGGAGAGATCGACGAAGAGAGAGAGAGGGGGTGAGAGCAACGAAAGATATGAAGAGATCAAAGACAAGAGAGAGAGAGAGAGAGAGAGAGAGAGAGAGAGAGAGAGAGAGAGAGAGAGGAGAGAGAGAGAGAATGAAAGATCGAAGAAGAGAGAGATTGAAGAAGAGAGAGGGAGAGATCAAAGAAGAGAGATGGAGAGAGATCGAAGAAGAGTAAGAAAGAGACAGTTATTGAAGAAGAGGGAGTGAGATATCAAAGAAGAGAGAGGGAAAGGGTAAAGGGATAGAGATGTGGGATAATAAGGAGAGAGAGATTGAAGAAGAGAGGGGGAGATGGAAAAGGGAAAGTAACATCGAAGAAGAAAGAGGAAGAGAGAGATAAGCAGAAGATAGAGGGAGAGATCGACGAATCGAGAAGGAGTATTCGAAGAAGAGATAGGGAGAGAGAAGAGGGAGGGAGATGGATCGAAGAAGAGAGAGGAAGAGAGAAGATGGAGAGACCAAAGACGAGAGAGAAAGGGACAGATATTGAAGAAGATAGAGATGGGGGAGAAGTGGGATAGAGTGAGAGATATCGAAGAAGAGAGGGTGAGAGAGAACAGAGAGAGAGAAAGAGAGAGAGAGAGAGATCAAGAAGAGAGAGGAAAAGGAGAAGAAAAGGGAAGAGAGTAGAGAGAGAGAGAGAGAGAGATCTAAAAAGAGAGGAGAAGAGAAAGAGTGTAGAAAGAGGGAGAGAGGAGAGGGAAATTGAGACCGAAGAAGAAAGTGAAAGAGCGAGAGATTGAAGAAAAGAGAGGGAGAGAAAGAGACTGGAGAAGAGAAAGGTGGGGAGAAGAAGAAAAGAACAGAGAGGTCGAAAAAAGAGAGAGTATGAGATCGAAGAAGAGAAAGGGGGAGAGATCTATGAGGAGAGAGAGAGAGAAAAAAAAAATAGGGAAAGGGAGATCGAAGAAGAGAGATCGAAGAAGAGAGAGGGATAGCAAAGAGAAAAAGAGATACAGAGAGGGGGAGAGAAAGAAAGAAAGAAAGAGAGAGAGAGAGAGAGAGAGAGAGAGAGAGAGAGAGAGAGAGAGAGAATAGCTTTACATTATTTAATCAAATCCTCACGTCCTTTAAAAATAAATGTATTTTCAAAACACAATTGATTGGTTTGGCTATGATTTTGATCAAGTATCAATTTATTTCACAAAGAAAATCCTAATCTGCACAGTTCACGGCGACTGCACTAACCAGGCGGCCTTAATTACACAGGTTCAGGGGACCCCCCTCCCCCCCCCCCCCCTATACTATACTATACTGCAATGTACAATAAGCAGTAGATGACAGACAGATATATCTTTAAGTACTCCAGGGTCCCCCATTGAGCACAAAAAGAGAATTACAGCACTGTGCACGTAAAGGTAGAGCCGCGTACCTGTTCCAATGACCACGAAGAACTATGCGGAGGGTATCGCGGCTACTGGTGAGGTCTCTTATGTCGAGCAGGTCAAGGAATGGGAACCATTCGAAGAGAGACACATAACTGCTGTCGTGGAGGTTGATTAGGGACAGTCAAAGCCTAAGGAAAGCATCTTCTTCTTCTTCTTCTTCTTCTTCTTCTTCTTCTTCTTCTTCTTCTTCTTCTTCTTCTTCTTCTTCTTCTTCTTCTTCTTCTTCTTCTTCTTCTTCTTCTTCTTCTACTTCTTCTTCTTCTTCTTCTTCTTCTTCTTCTTCTTCTTCTTCTTCTTCTTCTTCTTCTTCTTCAGCATTCCGAGCCATTGAGGTTCTTTGCTGCAGATACAAGCCGTCTCCATTCGTCTCTCTCTGGTTAACCTTCTCTTGCCAGTCGTTGATTCCAAGTGCTTGTAGGTATGTATGTATATTATCTCTCCACCGTCTTCTTGGTCTACCTCGGGGTCTAAGGTCATTTATTTCTTGAGCTAGGGAAAGCACAACAAATGAAGATCGTAAATTGATTAGAGAAATTAGACGTAGACAGTCAAAATTTTTTGGGCATGTTATGAGAAGAAATGGATTGGAGAATTTGGTGACAACTGGTAAGATCGAGGGGAACAGACCAAGGGGAAGACCTAGAAGCAAGTACCTGGATGGCTTGGCCTTGTGGCATGGTCGAGACAGAAACACGGAGCTGATCCACGACTCTGGTGATCGAGTGAGATGGCAGAACATGACCGCCCACGCTTACCGGCATGGCACATGATGGATGGATGGAGGGAAAGCACACCCGAACAAATGGTTGTCGAAGTAGAATGTCCTGAGCCATAGGCTTGACGAAACAATGCAACTCAACACACTTGAATACATGAGACAATGACATGAAAGAATGTTATTCTGTGATTTGTATGAATGTTAAACTATGTCATATAACAATGTTATAATATGAGTTGTAACAATGTTACACTACGACTTGTAACAAGGGGGGGGGGGGGGGGTCTCTGGGTAGTGAGATCGGACGCCCGTGTGTATTGTTGCTCACGTAAAAAAATCCCTTGGCAGTTGGAAATCGAAAAAGAGTAGCCTAACGGCGCTGCCCGGGCAAAATTTTGAATTAAAATCTACCCAAAGTATTTCAGGATCCTCGCCGGTGCTACGGAGTTCGTGCACTGAGCTGAGTTTCTCCGGACTCAGGCTTGAGTTAGGAGGAGAACGGAGCACTCATGGGTTATATCTATATGCTGTGATGTTGATCCGTCGACTAAATTAAACGACTAAACTAGACATGTAATAAGGTTATACTATGATTTGTAACAATGTTATACCACGACATGTAACAGGGGTATACTATGACTTGTAACAATGCTACACTACGACTTGTAACTAGGTTATATTATGATTTATAACAATGTTAAACTACGACTTGTAACAAGGTTAAATTATGATTTGTAACAATGTTAAACTACGACTTGTAACAAGGTTATATTATGATTTATAACAATGTTAAACTACGACTTGTAACAAGGTTATATTATGATTTGTAACAATGTTTTACCACGACATGTAACAAAGGTATACTATTACATGTAACAGTGTAATATTATGACTTGTAACAAGACTATACTATGTCATGTAACAAGGTAACAGTCTGATATGTAACAATGTTATTCGATGATATGCGGCAATGTTATACTATGACATGCAACAAAGTTCTCAATTTACATTTGAAAAAAAGCTATTTTACGACAAGTAACACATACATCACATGACCAAAGTAGCGTGTGGGTTATCCTTGACGAAGTGGTTAGACCGCCGGCCTCGCATAACGATGGTACAGGGTTCGTTATCGCAGTCTCTTTCACTTCACGAGCACAGTGTTCTCAGACACACCTGGGGTTCGTCGCTGGAGCTCCGGAGATCGTGCTGTGTGCGACGCCTGCGGCAGCCGCACTGCGGACAGCGACCGAACCATAGGGGGTAAAACCTGGGGCAATGAAGAAGTCAATTCTTTTGCCTTTATTCCCCACACCCCATTTTGTAAGTATGGTGTCACCTGAAGTATTTTAAGTATCACCTAACGAGATGCAGCGAAATATGCCAGGCAATAAATTCTGCAACATAATGTTTGGGGCTTCTGTGTTTACATTCACTGAGGCTATACGTTGTTATGAATTTTTTTCAGGATCCTCGCCGGTGCTACGAAGTTCGTGCACTGAGCTGAGATTCTCCTGACCCAGGTTTGAATTAGGAGTAGAACGGAGCACATATGGGTTACATCCGTGTGCCGTGATCTTGATCCGTCGACTAAACTAAATTAAAGTGATTTTTTTTTTAACTTTGTCGTGTGGTAGGTAACAACGTTATTCTTTGACATTAACAATGTTATCCTTTGACACCAAAGTTATCCCTTGACATGTAACAAAGTTATCCCTTGATGTGTAACAATATCATGCTCTGACGTCTAACAAAGTTATCATTTGAAATGTACAAAGTCATGCTTTGACAACAAAGTTATCCTTTGACACGTAACAAAGTTATCCTTTGACATGTAACATAATTATCCTTTGACATGTAATAAAGTTATCCATTGACATGTAATATAATTATCCTTTGACATGTAACAAAGTTATCCATTCTCATGTAACATAATTATCCTTTAACATGCAACAAAGTTAACCTTTGACATGTAACAATGTAACTTTCTGTAAGCTGACAATAATAATCTAACAGCTGACTTTAGCAAGTGAGCAGACAGGACTGGTGTTCGTAACTCATCGTCTCCATTGACGCGTTGTCTGTCTGCCTGGCTCTCAGCCCGGGCAAACACTCACTCCGGCTTGCCCATTAGGGACTCGCTCGGCCGTGTCGCCAGTACGCGTGTGCCTGTATTACACGCTACTTGCTTCCAGAGCGCATTCCAAACACTGAACCTTACAGGAAACATTCAAACACTTAAATCTATAGGTAGCATCCAAACAGCTTCACCATACACTAGATTGTAAGCGACCACTTATTGACTGTTGACTACAGACTAGGTAGTAATGAACCACTTATTGACTGTTGAGTATAGACTATATAGTAATGGACCACTTATTGACTGTTGAGTATAGACTGGATAGTAATAGACCACTTATTGACTGTTGAGTATAGACTAGATAGTAATAGACCACTTATTGACTGTTGAGTATAGACTATATAGTAATGGACCACTTATTGACTGTTGAGTATAGACTAGATAGTAATAGACCACTTATTGACTGTTGAGTATAGACTGGATAGTAATAGATCACTTATTGACTGTTGAGTATAGACTAGATAGTAATAGACCACTTATTGACTGTTGAGTATAGACTAGATCAATGGTTCTCAATTGGTGGGAATTCCCCCCCCCCATGGGGGAATTTTAGGGTTTCCAGGGGGGGGGGGGGATTAAGATTATTTCAAGATAGCATTAATACAAGAACCAGTTACTTGATACTGTTTTTCCCTCTAAATTTTACGGTTCTGTACTTCTCGCCCTAATGAAATTCGTTTTATAATGTAAATAAACCTGCAAATCACGTTTTATGTAGATATCTAGACTTGTTCTAGTATGCGTTATTAAATTTAGCTTCCATTTTTATGTATTCTGTGTAAGGGTGGGAGGGATTTTTAGGGAGGAAATTCGAAAGGGGGGGGGGGGATTAAGTTCTGAACATATGGTAAAGGGGGGCATGGGCCAAAAAAAGGTTGAGAATCACTAGACTAGATAGTAATAGACCATTTATTGACTGTTGAGTATAGACTAGTTAGTAATAGACCACAACACACAGGAGATGCTAGCCTCGTGGGGCCGACACACCGGAAGCTCCCGGCGTCTTCAATTGGTAGGCATATTGTCGAGAGCGGCCATGTGGTAGACAGAGACACTGCCTTTCGCGTGTTGTTTAACACACAGAATACTCGCTTGTTAAAATTTGCAGAAGCAATTATGATCTATCAACGCAAGCCAGAATTGTGTAAACAGAAAGACATGTTAGTCAGCTTAAAATTACCGTGGTAGATAAGTGACATTACTGTGCGAATATGTGTATATTTCAACTTGAAGGATTTATCTAGTTAATTTCACGTAAGTTGTGTGATTTCTGCAGTATGTACCTGACAAGATGCAGCGAAATATGCCAGGCAATAAATCGTGCAATCTATTGTTTGTGTCTTCGTTATTCAAATTCACTTATTCACTGTTGAGTATAGACTAGATAGTAATAGACCACTTATTGACTGTTGAGTATAGACTAGATAGTAATAGGCCACTTATTGACTGTTGAGTATAGTAATAGATCACTTATTAACTGTTGAGTATAGAGTAGATAGTAACAGATCACTTATTGAGTTAATATTTTATACAATGATAATTGCATATGCCCCTTTCCCACCCCCTAATCAATAAGTTTATGATCAAGAACGTGGGAATTGAGAATTAAAAAACAAGCAGAATGTGGCATGAAACACCATCTTCATCATCATCAAGTGCCTCGCCAGCTGGTGTAGGCGTTCATGGCTCTTTGGTCTTCTGTATCAACTCTGCTGATGATATTCCTCCATGCCACTGTCTCAATCCATCCAGCATCATTTCTCTTGGTCTGCTTCTGCCTCTCTTCCCCTTGATCTTTCCAGTTGTCAGATGTTCTTCAATGCCTCTCTCCTCATCTACAACAGTCCAATTAAAAAGATATCAAATAAAAGACACAAAATAATTAAATTAATGTTTAAAAAAAAAACATAGTGAGTAAAAGATCCGTATGGCCTTCGGGCAAACATTTTATGTACTGGCCCAGTAATTAGAAGGCGAGACTCTCATTCGGGAGAGCTGGGTTCGAATCCTCGATAAGGTGATAATTATTTTGGTTTTATGTCGGTTGCAAAAAGAAATCCCTAACCTGCACAGTTCGCGGCGACTGCACTAGATAGGCGGCCTTAATTCCCCAGGCTCAAGAGACACCCCCCTCTCCCCTCCCCCTGACCCACTTCTGTCCTACACCGCAAGGTACTGTAGACCGACATTAATGACAGTTTGACAGTTAAGGCAAGGACCCTATTTACCGCCTATTGGGAATGTGGTCACAAGTAATGCAACAGTGAAGAGCCCCTTTTTCACGCCAGGAGATGTTTGGGTATTTGGTGCTTGAGAACAGGCCAGTTGGTATTCGATGGTGATGTAGTCAATAACACATTAACTGCCTTTATTTTCCAAAACATTTCCTCGTACCCAGTTTAACCTGAGTCGATCTGGAACCCCACATGCATTTTTTTTTTTCAAATAACGGCTGACTGAGATTCGAACATATTAACACCGGACCTGTCGGAAAACGTGCCAGACACTGCGCCATCGCGGCTCCAATAAAACAGTTCAATGAGCAATGAATATTATTTTGTTGAATCCGGGCAGGGATGCCGACGGCTAGGGGAAGGAGCGGAGGAAATAAAGGGTTTCTAATCTGCAGAAGAGCTGTTGAGACTGAAGAAGATAGAAGCGTTTTACGTTCATATGGGACAAGTGTGTGAGAAGACACGCCGAGGGTAGGGCCGGCTTCAAGAGCACGCGCCCTGGGACCAGGCTAACATGCATGGCCAAGGGGAGATAACAATGTGAGAACTCAGCCGAGAGATCAGTTTGTTTATCTTCACAAATGAAAATCAGTGTTTGCAGATTCTTAGCCTGTTAGCACAGCCTTTAACTAATGGCCGCAAATCATTTCAGCCATTGGGACCCGCAGAAAAGGAGCCGTGGAAAAGCAGCAGTCTGAAACAAATGCTGCATGGAAAATACTTCTGTTTTACAACTTGTTCCGGTCATGCGCACTACGGGAGAACCCAATTCCCGCGGGGTACATGCCAAGCTAGAAATGATACGCGGGAATGATGTATTCCGTGTTTTCGCGCCCGTTTGCTTGATTTCTGTTGCTGATTTTTCCATTACAAAAAATGAAATCAGGTGGTCGCCCAGCCAGCCATGGCAAAACGGTTATCATTAAGTGTCTGCTTTGTAATGGCCTGTGACAAACAACGGTAGCAACATAAATAATCATAATAGCAACAGACAGACATAATAACAGCAGGGTGGGTTCGAGAATTTAACATTTTTGATAAAATCAGGTAGAAAGTATATCAGCCAAACAGTCAATGAAGGGCCGAAGTCACAAAGAAAATTGGCAGAAATGGATCGTAAACACGCTCATTGTTTTTTCTTTGGCAGTATACGCAAGCAGAACCGGCTCTGTGACTTGTTGGTAGTAAACGTATTTCACAATTCCTCGATATAGGGAGTCCAGGGTTCAAAATCATCAAAGGTAAAACAGACAGCTTTGATTTATTTTCGATGTTCAGAGGAGTCGATCGTTCAGAACAGAAGTTAGTTGTATATCCTTTACATGACGTGGCAGTCAACCCCATCATATTTTGTTGGTGTTGGTTGTTTGTGATCTCTTGGCAAGTTTATGTTCGGTAGTTTGCCATTGCTTTCTGAACGACAGGCACTCATACAATTGTGTGAAACCAGCGCAATGCGATCTGCTTCCAAATCGCCGGCAGTGGTGTTTCGAACGTGGTATGGGGAATTGCGAATTTTGTTCGTAACCCCCTTCGCCACAAAGCTGTTCAGAAAGCATTGGCAAAAATTGGCAAGTGAATCACAAACAGCCAACCAAATAAATGAGTGTTTATTTATTTATTTATGTTGTTCGTCCGTTTAGAACTCAAGTAGTCCATACAAATGCTTCTGCTTCTAGTGAATTGGACTGATTTTTTTAAAAATTACGTATGGATTAACCTCCCCTTTTACCAATGCCCCTACCACCAGGAGAGCCCACTCCGACATCTGAGGTAGTTGTAATTTACGTCCCCACTTCAAGAACAAGAAGTCAAGAACGAGAATTCAACATTTTAGTCCAACTGATCTGTGTAGGGGTTGAACCCGCTACCTCAGCAGTTTTATGGGGAGATTTAGAGATATATACCATATCCCGAACCCTCTCCATATCCTTAATCCAGTCCACACCCCTAAACCAACCCTTATCCATACTTCACATTACACCTATTCACCCGATATCTCTAAGCTACTCCCTACCACCAAGTCTTGCGGGACCCCGAAGCCAGAAGTATAATTAAGTCACGCAAGACACTTAAGCCATACCGTACAACTAAGTCACACAGGACCCCGAGGTTACGCCTGACACTTAAATCACTCCGTTGTACTGGGCTACCCGTGGCTGTAAGTCACGCCTGACACCTAAACCACTCCATTGCACTAGGCTACCCTTAGCTCTAAGTCACACCGGACACTTAAACCACTCGTTTGGACTGGCTACCCGTAGCTATAAGTCACGTCGGACACCTAAACCACACCACTGCACTGACTATCCTAGTTCTAAATCACACCTGGCACTTAAACCACTCCATTGCACTGGGGCAGTGCTTCCCAAACCTATCACTTTCGCGGACCGACATAAAATTTTCCTTTTGCACCAGGGACCGGTGTCGTTTTAAAACAATTTTTTCTCCTTGTAATCTGGAATTTTATATGATCTCAATATACATTTTAATATAAATATAAAATTTAACGTAATTGTGGGTGTTGTCCCCGTGAGCTAAATACTGCTCCATAATATTACTGGATGACGGTGATTTATTTAATGGTGGTCCCATTTTCATGAAGAAAAATTTTACTGTAGAGATTTTCAAATCAAAAAATTTTTAAAATATCAAAACTACATTTGGGTCGCTTAAAAGTCAACAGGGCCGGCTTCATTGCACCGGGTTTTTTCCCATATGACTCGGTCTCTTTCTACAGCGCGGAAAGCTTCGCACAAAACACGAACTCCGTAGCCCTAGGGAAGTCTCCGAAAAAATTTCACTCGTGAACCGAAGGACACGGCCCAGAATCGAACCCACAACCTTCGGAGCCCTAGTCAAACGGCTTGACCACTTCGCCACAGAGCATCCCCATTTTCCTCCCACATTTAAGTCTTCTTGTACAGGTGTATACACTCGCACACACACCGACAGTAATGAACACCAATATAAAATAAAAATAAAATATGTCTTGGAAAACGATACCAAATCAGATTTTAAACAAGCTGACTGCAATACAGTATGTTGTAATAAAAATGATTTAATGGTCAGCTGCTAACAGTAACTATTTAATGTGAGGGGTGGGTCTGTTTATTATTTACAAGCTTATCAAATCGTGGCTCGATTGTAGACAGCGCTACCCGCAAAGGAGAACAAATTTCCATACTGTTTCTGTATTTTGTCTTCATAATGCTCATTGGCGGAAAAGAAATACTCTTATTTCAAGATGTCTTTGTATCGATATCTCACATACACCATCAGAATAGTTCAGTTGGCAACGTCCGTGCCTTCGTCCAGATATAATGAAACATACTTTGCAGATGTATCTAACACTTTCACTAGCTCAGACAATGGCAAAACGCATTATAATCGTACAACGAAAATCACGTATGTTCTGCATCTTACGACAATCAGCAGATTATAATGTGCATCTTTCTCACTTTTCGTCACATAGGAAACAAAAGAAACGCTCGTCGTCAACAAATGTCGACCGGGCCGGTTTTTAGTATCGGTCTCAGCTGGTTACTATTTTTAACTTTCCCATTGAACCAATGATTCGCTTCTCCTTAAAGATAAATACTCCTTGGGCTATACGGCTGCAGGCGCAATTTATTTTAAATTAAATCACCATAAAAACCGTGCGGATATCATGTTTTGAGAACAGGACAACAAATCTTGTTTCAAAAAGTTCTAAACAATCCTCAAAGGAGACAACATTTAACTTTTTTCTTACTTTTTTTCAAATCACGTTGCGGACCGGCAAAGAAGGGCTCGCTTACCAGAAACGGTCCACGGACCACAACTTTGGGAAGCACTGGACTAGGATACCTGTAACTCTAAGTCACCCCGGATATCTAAACCACCACACACGTTGCCTAGGCTACCCGTAGCTCTAAGTCAAATCGGACAGTTAAAACTACCCCACTGCACTAGGCTACCCGTAGCTCTAAGTCAAGTCGGACACTTAAAACTACCCCACTGCACTAGGCTACCCGTAGCTCTAAGTCAAGTCGGACACTTAAAACTACCCCACTGCACTAGGCTACCCGTAGCTCTAAGTCAAGTCGTACACTTAAAACTACCCCACTGCACTAGGCTACCCGTAGCTCTAAGTCAAGTCGGACAGTTAAAACTACCCCACTGCACTAGGCTACCCGTAGCTCTAAGTCAAGACGTACACTTAAAACTACCCCACTGCACTAGGCTACCCGTAGCTCTAAGTCAAGTCGGACACTTAAAACTACCCCACCGCACTAGGCTACCCGTAGCTCTAAGTCAAGTCGTACACTTAAAACTACCCCACTGCACTAGGCTACCCGTATCTCTAAGTCAAGTCGGACACTTAAAACTACCCCACTGCACTAGGCTACCCGTATCTCTAAGTCAAGTCGGACACTTAAAACTACCCCACTGCACTAGGCTACCCGTAGCTCTAAGTCAAGTCGGACACTTAAAACTACCCCACTGCACTAGGCTAACCGTAGCTCTAAGTCAAGTCGGACACTTAAAACTACCCCACTGCACTAGGCTACCCGTATCTCTAAGTCAAGTCGGACACTTAAAACTACCCCACTGCACTAGGCTAACCGTAGCTCTAAGTCAAGTCGTATACTTAAAACTACCCCACTGCACTAGGCTACCCGTAGCTCTAAGTCAAGTCGGACACTTAAAACTACCCCACTGCACTAGGCTACCCGTAGCTCTAAGTCAAGTCGTACACTTAAAACTACCCCACCGCACTAGGCTACCCGTAGCTCTAAGTCAAGTCGTACACTTAAAACTACCCCACTGCACTAGGCTACTCGTAGCTCTAAGTCAAGTCGGACAGTTAAAACTACCCCACTGCACTAGGCTACCCGTAGCTCTAAGTCAAGTCGTACACTTAAAACTACCCCACTGCACTAGACTACCCGTAGCTCTAAGTCAAGTCGGACAGTTAAAACTACCCCACTGCACTAGACTACCCGTAGCTCTAAGTCAAGTCGTACACTTAAAACTACCCCACTGCACTAGACTACCCGTAGCTCTAAGTCAAGTCGTACACTTAAAACTACCCCACTGCACTAGGCTACCCGTAGCTCTAAGTCAAGTCGGACAGTTAAAACTACCCCACTGCACTAGGCTACCCGTAGCTCTTAGTCAAGTCTGACACTTATAACTACCCCACCGCACTAGGCTACCCGTAGCTCTAAGTCAAGTCGTACACTTAAAACTACCCCACTGCACTAGGCTACCCGTAGCTCTAAGTCAAGTCGTACACTTAAAACTACCCCACTGCACTAGGCTACCCGTAGCTCTAAGTCAAGTCGTACACTTAAAACTACCCCACTGCACTAGGCTACCCGTAGCTCTAAGTCAAGTCGTACACTTAAAACTACCCCACTGCACTAGGCTACCCGTAGCTCTAAGTCAAGTCGTACACTTAAAACTACCCCACTGCACTAGGCTACCCGTATCTCTAAGTCAAGTCGGACACTTAAAACTACGCCACTGCACTAGGCTACCCGTATCTCTAAGTCAAGTCGGACACTTAAAACTACCCCACTGCACTAGGCTACCCGTAGCTCTAAGTCAAGTCGGACACTTAAAACTACCCCACTGCACTAGGCTAACCGTAGCTCTAAGTCAAGTCGGACACTTAAAACTACCCCACTGCACTAGGCTACCCGTATCTCTAAGTCAAGTCGGACACTTAAAACTACCCCACTGCACTAGGCTACCCGTATCTCTAAGTCAAGTCGGACACTTAAAACTACCCCACTGCACTAGGCTAACCGTAGCTCTAAGTCAAGTCGGACACTTAAATTTACCCCACTGCACTAGGCTACCCGTAGCTGTAAGTCAAGTCGGACACTTAAAACTACCCCACTGCACTAGGCTACCAGTAGCTGTAAGTCAAGTCGGACACTTAAAACTACCCCACTGCACTAGGCTACCCGTAGCTCTTAGTCAAGTCGGACACTTAAAACTACCCCACTGCACTAGGCTACCCGTATCTCTAAGTCAAGTCGGACACTTAAAACTACCCCACTGCACTAGGCTACCCGTAGCTCTAAGTCACGTCGGACACTTAAAACTACCACACTGCACTAGGCTACCCGTAGCTCTTAGTCAAGTCTGACACTTAAAACTACCCCACTGCACCAGGCTACCCGTAGCTCTAAGTCACGTCGCACACTTAAAACTACCCCACCGCACTAGGCTACCCGTAGCTCTTAGTCAAGTCTGACACTTAAAACTACCCCACTGCACTAGGCTACCCGTAGCTCTAAGTCAAGTCGGACACTTAAAACTACCCCACTGCACTAGGCTACCCGTAGCTCTAAGTCAAGTCGGACACTTAAAACTACCCCACTGCACTAGGCTACCCGTAGCTCTAAGTCAAGTCGGACACTTAAAACTACCCCACTGCACTAGGCTACCCGTAGCTCTAAGTCACGTCGGACACTTAAAACTACCCCACTGCACTAGGCTACCCGTAGCTCTAAGTCAAGTCGGACACTTAAAACTACCCCACTGCACTAGGCTACCCGTAGCTCTAAGTCAAGTCGGACACTTAAAACTACCCCACTGCACTAGGCTACCCGTAGCTCTAAGTCAAGTCGGACACTTAAAACTACCCCACTGCACTAGGCTACCCGTAGCTCTAAGTCAAGTCGGACACTTAAAACTACCCCACTGCACTAGACTACCCGCGGCTCTAAGTCAAGTCGGACAGTTAAAACTACCCCACTGCACTAGGCTACCCGTAGCTCTAAGTCAAGTCGGACACTTAAAACTACCCCACTGCACTAGGCTACCCGTAGCTCTAAGTCAAGTCGGACACTTAAAACTACCCCACTGCACTAGGCTACCCGTAGCTCTAAGTCAAGTCGGACACTTAAAACTACCCCACTGCACTAGACTACCCGCGGCTCTAAGTCAAGTCGGACAGTTAAAACTACCCCACTGCACTAGGCTACCCGTAGCTCTAAGTCAAGTCGGACACTTAAAACTACCCCACTGCACTAGGCTACCCGTAGCTCTAAGTCAAGTCGGACACTTAAAACTACCCCACTGCACTAGGCTACCCGTAGCTCTAAGTCACGTCGGACACTTAAAACTACCCCACTGCACTAGGCTACCCGTAGCTCTTAGTCAAGTCGGACACTTAAAACTACCCCACTGCACTAGGCTACCCGTAGCTCTTAGTCAAGTCGGACACTTAAAACTACCCCACTGCACTAGGCTACCCGTAGCTCTAAGTCAAGTCGGACACTTAAAACTACCCCACTGCACTAGGCTACCCGTAGCTCTTAGTCAAGTCGGACACTTAAAACTACCCCACTGCACTAGGCTACCCGTAGCTCTTAGTCAAGTCGGACACTTAAAACTACCCCACTGCACTAGGCTACCCGTATCTCTAAGTCAAGTCGGACACTTAAAACTACCCCACTGCACTAGGCTACCCGTAGCTCTAAGTCAAGTCGGACACTTAAAACTACCCCACTGCACTAGGCTAACCGTAGCTCTAAGTCAAGTCGGACACTTAAAACTACCCCACTGCACTAGGCTACCCGTATCTCTAAGTCAAGTCGGACACTTAAAACTACCCCACTGCACTAGGCTAACCGTAGCTCTAAGTCAAGTCGTATACTTAAAACTACCCCACTGCACTAGGCTACCCGTAGCTCTAAGTCAAGTCGGACACTTAAAACTACCCCACTGCACTAGGCTAACCGTAGCTCTAAGTCAAGTCGGACACTTAAAACTACCCCACTGCACTAGGCTACCCGTATCTCTAAGTCAAGTCGGACACTTAAAACTACCCCACTGCACTAGGCTAACCGTAGCTCTAAGTCAAGTCGTATACTTAAAACTACCCCACTGCACTAGGCTACCCGTAGCTCTAAGTCAAGTCGGACACTTAAAACTACCCCACTGCACTAGGCTACCCGTAGCTCTAAGTCAAGTCGTACACTTAAAACTACCCCACCGCACTAGGCTACCCGTAGCTCTAAGTCAAGTCGTACACTTAAAACTACCCCACTGCACTAGGCTACTCGTAGCTCTAAGTCAAGTCGGACAGTTAAAACTACCCCACTGCACTAGGCTACCCGTAGCTCTAAGTCAAGTCGTACACTTAAAACTACCCCACTGCACTAGACTACCCGTAGCTCTAAGTCAAGTCGGACAGTTAAAACTACCCCACTGCACTAGACTACCCGTAGCTCTAAGTCAAGTCGTACACTTAAAACTACCCCACTGCACTAGACTACCCGTAGCTCTAAGTCAAGTCGTACACTTAAAACTACCCCACTGCACTAGGCTACCCGTAGCTCTAAGTCAAGTCGGACAGTTAAAACTACCCCACTGCACTAGGCTACCCGTAGCTCTTAGTCAAGTCTGACACTTATAACTACCCCACCGCACTAGGCTACCCGTAGCTCTAAGTCAAGTCGTACACTTAAAACTACCCCACTGCACTAGGCTACCCGTAGCTCTAAGTCAAGTCGTACACTTAAAACTACCCCACTGCACTAGGCTACCCGTAGCTCTAAGTCAAGTCGTACACTTAAAACTACCCCACTGCACTAGGCTACCCGTAGCTCTAAGTCAAGTCGTACACTTAAAACTACCCCACTGCACTAGGCTACCCGTAGCTCTAAGTCAAGTCGTACACTTAAAACTACCCCACTGCACTAGGCTACCCGTATCTCTAAGTCAAGTCGGACACTTAAAACTACGCCACTGCACTAGGCTACCCGTATCTCTAAGTCAAGTCGGACACTTAAAACTACCCCACTGCACTAGGCTACCCGTAGCTCTAAGTCAAGTCGGACACTTAAAACTACCCCACTGCACTAGGCTAACCGTAGCTCTAAGTCAAGTCGGACACTTAAAACTACCCCACTGCACTAGGCTACCCGTATCTCTAAGTCAAGTCGGACACTTAAAACTACCCCACTGCACTAGGCTACCCGTATCTCTAAGTCAAGTCGGACACTTAAAACTACCCCACTGCACTAGGCTAACCGTAGCTCTAAGTCAAGTCGGACACTTAAATTTACCCCACTGCACTAGGCTACCCGTAGCTGTAAGTCAAGTCGGACACTTAAAACTACCCCACTGCACTAGGCTACCAGTAGCTGTAAGTCAAGTCGGACACTTAAAACTACCCCACTGCACTAGGCTACCCGTAGCTCTTAGTCAAGTCGGACACTTAAAACTACCCCACTGCACTAGGCTACCCGTATCTCTAAGTCAAGTCGGACACTTAAAACTACCCCACTGCACTAGGCTACCCGTAGCTCTAAGTCACGTCGGACACTTAAAACTACCACACTGCACTAGGCTACCCGTAGCTCTTAGTCAAGTCTGACACTTAAAACTACCCCACTGCACTAGGCTACCCGTAGCTCTAAGTCACGTCGCACACTTAAAACTACCCCACCGCACTAGGCTACCCGTAGCTCTTAGTCAAGTCTGACACTTAAAACTACCCCACTGCACTAGGCTACCCGTAGCTCTAAGTCAAGTCGGACACTTAAAACTACCCCACTGCACTAGGCTACCCGTAGCTCTAAGTCAAGTCGGACACTTAAAACTACCCCACTGCACTAGGCTACCCGTAGCTCTAAGTCAAGTCGGACACTTAAAACTACCCCACTGCACTAGGCTACCCGTAGCTCTAAGTCACGTCGGACACTTAAAACTACCCCACTGCACTAGGCTACCCGTAGCTCTAAGTCAAGTCGGACACTTAAAACTACCCCACTGCACTAGGCTACCCGTAGCTCTAAGTCAAGTCGGACACTTAAAACTACCCCACTGCACTAGGCTACCCGTAGCTCTAAGTCAAGTCGGACACTTAAAACTACCCCACTGCACTAGGCTACCCGTAGCTCTAAGTCAAGTCGGACACTTAAAACTACCCCACTGCACTAGACTACCCGCGGCTCTAAGTCAAGTCGGACAGTTAAAACTACCCCACTGCACTAGGCTACCCGTAGCTCTAAGTCAAGTCGGACACTTAAAACTACCCCACTGCACTAGGCTACCCGTAGCTCTAAGTCAAGTCGGACACTTAAAACTACCCCACTGCACTAGGCTACCCGTAGCTCTAAGTCAAGTCGGACACTTAAAACTACCCCACTGCACTAGACTACCCGCGGCTCTAAGTCAAGTCGGACAGTTAAAACTACCCCACTGCACTAGGCTACCCGTAGCTCTAAGTCAAGTCGGACACTTAAAACTACCCCACTGCACTAGGCTACCCGTAGCTCTAAGTCAAGTCGGACACTTAAAACTACCCCACTGCACTAGGCTACCCGTAGCTCTAAGTCACGTCGGACACTTAAAACTACCCCACTGCACTAGGCTACCCGTAGCTCTTAGTCAAGTCGGACACTTAAAACTACCCCACTGCACTAGGCTACCCGTAGCTCTTAGTCAAGTCGGACACTTAAAACTACCCCACTGCACTAGGCTACCCGTAGCTCTATGTCACGTCGGACACTTAAAACTACCCCACCGCACTAGGCTACCCGTAGCTCTATGTCAAGTCGGACACTTAAAACTACCCCACCGCACTAGGCTACCCGTAGCTCTTAGTCAAGTCGGACACTTAAAACTACCCCACTGCACTAGGCTACCCGTAGCTCTAAGTCACGTCGGACACTTAAAACTACCCCACCGCACTAGGCTACCCGTAGCTCTATGTCAAGTCGGACAATTAAAACTACCCCACTGCACTAGGCTACCCGTAGCTCTTAGTCAAGTCGGACACTTAAAACTACCCCACTGCACTAGGCTACCCGTAGCTCTTAGTCAAGTCGGACACTTAAAACTACCCCACTGCACTAGGCTACCCGTAGCTCTATGTCACGTCGGACACTTAAAACTACCCCACCGCACTAGGCTACCCGTAGCTCTATGTCAAGTCGGACACTTAAAACTACCCCACTGCACTAGGCTACCCCACTATAAGCCACGCTGCCGCTCCCAATTAATAATTATCTTATAGTATCTACAAATTAATCCTTGACTTCAATAAACAAACAAAAAACTATGAAAATATCCCGATGTTACCCCATTCCTGTCGTCCATAGAGGTCTCAAACAATCGAAGACCACCACCCCTCCCCACCCTACTGTACTACTGTCGGAGCCATCGTCAATTGACTAGTGCATTTTCCCAATTATTGTTTTCCATTTAGTTATCACTGCTGCTGGGGCAACAACCAAGAGGAAACTATCGAAGCGGTAAATTCTCCATCATGTCTATCGAAACAAACCATCGTCCGGCCGCCCTTTCACCCGGCTCTCCCGAGACCATCTTCCAGCAACAACTAGGCAACCGTATCAATCGCCAACACAATCACTTCGATCCCAGGCGTGGCCCAGGATTTTCAGCCCCGGCCGCAAGTCTAACGCCACTCGGTTATCGCCGCGCGCCCATACTATTTTCCCCTCACTGTTATCGTTTTTTGTCGCTTGCAATCTTCCTGCCTTATCTTCCAAACAATGTCTGCCGACCCGTGCAATCAGACTACATTACTTTTGCTTCTGTCAACTAAACGAGATACCAAAAGTAAAACGTATACTTAACAAAGGATGAGAGACTCGAAACGCCTGTCTCTTCTGTAAATTTCTAATTGTCTTGTTCAAGCAATACAAGGAGAAAATATATGAACATTTATTTCTTCTTCCTCCTCCTCCTCCTCCTCCTCCTCCTCCTCCTCCTCCTCCTCCTCCTCCTCCTCCTTCTCCTCCTTCTTCTTCGTCTTCTTCTTCTTCTTCTTCTTCTTCCTCTTCTTCTTCTTCTCCTCCTCCTCCACCCTCCTCCTCATTCCCTCTCCTCTTCCTCCTCATCCTTCTTCTTCTTCTTCTTCTTCTTCTTCTTCTTCTTCTTCTTCTTCTTCTTCTTCTTCTTCTTCTTCTTCTTCTTCTAATCTTTGTCTTGAGGCGTTGGTGAACATGTCTGTCAGCAACTCCCTGTTTCATGTACAACCAACCATCTCTGATACTGATGTTCGTTCACATCTTGATGTCAAAATGTTCAGCGCCTTCTCTCTTGGTATCAACACAAACGTCTGTTCAGCCAGACTACTTTACTTCTCCGCAGTAAAACAAGCGAAATCATCATCGTCATTTAGCAGACGTTCTGCAAAACGTCGCTTCCCTTACGTCCTGGCGGAAAGAATCGATCTTTTGCCATTTCCACAGTCTCATGCAAGTTCACATCTAGATTGTCTGTAGTATCCCGTGCCCTCCCTAGTGTAGAGCAAGGAGGAATAGGTGGCCAAGCTATCCCTCACTTTGACAAGCGACGAGCCCAAGCGTTGATCCAGTGTTCAAACGTGCTCATGACATTACCAGCGCAGATCGCTATCAACTTCGGTATAGCGCTTGCGTAGGTTAATACAGAAGTCCATGTCACTAAATACCTCGCTGTTATGACATAAGACTACGTTACTACATACTTATGTTTTATTACAGAAGTCTATATCACTAAATACCTCGCTGTTATTTCATAAGACTACGTTACTACATACCTCTGTGTTATTACAGAAGTCCATGTCACTAAACACCTCGCTGTTATGACATAAGACTACGTTACTACATACTTATGTTTTATTACAGAAGTCTATATCACTAAATACCTCGCTGTTATTTCATAAGACTACGTTACTACATACCTCTGTGTTATTACATTCCGCCTCCTTAAAGAAGAGAAGGACACCTTTAAAACAACAATCGATGCCTTAAAACTAAAGAGTGCACAGTCATTTGACAAAAGTGCACAAACAGGAAGTATTCATAGTGCTGCAGAGGTGTGTATGACCAGTGGATGTTCGTCGCAAAATGACATACAGTTAGTTTCCACAGGCTGCAACACTACTAAACCTGTAGAACGCGCACCATCCATCTACCCCATTGATGTGCGTGTCAGCAATAGGTCCCAGGCCTCAAGTGTAGACTCTCCAGCAGCAGACGAGAAGTTAAAGAACTCAGCCACTACCACTACTGAACATCAACAACCAGCCCAAACAAGCAACGACTATAATCAACAAGAACGCATGAAAGATGACAGCGATCAGTGGCAAGAAATCAAACGGGCGCGTCAACAGCGTGAAATAACAATTGATGACAGTGCAACTCATGTCGTCATTGGGGACTCTCTGCTAAAGGGAATCTATAGTGACCGCATGTCATCTTCTGACAGCGAAACTACCTCGATCTACCCGCTACCAGGAGCTGACATTGACAGACTGACCTCTACACTGCGGAAATTCAAGGTGAATGATAGAATTAGAAGAACAACAGTCCATTTCGGTGTCAACAATATTATGAACAATCACATCATAAGCACCTCACAACTCGCTACATTGGAGGTGTTGTTGCGCAAGAAATTTCCTAAAGCATCTATTTTCTTTTCATCAATCATCCCGCCATGTTATGGATTCCAGCGCCGCACTGCCGATGCTGGCAATCTGACTCTACATAAATTTTGTCAAGAAAATAACAATGCTTTCATTAATAATACCCCGTATTTCACATCGCCGTCCGGGGCTCCCAAGAAAAAACTATATAAGGATCAACTACATTGTTCAAAACTAGGAACTAGCATCCTAGCGAAGAACATAAAATATCCTGAACGTACACAACAATTAGAACCAGTTTCAGTTACAGGAGTAAACCGATCTTCACCTCCGGCTGTAGCCATCTCTCAGTGTTCAGAAAACACTCAACCTCTGCCCACACCACCCTTGCCTATTCCCCAGGAATACAAGGTTGTAAATAGCGACCCAGGCTCCAATCCCAATGTTGCTAACTATGGTGTATTGTTTCCTCCCTTGCCCATAAAACAGTCTCCACCTAGCATGTCAAAGGGGACACCGATAAACAATGTTGCGGTGCCCCCGATGCCTGCTTCCAATGTAGGCACTTCCAGTAGCTCTCATAGCAGTGGCCCCTGGTTGGACGGTAAACCACATTCTTATCAGTGGAATTGTCAACTTCAACAGCTAATGCAATACAATCTTGCAGCCCTGCACCAAGCTTTAATGATGTCACTCCATCACAGACATTATCCTATCCCCTCTAATAGTCGTAACTACCACTAAATAAAGTTTCAAAACCTCTGAAATTTTTCTACCACAAGCGACATCATCTTTTCATTGTGTAATGTTCGCCAATCACGATCAGTGGCTCAACAAAGATGGTCTACATAAAGGCCATCTCAACATCTATCATTTGCTCAATAAATTACCTGAGCTTTCAGTAATACTGTGCAAACAGTTCCATGTGTTTGGAATCACAGAAAGTCGTCTCAACGACAAAATAACCGACTCTGAAATATCTCTTAAGGGATTTAAAGTAATTCGAAGAGACGCAAATCAAAAATTAGAGACAGGTATTGCTGTATACATTTCAAATTCTCTCAACTGTTTCCGTAGAAGTGATCTCGAGATAGAAGAGATAGAATGTGTTTGGTTAGAGGTGAAGCCAGTCATCCAGCAACCGTTTCTCATTGGATACCTATATCGAAATGCCTGTGCTGGGTATAGTTGGTATGACTGTTTCACTACAATGATGGATAGGGTGTTTACAGCAGGTAGAGAAGTCATGATATTGGGTGACTTTAACATAGATATTACTAAATCCAACCACACATGGGAAGATATCATTCTATCTTACAATTTCAAACAACTAATAAATCGACCCACAAGAGTTACAGACACCTCCTCAACTATAATTGATCATATATATGTTACTTGTCCAGTTAATATTACCGAATGTTCTGTTCCTGTTAGTGCAGTTAGTGACCATTACCCAATATGTTGTACATGGTCGAAAATTGGGTTCAAAACTCCTAAAAATAAAAATTTAAGCATCAAATTTAGAAACTTTAAAGCTCTCAACCAAAATTTATTCTTAGACGACTTAAAAAATGCAGCCCTTGAACATGTTTACCAACTTCCTGACCCCGATGATGCACTAGCCTACTGGACAAAGACAGTCTACAATGTATTTGATAAACATGTGCCAGTCAAAGAAGTTCGAGTCAAGAATCAACATAAGTTCCCGTGGGTCACTAGCGAAGTTCTCGAAATCATGAGAGAACGAGATAAAGCACACAAAAATAAAGATTTTATCAATTACCGCAGACTAAGAAATAAAGTTAAATATGAAATTCGTAGGATAAAGAAAGATCATTTCAAAAATTTGATTGTAGATAAATCAAATAACACAAATATATAGAAGGCTATTAACACGCTAACCAACAAGAAACACGCTTCAGAGTCAGCAATACCAAACTCTATAACATGCGAGGATTTCAGTTACTTCTTTCAATCAGAAATAGAGAATCTAAAGTCCTCAATACCAGACTCAGTATGTAATTTAAGTTCACTGTCATCATTCTGTGAAGGGAAGTGCTCTAGAAATATTCCCCCTGAGATTCCCTTGATGTCTGTTGCAGAAGTATATAAATATCTCTCGAATCTCAAAGCAACAAATTCAGAAGGCCTAGATGGTATCAGTAATAGAATTCTTCGGTGTGCTGCACCTATTATTAGTGAGTCCTTAACGTTCATATATAACCAGTGCCTATCCAAAAACTACTTTCCATCTGCCTTTAAAGTTGCTAAAGTGTATCCTCTACTTAAAAATGGCTCAACTGATATTAGCGTCTTGGGTAATTATAGACCTATTTCCTTACTATCGTCGCTATCAAAGCCATTAGAAAAACACATGCATAAAATAACACTACATCATTTAATTAACAACGATCTAATAATTGACAGTCAATCTGGGTTTCGACCTAAATATTCTTGCCATAGTGCCCTTACAAAAATGACAGATAACTGGCATCTTTGTATCAACAATGGCAACATTTGTGGAGCAGTATTTGTAGACTTTAAAAAGGCCTTTGATATGGTAGATCATGATATTTTAATTAGAAAATTAAAACACATGAAGACTAGCACCAATATGGTGAACCTAATTACGTCATTTTTATCAGACAGAAAACAAGTAGTGTCCTTCAATAACTGTCTATCAAGACCCACACAACTTAATTTTGGGGTGCCTCAGGGCTCAATACTAGGTCCGCTGCTTTTTGCAGTGTATATTAACGATCTTCCTTTATACCTCAATACTTCGTGTGATCTATTTGCGGACGACTGCACTATTTATACAAGTCAAGAGAGCCTTTGTGACTTAGAGAGCTCTTTACAAAACGAACTTGACAACCTTAGTAGATGGAGCAATGAAAATCGCATGTTAATTAACATCGACAAAACCAAATCCATGCTAATAACGACCAGACAAAAACTACAGACCTTAGCCATAACTGGGACACCGCTCGAGCTCCACGTGGACACGTTATCTATAATTAATGTAAATGAACATAAAACATTAGGTCTTTTAATTGACAGACATTTAAACTGGAGCCCTCATGTTCACGCCCTTACCAAGAGAATAGCACAAAAAGTTTACCAACTTGCTAAAATTCACTTTTTGGATGAAAGCACACGTAAAATATTCTATGCATCCTATATCCAATCACCTCTCGATTATTGTTCCACAGTCTGGGATGGCTGCCCTAAATCTAATATGAAACGATTGTGTTCGCTTCAAAACCGCGCTATACGTCTAGTTTCTAGCATAAAGCACGTTGAAAGTAATAAATTATACAGCCATCTAAGATTTCTACCACTTCAAAAGCGCTTCCTTTTTAACAAAGCCAAATTAGTGAATAAAATTATATCTGAAAATACCCCAGAGTATCTTCTACCGTTAATTCAATCTAATGCAATGAACAGTAAGCGCTTACATTTATTACAGCTTCCTAAGCCTAGATTGGACTTATACAAAACTTGTTTCGCATATTCTGGTGCTCACTTGTGGAATAGCCTTCCACCAGAACTGAAAACACCAATGAGTCCCTACACATTCAACCGAAAACTCTTTCAATACTTACTTCATACCGACTATATGCCTCCATAAGTCACCTACTAGTATCATTTTTCCACTATCATTCTTCACTGTATGTGTGTGAACGAGACAGTGGGTGAGAGAGTGAGTGAGAAAGAGTGTGAGTGGAAGAATTAGTATGAGTGAGAGTGAGAGAGTATGCATGCGCGTGTGCCTGAGTGAGTGTAAAAGTGAGTGAGTGTGTGGACATATGTGTGAGAGATTTAGTTAGAGAATGAGTGAATCTGAGAGAGTGGGTGTGTTGTGTGTTTGCCTGTCTGTGTGATAGAGTGTGAAAGTTAGTGAGTGAGTGTGAGTTAGAGAGTCATCGAGTAAATGAGTGAGTAAGGGAGCGTGAGTGAGTGAGAGAGAATTTGTGGGTATGCGTGTATGTGCGCGAATGAGTGAGTGTGAGAGCGAGTGAGTGTGTAAAAGAGAGAGCGTGGGTGAATGAGAGAGTGCAAGAGAAAGTGTGATGTATGTGCGTGCATGTCTGGATGTGTGTATGGGTGTATATGTGTGTACATGTGTGTATCAGTGTGCGCCTCTGTGTGTATGTCTGTACGTGTGTTAAGGTGTGCGTTCATGTGTTTATATGCGTTTATATGCATGTGCGTGTATGTATGTGTGTATGGATGAGTGTGTGTGTGTGCTCGTGTATGTATTGTATATCTTTGTATGTTTAAGTGTGCATGCATGCAGTGTATGCGAGGGAGTGTATATTCGGGTGTTATGTGAGTACGTTTGAGTAAGTATATGGATGTGTGCAGGTTTAAGTTTTGCGTGGGTATGATGTGTGTGGGTGTGTGTATGTACATGTGTGTGAGAGAAGAGAGAGAGAGAGAGAGAGAGAGAGAGAGAGAGAGAGAGCAGAGAGAGAGAGAGAGAGAGAGAGAGAGAGAGATGAGCGCACGCATGTCATCTAACATGCTGATCCATATGTTTTGTGTATTCTCATTTTTTTTCATATTATCATTTTGATGCACTTGATTTTAACATGCATAAAATGAATTCATGTAAATTACTGTAAAGCAAGTGAGAGAGTTAGTGAGTGTAAGTGAGAGAGAGAGAGAGAGAGAGAGAGAGAGAGAGAGAGAGAGAGAGAGAGAGAGTTGAGACCACGCATGTCATGTAACATGCTATTCCATAGTTTTTATGTATTCCCATCTTTCATATTACGAGGTATCGTTTAATGCCACCTGATTGTCCTGTAACATGCCATTCCATATATTTTTTTTTTTTTTTTTTTTTTTAAATTCTCATCTTATCATTTTGTATGCCACTTGATTTTATCATGTATAATATAACATTACTGTGATGTGAGTGAGAGAGTTAGTGTGTGTGAGAGAGAGAGAGAGAGAGAGAGAGAGAGAGAGAGAGAGAGAGAGAGAGAGAGAGAGAAAAAAAAAAGAGAGAGTTGAATTGCATCACTAATTTATACGCTACATAATGTATATGTACAATTTTTTCTCCACTTATTGCAATTGCGAGAATTCTCACGACAATCGTCAGTGTCTCAATTGTGTGTAAAGTGTGGGAGTTTGTTCTTATTAGTTTCAGTGATCATGTGAGGCATCATGTATTTGTCTAGATGTGAGGATGTATGTATGGGTGTGTATGTGAGGGATATATGTGTGTGTGTGTGTGTGTGTGTGGGTGGGGAATGTGTGTGTGCCTGTGTGTGTGTGTGTGTGAGAGAGAGAGAGAGAGAGAGAGAGAGAGAGAGAGAGAGAGAGAGAGAGAGCGAGAATTGAGTGCTCGCATGTCCTGTAACATGCCATTCCATATTGTTTGTGTATTTTCATCTTTCACATTATCATTTTGTATGTATGACACTTGATTTTATCATGTATAAATAACATTACTGTAATGTGAGTGAGAGCGTTAGTGTGTGAGAGAGAGAGAGAGAGAGAGAGAGAGAGAGAGAGAGAGAGAGAGAGAGAGAGAGAGAGAGAGAGAGAGAGTTGAATTACATCACTAATTTTTAAGTTACAAAATGTATATGCACAATTTTTCTCCATTTTCTTTACAATTTTGCGACAATGCTCACGACAATCATCACTGCATGTGTGTGTAAAGTGTGGGAGTTTGATCATAATAGCAGGTTGGGGGATGGGGGGATGTGTGTGTGGGTGGATTCGTGATGTGTGTGGGTGGGCTCAGGATGTGTGGGTGGGCGGGGTGGGATTGTGTGGGTGGGTGGGGGATTTGTGTGTGGGTGGGTGGGGGATTTGTGTGTGGATGCGTGCGAGATGTATGGGTGTATGGGGAGATGTGTTTGTGGGTGGGGATGTGTGTTTGTCTAGGTGGTTGTGGGTGAGTGGGTGGAGGAGGATATATTGGTGGATGATCGATGGTGGGTTATGGGATGGGTGGGTGTATATGTGTGGGTGGGGAGATTTGGGTGTGGGGATATATGGTGGGTGGGAGATGTGTGCAGGTGGGGATAGTTGTGGGTTTGGGGATGTGTGTGTGGGTGAGGGAGGTGTATGGGTGTGGGATGTTTGGGTGGATGGGTGGGGAGTGTGTGTGGGTGAGAGATGTGTGGGTGAATGTTAGTGGGGGATGTGTGTGGGTTGGGGGAGGGGTGCGTGATGGGTGTGGGTGATGGATTTGGAGATGTGTGTGGGTGGGGGATATGTCTGGCTGGGTGGGGGTGTGTGTGGCTGGATGGAGGATGTATGTGTGGGTAGTGAGGGTGATTGTAGTTGGGGGATGTGTGGATGGGTAGGAGATGTGTGGATAGATGTGTGTGTGGGATGTGTCTTTGGGATGTGTGTGGGTGTGGTGTTGTGTGGGGGGGTGGGAGCTGGGTGTGGATAAATGATGTTTGTTTGGGTGGGTGAAGGTGTGGTTGGGTTTGCGGGTGGGTGAAGGATGTGTGTGAGGGTGGGGGATGTGTGCTTAGATGGGTGTTTGGGATGTGTGAGTGTGGGTGGGTAGATAGGAGATGTATGTGTTGATGAGTGGGTAAGGGATGTGTGGGTGTTAGTGGTTGAGGGATAAGTACGTGTGTCTAGGGATGTGTGAGGGGATGAATGTATGGGTTGGGGATGTGTGTGTGGGTTGTGTGTGCGTGGATGGGAGGTGTGTGTTTGTGAATGGGGAATGTGTTGGTGGGTGGGGATGTGTGTGAGGGATGTTTGTATGGGTGGGGAGATTGTGCGTGGGTGGGGATGTGTGTGTATATGGGTAGAGGTGTGTGGTTAAGGGATGTGTGGCTGGGGGAATGGGTGGATGGAGGATGTGTGGTTGGGTAGAGGATGTGTGGTTGGGTGATTGTATATGAGTAAGGGTGTGTGGTTAAGGGATGTTTGGTTGGGGGATGGGTGGATAGAGGATGTGTGGGTGGGTAGAGGATATGTGGGTGGGTGAGTGTGTGCAGGTTAGGATATTGTGGGGGATGTTTGTAGGTGTGGGCTCGGGATCTGTGAGTGGGCTGGGGGAGATGGGAGATTATGTGGGTGAGTGCGGAATTTGTGTGTGGGTAGGTGCGGAATATGTGAGTTGACGGGGAGATGTGTGTGTGGCTGAGGAATGTGTGTTTGGCTGGGTGGTTGGAGGTGTGTGGGTGGAGGAGGATATT
This sequence comes from Cepaea hortensis, assembly GCA_963921405.1. NCBI lineage: Eukaryota > Metazoa > Mollusca > Gastropoda > Stylommatophora > Helicidae > Cepaea > Cepaea hortensis. The sequence continues at coordinate 118,246,193 of OY992882.1, read as the reverse complement.
GGGTGAGTGATTGTTGGTGGGAAATAGGACGGGTAGAGGATATGTGAGTGGGTGGGGAGATGTGTGAAGATGGGGGATGTGTGGGTTATTGAATGTATGTGTGCTTGGGGTGTGGGTGGATGGGATGTGTGGTGGGTTAGAGGTGTGTGTGGGTGGGGAGATGTGTAGGTGTAGGGATGTGGTGGATGGGTGTGGGAATGTATTGTATGTGTGTGTGGTTGGGTGGGGGAGTTGGAGTTAATGGGGGATGTGTGGGTGGGTGGTGGATGTGTCTCATAACATAGTAATATGCATTGTTTATGTTTACAAAATTCATGTGACAATGTTTTTTTCCTATGCACTGTTGATGAAAGAAAGATGAGTGATTGGAAGGGCCGAATGTAAGACGGGCCTGCGGGCCCAATTTGTTACCCTTTGAAAATAAAGTCTGTTCGTTCGTTCGTTCGTTCGTACATAAGTCCATATCACTAAACACTACGCTGTTATGACATAAGACTACGTTACTACATACCTCTGTTTTATTAAAATAGTCTGTGTCATTAAATCCTTCATTATAATCATTACAGTCCTGACAGATAATAGTTTATTACTTTGTGCTTCACAAAGGCATAATAACTACAACCCATGGCGGTTGCGAGTGTGATTGATCAGACCTATTCGCGCTGTATATGTTTTTCCACAATGGAAGCATGTGAACACATGGTCATTTTCACCATCACGCACCACCTTAAGTCTAACGCTCTCAGTATGTGACGTAACTGCAACCATTGTCTCCTTTGTCTTTATTCCATTTCTGATAGTTTCCCTCTATGCAACACGTTCAGCGGCGACTTGCTCCTAATGTGTATTATCAATGCCTGGGCAATCATGTCTCGCTTAGACACATCTTTGTATCGCAGTAGAGGCCGATCCTGAGATCTCTTACCCATCTGTAATTCACCAAAAAAGATGTCCTTTGGTATTCTGTCGTTATCCATCCTCCTAACGTGTCCTATCCATCTAAGTCCACGAAGACTGAGCATGGAATAAACCGTCACACAACCTGATCTTTCCAATACTTCAGTATGTGTGATTTTGTCTTGCCACTAAATACCAAGCATTCTTCGCAGACACCGCATATGAAAGATGTTTAAACGTTTCTCTTGGTGTGAGTAAGTTGTCCAGGTTTCACTGCCATAAAGAAGGGTACTAAGGACACAGGCTTGATAGACAAAGACTTTTGTTTTGGCAGTAAGCTTCCTGTTCTCCCAGACTCTTTTTTTTGTGTGGACTGTTACATTGGACTGTTACTATATAGCTCTGTGTTATTACATTAGACTTTGTTATTACATACCTCTGTGTTATTACATACCTCTACGTCACTACATACCTCTATGTCACTACATACCTCAATGTCACTAAATACCCCTATGCCATTGCATACCTTTATGTCATTACATAACCTTACATCACTACATACCTCTATGCCACTAGATACCACTACGCCACTACATACCGCTACGCTGCAATCTAAATGGCTTCAGGGGTTCCCAATGTATGTACACTGGGGATACGAACACGTGACAGCCGGGTGTGTAGGTAAGAGGGTTTGCACTGCGTTACCGCGGCTCTCTGACATAATATGACCTTTTACTAACACTGGTATACGATTAATGTGCACATCACAAACATAATTTGTATCTATCTGTCTGTCTCGTTGTCTGCTTGTCTTGTAGTCTGTCTGTCTGGTTGTCTGAATATTTGGTTGTCTGTCTGGTTGTCTGTCTGTATGGTAGTCTGGTTGACTGGTTGTCTGTAGGTCTGTCTGGTTGTCTGCCTGCTGGGTTGCTTGTCTGTCTGGCTGATGTTCATCAATCAGGTTTTCTGTCTGTCTCTCAGCCCGCCTGAGCCCATCTATCTATCTATCTATCTATCTATCTATCTATCTATCTATCTATCTATCTATCTATCTATCTATCTATCTATCTATCTACCTACCTACCTACCTACTTACCTACCTACCTACTATCTATCTATCTATCTATCTATCTATCTATCTATCTATCTATCTGTCTGCCTGCCTGTCTGTCTGTCTGTCTGTCCGTCTGTCTGTCTGTCTGTCTGTTTGTCTGTCTGTCTGCCCATGAAGCATCGTTAGTTGAAAACAGAATCTTTCGTTTTCACCTTCGCGGGAGTCAGATATGCCTCTTTCCCTGGCTCTTGGGAAAACTGTTCAAAGATCGGTTGTCCGGGCACGTCTTTGTTGTCTCCCCGCACAAAACACTGAAAAATGAAAATGTGAACAAGGAATGTGTCAGCTAGTTCAGATTCGACCAAAGAAGATGCCATTTTGAGGCAACCCAGATACTCAAAGCAAAATTGTTGATTAGTGAACTCTGAGATAGTCTCCTCTTTTCTCTCGCTGGAGTACTCGGTTCTGACACTTGAGAGGTAGGCGGGTGGAGTTTGACCGACGGTCAATGAAGTCCTGGTGTTTAATGGTTGGTTTATAGAGAGTAAGGAAGAACTTTAGTGGCCAGTGAGGTGTCACAAGGAGCCGGTGAATGTATTTGAGGATGACAAAGTGGCAAGCTGTGAACGAAAATAGCAACCTGGTGACGTAGGAGTGAGCAGTTTCTGGGTAAAATGGAGGTCAACGGGCAGATGTGAAGGTCGTGTAGTTGTTTGGGGGTTATTGGCGTAAACTAGTCTTTCTTTGCGTGGAGCAGATAAGAATTTTGAATGTTCGATGTCCTCCTCCTCGTCCTCCTCCTCCCCCTTCTTCTTCTTCTTCTTCTTCTTCTTCTTCTTCTTCTTCTTCTTCTTCTTCTTCTTCTTCTTCTTCTTCTTCTTCTTCTTCTTCTTCTTCTTCTTCTTCTTCTTCTTCTTCTTCTTCTTCTTCTTCTTCTTCTTCTTCTTCTTCTTCTTCTTCTTCTTCTTCTTCTTCTTCTGTCCAATTAATGTTCACAGTTCTTGTATAAAACCAGATCTACAAGGCTTCTATGGATGTTTTCGCCTGTTTACTAATTGTCCAGAATAAGTTAAAATTCGTTCTTTGTGTCATGCAAAACTCCTATTCTAACTTCCAAGGGAAAGGTCTCAATTTATAAATTCAAATACTCGGGAGCAATCACAAAAGCAGATGACAGATTCGTGGCAGAGATTAATATCTGAATCATTGTAGTGTAGCAGGTCCTCTGCAGAACGTCGACCTCACCACGGAGCTACAGATTCTTGATCTATTGTCCTGTAACGTGCCACACGCACATCTGATGTCCTAAGTGTCTGTGGAATAGGCAAAGCAAAAGCTGCACTTCAAAGGGAAAATGTCTTAGACATAAAGGTACTTTTATTTAATCTTAAAAAGACATTAACTGGCTGAATGATTGGCACCTTGCCGTCTTGATAGATGATAGTTTGTAAAATAGAGTTATAATTCTTAATAGCGCAAAGTCTGTGATGAATTTAGAGACCACTTGTTGCCCATGCAGCATGATCCCTCTTTCGGTCTGCCTAGTTTACTCCAGAGGAAAGCTAACACCAAAGCATCAGTAACAAGGCAAGCTGCAGAAGGTGCCGGATCAGCAAAGCAATGCTCTAACCGTCAGCCTATCATAGCTTCGATCCTAGACCTGTTGCCGACCAAGGCTTAGGGTCTGGTCTGCCCTGCCATGACATGTAGTCTTTAGCTTGCATTTCCTCTCACTAGGGTACGGTTTGTACCCTTCCAATCAGCACAATGGGAAGTGTCTGAGTTGGTAGTACGGTCAACTGTTATACGACAGCTCAGTCATATCTTCTTCTTCCTCTTCTTCTTCCTCTTCTTCTTCTCTTCTTCTTCCGCGTTCCGAGCCATTGAGGTTCTTTGCTGCAGATACAATCCGTCTCCATTCGTCTCTCTGGTTGACCTTCTCTTGCCAGTCGTTGGTTCCAAGTGCTTGTAGATCTGTATATATATATATTATCTCTCCACCGCCTTCTTGGTCTACCTCGGGGTCTACGGTCATTTCCTGAGTGTAAGCGAGTTTTGTTTCCCTATTATCTTCCATTCGTTCTATATGCCCCAGTCATATCTGACTAATAAAAATTAATTACTGCAATGTTATATTGAATCTATTCTGTTTTATGACAGTGAATCATGGAATGCAAAAGAGAAATTAGAAAGAGCTTAGAGCATTAGTCCAATGAACATGTGGTGTCTGCGACATATGTTGTGAAAACACTGTACTGACAGAGTAATTTACAACGATGTTCTGGAAGAGGCCAATGAATGAATAAGAGTAGAACACTTAAAGCATCTATTGGAAAGACAGTTTTCTTTGCCTGTATAATTATAAGAAAAACATTGGAAAACATATATATATATATATATATATATATATATATATATATATATATATATATATATATATATATATATATATATATATATATATATGAATAGTCTAAACGAAATGTGTAGGGAACATAACATGAAAATTAGCACAAGCAAAACAAAGGTAATGACTATAACTAAAGAAGCAAAAAAAAAAAAAAAACAATTCACCTAAACGAACATCCCTTGAAACAAGTAAAGAGTTTCAAGTACCTAGGAAGTATAATATCATCAAATGGCAGATCAGAAGACGAGATCGAAAATAGATGCAATAAGGCAAACCAACTCATTGGACACATGACACCAATACTGAAGAACAAACATGTATCATTAACTACTAAGAAAGCCATAATGATGTGGAAGAGTATAGAAAGCAAGCAGAGGCCACACCCAGCCAAGAGCACCACAATAAATTCCAGCACGCAAAAGCCAAATTCCAAAGGGCCAAGCTGCAAGCTAGACGGAAAAGCTGGCAGGAGAAAACGGAGCCTCTGAGCTTTGAAAGAGACACAAGGAAATTGTGGAAGCTAATAAAACAACTTAACGATGAAGGCACAGGGAGAAACTCAAAAATTGCACTACATAAAAATGTAAACATCTTAACAAGAAAGCAAGCAGCTGACCATTTTGCGGACTCATTCGCACAAGATAACAATATCAAAATTAGTCAAGAGAAACAACAAGAGATTCGAGAGAAACAGCAACATACGGGACAGAAGGAAATAGTACATGAGGTTCTGGAGGCACCCATCACAATCAGCGAACTGGAGCTAGCCATATCAAAACTGAAAATGAGAAAGTCACCAAGAGCTGATGGTATCTCCAATGAAATGATCAGGAACCTAGGAACAGAGGGCAAAGCAAAGCTGTTGCACATCTTTAATAACAGTTGGACCTTAGGCAGTGTTCCACAAGCCTGGAGAGAAGCAATCATGATACCCCTCCTAAAATCAGGGAAAGATAGTTCCATTGCCTCTAGATACAGACCAATTAGCCTCACCAGTTGTCTCTGCAAAACACTGGAGCGCATCATCAATCACAGACTGCAGTGGTACATTGAAAGTAAAAACATCCTTGTGCCACAATAGGTTGGCTTTAGGCAGTGCTACTCTACGGAAGATCAGACAACCTACCTCTCTCAAGAAATTGAGGATGCATTCCAAGAGAAGAAACTGGTGCTTGCAGCATGGATAGATCTGAAGAAAGCCTTTGACAAAGTCTGGAAAGAAGGTCTGATGAAGAAACTGAGAAACTGCTAAGTCAATGGAAGAATGTACAAATGGGTGAAAGCATATTTGCACAACAGAAGAGCCCGAGTACAGATAGACGGACTCAAGAGCAAGAAAGTACTGCTGCGTCACGGTGTTACCCAGGGCGGAGTCTTGTCCCCCACACTTTTTCTAACCTTCATCAGTGACCTTGTTGCTAATTTACCGCATGGAATTAAAGCAGCAATGTACGCCGATGACCTGGTTATATGGAGCACAAATTAACATGCATCAGTGGCCACCAGATCGCTAAAAAGAGCTGTAGATACATTTGTTGCATGGGCAAATAGATGGTGTGTCAGCATAAACACTGACAAGTGCAGCACCACTCTATTTACCCTCTCTCCAAAACAAAAGGCATGGGTCATCCAGATAAATGGAACACCCCTAAGAGAAGATAAAGAACCAACATACCTTGGAGTAACATTTGATGGCAGGCTGACATGGAGAAAGCACATCAACAAAGCAGTAGCAAAAGCAAGAAGGAAAATAGCCATCCTGAGAAAGCTAAGTGGAACCACATGGGGTGCCAGTGGGAAAATACTTAGCAAAGTTTATCAACAGAGCATACGACCACACTTGGAATACGGGTCAACTGCGTGGTGTTCGGTATCAAACACCACACTACAAAAGCTGGACAAGGTGCAAAATCAAGCACTTAGAGTCACCACAGGAGGGATGAGATCAACCCCTATAGTGGAAATGGAGAAGATGGGGAGGATACAAGCTCTGAGAGAGCGCAGAGATATGAAAACGCTAATACAAGCAGAAAAGTTCCTCAGCTTGCCAGGCCACCCTATGAAGAACAGA
>OY992882.1:118194761-118237261 GCA_963921405.1 Cepaea hortensis | reverse complement strand
ATATATATATATATATATATATATATATATATATATAGCCAGGGGACTTAACCTAAGATATAGCAATGCTACTAAAAGTTATGTCCCTTTATATAACTTTTCTTATGTTTAGTCATGTAATTACAAAATTAAATTTCAGTAAGTAAATAGCTGATTGTAGACTAAAAAACTATGACAGTTGGTTGCACCGGAATGAAAAGAAAACATGTAGAAAATGTCATCTCAATCGGATGGACCGTTCGCAAATGCACAAAGAACGGACACACATACATACATACATACATTTTGTTTTATATATATATAAACTGTCTGTCTTTCTGTTAAACATATGACAATAGTCTTCTATTTGTATAGCCCAACTGAAACTCAGTAGGTAATATGGTTAGTAACACATCGGCCGCTTTCACTTCCCAAGGCATTTCCTAATACCCATCTTAGGCTGGGACAACCTTGGACACCAGACCAACTTTTAAAATCCGTCTTGATGCATATTCGAGCCCACGACTGCAGCGCCTGCTGGCTAGCGTCTACTCCCTACACCACCGCGTCTCTAACTGTTACAGTTAACACTACCATAAACGTGCGACGTGTTTAGATAACCTACCACACACCAGGTCACAACGTACTAGGTGAAGAAACACACTCTCTTCCTCCCTTTCCTTCCGCACCCAATTAAAGGTGTGGTTGAAAATAAACGACAGAATTCCCTGACCAGATTCTGCGCCATCACTTTTGTCTTTCGCCACTTCCGCATCCGGTGAACTTTCCAGATGAGGGATACTCTCAGAAGAAAATTGAGAAATGGAAAATTCATTACTGATCAGACACAGCTAATGCCCTTACCAACCGGTATTAGTCTCATTTGTCGGCACCAGTTTGGGGGCCTAGTCGTCTGCTAAGCGCTTTCATTTCTACGGATCCAGAACCGCGAAGGCCATTTCCGGCAGTCCGTGAGTTCAAGTCTCCGACCGTGTAATAACTACATCCTGTGGGCACTTAATGAGCTAAGCACTGGAGTTCTTGAAAATGAAAGCGCATTTTGTTGAATGCTGGTTTAATCGTGTGTGTGTGTGAGTGTGTGTGTGTGTGTGTGTGTGTGTGTGTGTGTGTGTGAGAGAGAGAGAGAGAGAATGTGTGTGTGAGAGAGTGTGTGAAAGCCAGTGTGTTGAGAGAGAGTGTGTGTGAGAGAGTGTGCGAGAGAGAGATAGAGTGTGTGTGAGAGAGAGAATGTGTGTGAGAGAGAGTGTTTGTGTGAGAGAGTGTGTATGAGAAAGATAGTCCCAGAGAGAGAGAGAGAGAGAGAGAGAGAGAGAGAGAGAGAGAGAGAGAGAGTATGTGTCTATGTGAAAGAGTTTGTGAGAGGGTGTAGAAATAGAATGTGTGTGTTTGTGAGAGGTAAAGGGTATGAGAGAGAGAGAGAGAGAGAGAGAGAGAGAGAGAGAGAGAGAGAGAGAGAGAGAGAGAGAGAGAGAGAGAGAGAGAGAGAGAGTTCTTCAGTTTATTTCTTCTCATAACGTGCCCAGGAATCTTGACTGTCTGCGTCCAATATGTTTCATCAGCTTACGATTTTCATTTGTTTCTTGTAGGACTTGTCATTGTTTTGTTTTGTTTTTTTTCGTCTGACCATGGTATTCTTTGTATTTTCCTCAGGAACCACATTTCCACTGCCATTAGACGTTTGTTTGTTTGTTTTTTGTTTTTTTTTTAAATTTCGGCTTGTCTTCTCATTGTCCAAGCTTCACATCCATACTAAAGTACAGGTTCTATGTAGCACTTCAACAATTTTTCTCGTTACAGTTGACATGTTTTTTATTAGTCAGTAAGTTTTCCATTAGTTTTAAATATTTAGGGACATTTATAACATCAGATGGAAGATGCACAACAGAGATCAAGAGCAGAATATGGCAAGCAAAGGCTGCATTTCAGAAAATGAAGAATATCTTATGCAATAAGTCACTATCATTGAATGCAAGAAAGAGAGGGCTGAAGAGCTATATAGAACCTGTTGTGTTGTATGGCTGAGAATCTTGGAAAATAAATGAACAAATTGGGAAGAGATTGGAAGCAAAAGAGATGTGGTTCCTTAGACGAATGTTGCGAATTCCTTGGACTGCCAAAGTAACTAACGACGAATGTCTAAAAGAGGCTAACGAAATTAGAACAATATATACAACAATAAGAAAGAGACAGTCAGCTTTTTTTTTGGTCATGTGATGAGAAGAGAGTCGCTGGAGAACATCGTGACAACTGGAAAGATCGAGGGGAAGAGAGGCAGAGGCAGACCACGAGAAATGATGCTGGATGGATTGCGACGGTGACATGGAGGAATATCAACGGCTGAGTTGATCCAGTAAACCAAAGACCGAGATCTGTGGAGAGTCATGAAAGCCTACGCCGGTCGGCACGGCACTTGATGATGAAGTTTTTCATCTTGCAAAAGGCTATATTCACCATGGCGATTCTTATTCTAATCTCTTCAAGGCACCTCCCATTAGATGTTACGTCAGTTACGAGATAGTTGTACCGATTCACTTTTTAAGAATATTCCCGTTTACCCGTATATTACATATAACTCGTACATTGGCTGGGTGCTTATAAAGTGTTAGTATTTGCAGGGTTGCTCAATCTTCTGCACGCTTGACACGCTACTACTTTTTTGTTGCCTATTGTTCTTTTTTTAGCCGGTTTCCCTGACCTAGGTGTTAACGTCTTTCTCCGTAATTCCGTATATTCTCGTGAGTAACGTAACCTGCGCGAGAATCGGTAGCGGTTCTCGCCACGCTGGTAACTTAGGGGTATGTGAGCCGGTGGCTCAGAAAGCAATGGCAAACTACTGAGCGTAATCTTGCCTAGCACATCAAGAGCAGCTGAAAAATGCTGATGTTGACTGCAACGTCCTGTAAGGGATATACTGATGTTGACTGCAACGTCCTGTAAAGGATATGGAAAAAAATGTGCATTTTAATATTTGCAATATTTGGTGTCTTTAAGTTTCTGATGTAATAATTCACGTACGTTTGGAATATATTCACATGTATTTATCGGAACTTACACAAATTTGAAAAATTATTTCTTCCGGTCATAACACTATTCTGTTTGGAGTGCAAAGAATTACTCCAGCAGACGACATCGATTCGCTGCATATTGTTTCAAGATGAACTGTGGAGCACATTTTTTATGACATCATGTACTTCATTTTTCAGATGTGTTCTACATACAAAGTGTAGTGAGACTTTACAAACATCCTGTATATGCTACAATCTCAATGGCATTAGGGGTTGCCATATAGATGTACACATGGGATACAAACACATGACAGCCACCGTTGCCGCTGCGCTACCGCCGCCTCTGAGGTAATATGACCGTTTACTAACACTTTTGTTTTAAACATATTAGACAAATATAGTGGGGGGGGGGGGGATCCATCTAATACAGTGACCAGCAGAATATTGTGTTTGTAGATCAGGAAAAGACTTTCTATAGAGTAGACAAATACAAATTATGGGCCATCCTTGAAGACTACGAGATACAAGGGCAACTGCTAGAAAACATCACAGCCATGTACCACTCGAGCCGAAGTGCAGTAAGAATACTAGAAAGTATATCAGATATGTTCACAGTCAATACAGGAGTGAGACAGGGATGTGTGTTCTCTCCTCTGCTATTCAATATCTACATGGACTGAATATCCAAAGAAGCAAGTCTTGACACAACAGATTCAGAAAATGTTTCACTCTTTACTTCAGATAGATCAATAGATTCACCTGCAATAAATGAACTTGTATTTGCAGAAGATCAGTAACTGTTTTATAGCGACGAGGGCAGAATGCAATATCATATTATTAAGCTGAGTTCATCATACAGCAGATACAATATGAATATAAATACCGCCAAAACTGAAGTAATGCAAATTAGCACATATCTTGTTCTATTAAGTATACCGATAAATATCACATCTTTGAAAAAAAAAAAAAAAAAGTTAAAGAATTCAAATATCAATGAAGTATGATCACAGACGATAGTAGAATAGATAGAGAAATCAGATGTCAAAAAGCAAGTGCGATTATATATCAACTATCACCCATACTGAAATATCCAAATTACCCGTGTTCGCAACGGGACAGATAATAAATAGCACATCCACACAAATCTTATGCTACCAATGTCAAATTTGGACATTATCCATATCACATTTACGGAAAATCAACACCTGCGAGATGACATGCCTGAGGAGAGCTGCCAACCTAACTACCCGAGACCGAATAAGAAATGATATTATCAGACAGACAGTGGGATCGACACATTGTGCCACATTTATTGAAAGACAGACGAACAAATGGTTTGGCCATCTCATTAGAATGCGACACCATCAACTACCAGCACTGGCCCTATATTATAGAATATTTGCTACGAGAGCAAGAGAACGCCCGAGAACGAAGTGGATTGACAACACCAAAGACATTGTATAATCACACGGAATAACACCATCCGGTGTTATCCATCGATCGCAGGCGCGTCAGTTATTCTTCCCCACGATGCTTGAGGCAAAAGTGGAAGAAGATGATGATGATGTTGTATTAAAGGGCATATAGCAAACATTTTTGTCGCTTTGAACTCAAGCATAGTCCGTAATACTATTTCTAGTATCACTGGACTGAATTTAGCGAGTGGATTAGCTTTCTCTATTACCAGTGTCCCTCGCCATCAGGCAAACCTACGACAGTTTCAGAAGTACTTGTAATTGACGTCCCAAAGTCAAGAACGACAGGTCAACATTTTGCAACTACCCTTACCTACATCATCTTGCACCTACCCTTACCTACATCATCTTGTACCTACCCTTACCTACAACATCTTGCATCTATCTTTACCTACAACATCTTGCACCTACCCTTACCTACAATATCTTGCACCTACCCTTACCTACAACATCTTGCATCTACCCTTACCTACAACATCTTGCATCTATCTTTACCTACAACATCTTGCACCTACCCTTATCTACAACATCTTGCAAGTACCCTTACCTACAACATCTTGCGCCTGCCTTTACCTACACAATTTTGCACATACCCTTTCCTACAACATCTTTCACCTACCCTTTCCTACAACATCTTTCACCTACCCTTACCTACAACATCTTGCGCCTGCCTTTACCTACACAATTTTGCACATACCCTTTCCTACAACATCTTGCACCTACCCTTTCCTACAACATCTTGCACCTACCCTTTCCTACAACATCTTTCACCTACCCTTACCTACAACATCTTGCGCCTGCCTTTACCTACACAATTTTGCACATACCCTTTCCTACAACATCTTTCACCTACCCTTTCCTACAACATCTTTCACCTACCCTTACCTACAACATCTTGCGCCTGCCTTTACCTACACAATTTTGCACATACCCTTTCCTACAACATCTTGCACCTACCCTTTCCTACAACATCTTGCACCTACCCTTTCCTACAACATCTTGCATCTACCCTTACCTACAACATCTTGCATCTATCTTTACCTACAACATCTTGCATCTATCTTTACCTACAACATCTTTCACCTACCCTTTCTTACAACATCTTGCACCTACCCTTACCTACAACATCTTGCAATTACCCTTACTTACACCATCTTGCACCAACCCTAACCTACAACATTTTGCTCTACCCTTACCTACAACATCTTACACTAACACTTACCTACAACATCGTGCACCTGTTTATTAATCTTCACACCAGAAAACAAACACATGTGCATAATTAATTAATTTATTCTCGTGATTAATCACAGTTTCTAGAAAAAGAAACACGTGATTACATATGACAATTACCATGTGATTTATCGCTGTTATATATTAAATATTCATTGAGGTTACTCTCGGTTCTCGCTCACGAGTGACTTCATTAGCTTCCGGAAATAAACCTGCAGTTTACAGTCACTCATCCCGAAAATAGCCGAGACAATATGGCCGTAGTTTCACGCGCATTTTTATTGTTCCTTGCAAGAAGACCTTCTGGCTGGGAATAATAGACCTCGCTTCTGGCTGTCACAAAACCCCCAGAAGATTGAAGAAGCTAGGAAGCTTGTATAGGTCCCAAACGGCCACCGAAGCACTTTAGTTGTTAGCAAGGCGTGCTCGCAATGACCCGAGTTATCTCTCGTTGCGCGGAGTGCCATATGGCAGTGCACGTGAGAATGAGCATGGGCGGGAATTGGAGGAGGGCCGAGCGGGTAAATATTGCAGCAATACATGGCACTCGCTGGCTCACGACTGCAGGGTCCAGGACTCCCCTGGGGTGGAGCGGAGACAGACTCCTCATAATAACCCGGGGAAATGATGTCAACCGTTATCGTTTCTAGTCTCAGGGTCTTAGGATGTTCCGTTTTGTTTCCGTTGAATGTCCAGGACTGGTGCGCACTAAACACTGCTTTTGATCAATTTTTAAATATGTCTTTATGCGGGCTTTTCCCCGAAAGTGACCAAAGAAGACAGACAAGGGCAAGTTGAAACTTAACACCTTAATCAGAGGTTTTTTGGGGAGGGATGGGGGGTGTCGATGTGGGGGGGGGGGGTGTCATGTATTTTGGATTTTTCCCAAATATCCCCACATATGCTTCTTCTTCTTCTTCTTCTTCTTCTTCTTCTTCTTCTTCTTCTTCTTCTTCTTCTTCTTCTTCTTCTTCTTCTTCTTCTTCTTCTTCTTCTTCTTCCTCCTCCTCCTCCTCCTCCTCCTCTTCTTCTTCTTCTTCTTCTTCTTCTTCTTCTTCTTCTTCTTCTTCTTCTTCTTCTTCTTCTTCTTCTTCTTCTTCTTCTTCTTCTTCTTCTTCTTCTTCTTCTTCTTCTTGTGGATATGTGTGTAAGTGGGGGATGTGTGGGTGGGTGCGGGTTTTGTGTGTGAATAAGTGCAGGATATGTGAGTTGGTGGGAATATGTGTTTATGGGTGTTGGATATGTGGTTGGGGGATGTGTGTTTGGCTGAGTGGTTGGGGGTGTGTGGGTGGGTGGTGGAGGATATGTGGGTGGGTGAGTGTTGGTAGGTTATGGGATGGGTGGAGGATGTGTGCGTGTGGGTGGGGAGGTGTGTGAAGGTGGGGAGCATGTGTGGGTGGGTATGGATGGGTGGTTGCATGCATGTGTTCCTGGGTTTGTGTGGGTGGGTGGGGGATGTGTGTGGGGGGGTGTGGTGGGTGGGAGATGTGTGTGTGTGTGGGGAGATGGTGTATGTGGTGGTGTGTATGTGTTCCTGGGTTTGTGTGGGTGGGTGGGGGATTGTGTGGGGGATGTGTGGTGGCTTGGAGATGTGTATGTGTGGGGGGGAGATGGTGTATGTGGGGGTGTGTTCGGGATGTGTGGGTTGTGTGGGTTGGGGGATGGGTGGATGGAAGGGGTCATGTATGTGCCTGTGGGTATGTGTGTGTTTGGGTGGGGGACGTGTGTGTGTGGGGGACACGCGGACGGATAGGGGATGGGTTGATGGGTTGGTGGGGGATTTGTCTCATAACATGGTAACATGCATTGTTTATGCTTACAACATTCATTTGACAATGTTTTTTCCCTATGTGAATGCACTATGCACTGATGAACGAAAGATGAGTGATTGGAAGGGCCGAATGTAAGAAGGGCCTGCGTGCCCAATTTGTTACCCTTTGAAAATAAAGTTCGTTCGTTCGTTCGTTCGTTCATTCGTTCGTTCGTTCGTTCTTCTTCTTCTTCTTCTTCTTCTTCTTCTTCTTCTTCTTCTTCTTCTTCTTCTTCTTCTTCTTCTTCTTCTTCTTCTTCTTCTTCTTCTTCTTCCTCCTCCTCCTCTTCCTCCTCCTCTTCTTCTTCTTCTTCTTCTTCATCTTCTTCTTCTTCTTCTTCTTCTTCTTCTTCTTCTTCTTCTTCTTCTTCTTCTTCTTCTTCTTCTTCTTCTTCTTCTTCTTCTTCTTCTTCTTCTTCTTCTTCTTCTTCTTCTTCTTCTTCTTCTTCTTCTTCTTCGTCTCGTCACTTCGAGCTGTCCAATCTTATACCTAGTAATTCTTCTTCTTTCGTTCGCTTGAAATATGTCTATATCTGCAATGTCGTCTCTTGCATGAATTGAACTGTTTTTTTTTTTCAGTTCACACAGTGGTCCATAGAGTTTATCTTCCACTGTCGTCTCTCTAGGCCAGAAGGTTTGCCTAGATATGTTATATTTTGGGCAGTCTTGGAGTATGTGCTCTGCTGTCTGCGACGCCAATCCACATGTGCACATGGCTGTTTCACCAATCTTGAATTTTGTATACATGTGGTTGCGTAATCTATTGTGTCCTGTTCTGAGGCGCAGAATAATGACTTGTTCTGGTCTGTCCATAATGTGGTAGTCATCTTGAGCAGGTTTTGGTGGCTTTCTGACTGATTTGATCATTCTTTTCTTTTGGTGGTATGTAACGGGCACATCAGACTGTTCCTCTTTGGCTCCTTCCTTAGCCAATTGATCAGCTCTGTCGTTTCCGGGTACTCCACAGTGGGATGGTATCCACTGTATGGTGACTTTATGCTGACTGTTAAGTTCAGAAAGTAGTGTCCTTAGTACTGGCAATTTCCCAGAGAGGAGCGCCTCGAGTACTGATTTTGCATCTGTTAGTAGCACCACAGGTTGTGTACCATTGCTGTTATTTAGTAATTTCTCTGTTGCTATCTTGATTGCCTCAATTTCGGCATCATAGTTATGGCAGTACTTTCCTGTTGGTACTCTGGCTGTGTCCCTAGTATTATTTGGGTATTCTATGTACACTCCCGCTCCTCCATTTCGAACAGCATTTTGTGCTGATCCATCTGTGTAGACTCGGATCCAGAGGTCCTGTGGGTATTCTTCATCAAGGAAGCTGAGAGTGGCTGTTCTGCGCTGCACACTGTTCTGTTCTTCCTTGTCAAATATTCCTCTCACTTTTGTCTGGATTTGTAACGATAGTCTATGCTCATCTTTCCATGGAGTTCGCTCTGGAATAGTTGTTAGGGGGATACCAACTGTGGGCAGATCAGTGGTTTCTCTGCAGAGTCGTTTGGCCTGGTGGATAAAACTACTTCTTTTCAACCGCCCCATAGCTAGGTTTTCAAATCTGTTCTTCATAGGGTGGCCTGGCAAGCTGAGGAACTTTTCTGCTTGCATTAGCGTTTTCGTATCTCTGCGCTCACTCAGTGCCTGTGTCCTCCCCATCTTCTCCATTTCCACTATAGGGGTTGATCTCATCCCTCCTGTGGTGACTCTAAGTGCTTGATTTTGCACCTTGTCCAGCTCTTGTAGTGTGGTATTTGATGCTGAACACCACGCAGTTGACCCATATTCCAGGTGTGGTCGTATGCTCTGCTGGTAAACTTTGCTAAGTATTTTCGTACTGGCTCCCCATGTGGTTCCACTTAGCTTTCTCAGGATGGCTATTTTCCTTCTGGCTTTTGCTACTGCTTTGTTGATGTGCTTTCTCCATGTCAGCTTGCCATCAAATGTTACTCCAAGGTATGTTGGTTCTTTATCTTCTCTTAGGGGTGTTCCATTTATCTGGATGATCCCTGCCTTTTGTTTTGGAGAGAGGGTAAATAGGGTGGTGCTGCACTTGTCAGTGTTTATGCTGACACACCATCTATTTGCCCATGCAGCAAATGTATCTACAGCTCTTTGTAGCAATCTGGTGGCCACTGATGCATATTCATTTGTGCTCCATAGAACCAGGTCATCGGCGTACATTGCCGCTTTAATTCCATGCGGTAGGTGAGCAACAAGATCATTGATGAAGATTAGAAAAAGTGTGGGGGACAAGACTCCGCCCTGGGGGACACCGTGACGCAGTAGTACTTTCTTGCTCTTTAGTCCGTCTATCTGTACTCGGGCTCTTCTGTTGTGCAAGTATGCTTTCACCCATTTGTACATTCTTCCATTGACTTTGCAGTTTCTCAGTTTCTTCATCAGACCTTCTTTCCAGACTTTGTCAAAGGCTTTCTTCAGATCTATCCATGCCGCAAGCACCAGCTTCTTCTCTTGGAATGCATCCTCAATTTCTTGAGAGAGGTAGGTTGTCTGATCTTCCGTAGAGTAGCACTGCCTAAAGCCAGCCTGCTGTGTCACAAGGATGTTTTTACTTTCAATGTACCACTGCAGTCTGTGATTGATGATGCGCTCCAGTGTTTTGCAGAGACAGCTGGTGAGGCTAATTGGTCTGTAGCTAGAGGCAATGGAACCATCTTTCCCTGATTTTAGGAGGGGTATCATGATTGCTTCTCTCCAGGCTTGTGGAACACTGCCTAAGGTCCAGCTGTTATTGAAGATCTGCAACAGCTTTGTTTTGGCCTCTGTTCCTAGGTTCCTGATCATTTCATTGGAGATACCATCAGCTCCTGGTGACTTTCTCATTTTCAGTTTTGATATGGCTAGCTCCAGTTCGCTGATTGTGATGGATGCCTCCAGAACCTCATGTACTATTTCCTTCTGTCCTGTATGTTGTCGTTTCTCTCGAATCTCTTGTTGTTTCTCTGGACTAATTTTGATATTGCTATCTTGTGCGAACGAGTCCGCAAAATGGTCAGCTGCTTGCTTTCTTGTTAAGATTTTCCCATCTTTATGTAGTGCAATTTTTGAGTTTCTCCCTGTGCCCTCGTCATTAAGCTGTTTTATTAGCTTCCACAATTTCCTTGTGTCTCTTTCAAAGTTCAGAGACTCCGTTTTCTCCTGCCAGCTTTTCCGTCTAGCCTGCAGCTTGGCCCTTTGAAATTTGGCTTTTGCATGCTGGAATTTATTGTGGTGCTCTTGGCTGGGTGTGGCCTCTGCTTGCTTTCTACACACTTCAACATCATTATGCAACTGTTCCAGTTCACTACTCCAGTAGGGTTTATATTGTTTACGGGCTCCTCTTGGTACTGTTTCTCGCGCTGCCTGTAGTATGCATTTCCCAAACTCTTCAACTGCTTTATTTATGTCTTTCTCAGTGTTCAGGTTTCTAACCAGTATGCTGGTGCGATGCTTGTACATTGCCCAGTCTGCTTTCTTGTAGTTCCACCTCGAGAGGGTGCTGCTTTCACTTACAAGCTCATTTTCTACGGTTAGAAAGACTGGCCGATGGTCACTGCCACCAAGTTGTTTCCCAACAGTTCGTGTAATGTTCCACTCCAGATCTGGTGAATGAAAAGCCAGGTCAGGTGTAGTTGTAGAGTGCCATGATCTCGAGTAGAAAGTATGTGGGTCGGACGGCTTGTTAATCAACATGAATCTATTCTCATCCTCCAGTCTTCCAGTCTCTCCCCTCTCTGGTCCATGTAATCATAGCCCCAGCTCTGCGAGTGGCTGTTGAAATCGCCACACACAATCATTTTTTCTTTTATTGGTAGAGTGTCCAGTGCCTGTGGGCGGTCACTTGGACAGTAGTAATTGATCAGATGTAGATCTGTATTACCTGTCTTAAGTTTAAGTGTCTGATACTCAGCCCCTTCCATGTAGACTTTGATTTGGGAAGCCATGATGTTATTTCTTACAAGGGTCAGTATCCCACCTTTTCGCCTGTTCTTTCGGTCAGATCGGTAACACTGGTAGCCTCTGATTTTGAAGGCTATATTTTCATTGAGGTGAGTTTCTTGCAAGCAACATATGCTTACTTTTTCTTGGTCCAAGATTTTTTCTAATTCTATTTTTTTGTTGCTGACTCCCTCCGCATTCCAGTGCATTATTTTAAGTCTCCGTTTAGTATGGCCAGTCGTCCTATTCTCATGTCCCCTTTCTCCACAGGACATCTGAGAAGGACCTCCAGTAGATGGGGTTGGACCCTTTCGAGACATAGGGCCCGGCACTGCACCTGCCTGGGGGTCCAAAGCAGGGCGAGCACCATAACGATTAGCAGTAGTCGACATATTCCATTTTGCGTGATTGCGTGGCATCCTGATTTCTGTGGTGCGCCTCTTGGCTGTTGCCTCCGTCTTCAGCACCTTTCTTTGCTAGAGCAGACTGTGGTCTCACTCGAGTGTAGATGTGTACGCGCGCACACACCTGTCTGCGCATGCATGTACGTGCATACACATCTAGAGCATACTGGTTATTTTCCGGCGCCAGAGACTCGCCGTCGCCCCTTCTCCTGTTAGTTTAAACAGGTCCGCCACGTGAAGGCCAGGAGTTGGACTTTTGCTGCATACGTTATGTATTCACGAGCCATTGAGGTATTTGAGCAATGTTGGGCGCTCACCCCAACACCGCGCCTCGGCTACATACAGCAACATTTGGAACCCTACCTAGTAATTAACTGATGTTTGTTGACGCCCCGCCCCTACCTCTGCAAATATTAGATTCAAGACGAGATGAACATGCGTTGTTATATTCACATCTGATATACACACCAGTTGACCCTCCAGTGTTGGCTCGGAATTAAATGTTGTTTGCCTACAGAGATAGACGGGGTCTCGGTTGCGCAGTGGCTAGACACTTGGCTGGCAGCGCGGTGGTCATAGGTTCGCATCCACATCAAGGCGGATACAGAAAATTGACCTGACCTCCTAGGTTGACCCAGCGTAAATTAGGTACCAGGGAATGACTTGGGAAGTAAACACGGCCGGTGTGACACTGACCACGTCAGCCACGGGTGATGATTGGTCAATTCAAAATATGTGTCTAGAGGACAAGACTCGATTGCTAGATAGGACACGCACTGCGGTAAACAGGGGACATTTGTCGCTTCCAGTTGGCCATAAGTCCTATTCACAAACGCACACACACACACACACACACACACACACACACACACACAATCACGTACGCACGCACGAGCACACACACACACGCACACACATACACACACACAATTACACACAAACGTGCATACAAACATGCAAAAACACACAATCATGCATACAACACACGAACAAACACAAACAAATATGTAAAACTCACTCAGATACTAATTACCTTAGACACGCTCATACAAACCCACTGTCACACACTAATTTATGTACTTTCACTCACACAAACTCACTGCCACACACAATCCACACAGCCATTTATGTCCTTTAACTCACAGAAACCAACGGCCACACACTATCAACTACACATCAATTTATGTACTTTTGCACAAAGGGACCCACTGCAACACTGCAATATACGTACTCACGCTCATACAAACCCACTGCTACATCCCAATTTACTTACTCCCGGTCACACAAATCCACTGCCACACCCCAATGGACTTACTTACGCTCACACAAATACACTGCCACACCCCAATTTACTTACTCACGCTCACATAAAACCATTGCCACACTCCAATTTACTTACTCCCGGTCACACAAACTCACTACCACACCCCAATTTACTTACTTCCGCTCACATAAACCCATTGCCACACTCCAATTTACTTACGCTCACACAAACCCACTGCCACACCCCAATTTACTTACTCCGGCTCACGCAAACCCATTGACACACCCCAATGGACTTACTTACGCTCACACAAATCCACTGCCACACCCCAATTTGCTTACTCCCGCTCACACAAACCCACTGAAACCACCCCAGTTTACGTACTCACGCTCACATAAACCCATTGCCACACTCCAATGTACTTACTCCCGCTCACACAAACCCACTGCCACACCCCAATTTACTTACTCACGCTCACAAAAACCCACTGCGACACTCCAATTTACTTACGCTCACACAAACCCACTGCTACACCCCAATTTACTTACGCTCACATAAACCCATTGCCACACCCTAATTTACTTACTCACGCTCACACAAATCCACTGCCACACCCCAATTTACTTACGCTCACGGGACGCAGAGGTGTTTCCAAGGCACCAAGGCCGGGTTATATACTGGCCAAGACCTATTGACGCGTACTCGTCGAGCGTCCTGGGCAACAGGTCCCTTCGGGGTCCTGGCTAAAGTCAGTAGGATCACCGATTCCTCCGAAGTTAGAGAGTGTCTGCCTGTACGGCGAGGAACCACCAGTCTGCACACCAATAAGCCAGACATGGGACAACGGATACTCACGCAATACTCAGGTCCTGTATGACATCACACTGATGTTGGACAACAGGATGCCTTCATCCGATATACAGGACTTCGCGTTGGAGCTCAAGCCAACGAACACAAGCAAGCAAGCAAGCAACTTACGCTCACACAAACCCACTGCCACACCCCAATTTACTTACTCACGCTCACACAAACCCACTGCCACACCCCAATTTACTTACTCACGCTCACACAAATCCACTGCCACACCCTAATTTACTTACTCACGTTCACACAAATCCACTGCCACACCCCAATTTACTTACTCACGCTCACACAAATCCACTGCCACACCCTAATTTACTTACGCTCACACAAATCCACTGCCACACCCCAATTTACTTACTCACGCTCACACAAATCCACTGCCACACCCAAATTTACTTACTCACGCTCACACAAATCCACTGTCACACCCTAATTTACTTACGCTCACACAAATCCACTGCCACACCCCAATTTATTTACTCACTCTCACACAAACCCACTGCCACACCCTAATTTACTTACTCACGCTCACACAAATCCACTGTCACACCCTAATTTACTTACTCACGCTCACACAAATCCACTGTCACACCCTAATTTACTCACGCTCACACAAATCCACTGCCACACCCTAATTTACTTACTCACGCTCACACAAATCCACTGTCACACCCTAATTTACTCACGCTCACACAAATCCACTGTCACACCCTAATTTACTCACGCTCACACAAATCCACTGCCACACCCCAATTTACTTACTCACGCTCACACAAATCCACTGCCACACCCTAATTTACTTACTCACGCTCACACAAATCCACTGTCACACCCTAATTTACTTACGCTCACACAAATCCACTGCCACACCCCAATTTACTTACTCACGCTCAAACGAACCCACTGCCACATCCTAATTTACTTACTCACGCTCACACAAATCCACTGTCACACCCTAATTTACTTACTCACGCTCACACAAACCCACTGCCACACCCTAATTTACTTACTCATGCTCACACAAATCCACTGTCACACCCTAATTTACTCACGCTCACATAAATCCACTGCCACACCCTAATTTACTTACTCACGCTCACACAAACCCACTGCCACACCCTAATTTACTTACTCACGCTCACACAAATCCACTGCCACACCCTAATTTACTTACTCAAGCTCACACAAACCCACTGTCACACCCCAATGTACATACTCCCGCTCACACAAACCCACTGTCACACCCCAATGTAATTACTCCCGCTCACACAAACCCACTGCCACACCCCAATTTACTCACGCTCACACAAACCCACCGCCACACCTCAAATTACTTACTCACGCTCACACAAACCCACCGCCACACCCCAATTTACTTACTCACGCTCACACAAACCCACCGCCACACTCCAATTTACTTACTCACGCTCACACAAACTCACCGCCACACCCCAATTTACTTACTCACGCTCACACAAACCCACTGCCACACCCCAATTTACTTACTCACGCTCACACAAACCCACCGCCACACCCCAATTTACTTACTCACGCTCAAACAAACCCACTGCCACACCCCAATTTACTTACTTACGCTCACACAAACCCACTGCTACACCCCAATTTACCTACGCTCACACAAACCCAATGCCACACCCCAATTTACTTACTCACGCTCACACAAACCCACTGCCACACCCCATTTTTCTTACTCCCGTTCACACAAACCCACTGCCACATCCCAATTTACTTACTTACGCTCACACAAACCCACTGCCACACCCCAATTTACTTACGCTCACACAAACCCACTGCCACACCCCAATTTACTTACTCACGCTCACACAAACCCACTGCCACACCCCATTTTACTTACTCCCGCTCATACAAACCCACTGCCACACCCCAATTTACTTACGCTCACACAAACCCACTGCCACACCCCAATTTACTTACTTACGCTCACACAAACCCACTGCCACACCCCAATTTACTTACGCTCACACAAACCCAATGCCGCACTCATTTTACGTACTCACGCTCATACAAACCCACTGCCACACCCCAATTTACTTACGCTCACACAAACCCAATGCCGCACTCATTTTACGTACTCACGCTCAGCCAAACCCACTGCCACACTCCAATTTACTTACGCTCACACAAACCCACTGCCACACCCCAATTTACTTACTCCGGCTCACGCAAACCCATTGACACACCCCAATGGACTTACTTACGCTCACACAAATCCACTGCCACACCCCAATTTGCTTACTCCCGCTCACACAAACCCACTGAAACCACCCCAGTTTACGTACTCACGCTCACATAAACCCATTGCCACACTCCAATGTACTTACTCCCGCTCACACAAACCCACTGCCACACCCCAATTTACTTACTCACGCTCACATAAACCCATTGCCACACCCCAATTTACTTACTCACGCTCACAAAAACCCACTGCGACACTCCAATTTACTTACGCTCACACAAACCCACTGCTACACCCCAATTTACTTACGCTCACATAAACCCATTGCCACACCCCAATTTACTTACTCACGCTCACACAAATCCACTGCCACACCCCAATTTACTTACGCTCACGGGACGCAGAGGTGTTT
Source organism: Cepaea hortensis (assembly GCA_963921405.1). Classification (NCBI taxonomy): domain Eukaryota; kingdom Metazoa; phylum Mollusca; class Gastropoda; order Stylommatophora; family Helicidae; genus Cepaea; species Cepaea hortensis. The sequence goes on along the minus strand of OY992882.1, from coordinate 118,220,634 downwards.
CCAAGGCACCAAGGCCGGGTTATATACTGGCCAAGACCTATTGACGCGTACTCGTCGAGCGTCCTGGGCAACAGGTCCCTTCGGGGTCCTGGCTAAAGTCAGTAGGATCACCGATTCCTCCGAAGTTAGAGAGTGTCTGCCTGTACGGCGAGGAACCACCAGTCTGCACACCAATAAGCCAGACATGGGACAACGGATACTCACGCAATACTCAGGTCCTGTATGACATCACACTGATGTTGGACAACAGGATGCCTTCATCCGACATACAGGACTTCGCGTTGGAGCTCAAGCCAACGAACACAAGCAAGCAAGCAAGCAACTTACGCTCACACAAACCCACTGCCACACCCCAATTTACTTACTCACGCTCACACAAACCCACTGCCACACCCCAATTTACTTACTCACGCTCACACAAATCCACTGCCACACCCTAATTTACTTACTCACGTTCACACAAATCCACTGCCACACCCCAATTTACTTACTCACGCTCACACAAATCCACTGCCACACCCTAATTTACTTACGCTCACACAAATCCACTGCCACACCCCAATTTACTTACTCACGCTCACACAAATCCACTGCCACACCCAAATTTACTTACTCACGCTCACACAAATCCACTGTCACACCCTAATTTACTTACGCTCACACAAATCCACTGCCACACCCCAATTTACTTACTCACTCTCACACAAACCCACTGCCACACACTAATTTACTTACTCACGCTCACACAAATCCACTGTCACACCCTAATTTACTTACTCACGCTCACACAAATCCACTGTCACACCCTAATTTACTCACGCTCACACAAATCCACTGCCACACCCTAATTTACTTACTCACGCTCACACAAATCCACTGTCACACCCTAATTTACTCACGCTCACACAAATCCACTGTCACACCCTAATTTACTCACGCTCACACAAATCCACTGCCACACCCCAATTTACTTACTCACGCTCACACAAATCCACTGCCACACCCTAATTTACTTACTCACGCTCACACAAATCCACTGTCACACCCTAATTTACTTACGCTCACACAAATCCACTGCCACACCCCAATTTACTTACTCACGCTCACACGAACCCACTGCCACACCCTAATTTACTTACTCACGCTCACACAAATCCACTGTCACACCCTAATTTACTTACTCACGCTCACACAAACCCACTGCCACACCCTAATTTACTTACTCATGCTCACACAAATCCACTGTCATACCCTAATTTACTCACGCTCACATAAATCCACTGCCACACCCTAATTTACTTACTCACGCTCACACAAACCCACTGCCACACCCTAATTTACTTACTCACGCTCACACAAATCCACTGCCACACCCTAATTTACTTACTCACGCTCACACAAACCCACTGTCACACCCCAATGTACATACTCCCGCTCACACAAACCCACTGTCACACCCCAATGTAATTACTCCCGCTCACACAAACCCACTGCCACACCCCAATTTACTCACGCTCACACAAACCCACCGCCACACCTCAAATTACTTACTCACGCTCACACAAACCCACCGCCACACCCCAATTTACTTACTCACGCTCACACAAACCCACCGCCACACTCCAATTTACTTACTCACGCTCACACAAACTCACCGCCACACCCCAATTTACTTACTCACGCTCACACAAACCCACTGCCACACCCCAATTTACTTACTCACGCTCACACAAACCCACCGCCACACCCCAATTTACTTACTCACGCTCAAACAAACCCACTGCCACACCCCAATTTACTTACTTACGCTCACACAAACCCACTGCTACACCCCAATTTACCTACGCTCACACAAACCCAATGCCACACCCCAATTTACTTACTCACGCTCACACAAACCCACTGCCACACCCCATTTTTCTTACTCCCGTTCACACAAACCCACTGCCACATCCCAATTTACTTACTTACGCTCACACAAACCCACTGCCACACCCCAATTTACTTACGCTCACACAAACCCACTGCCACACCCCAATTTACTTACTCACGCTCACACAAACCCACTGCCACACCCCATTTTACTTACTCCCGCTCATACAAACCCACTGCCACACCCCAATTTACTTACGCTCACACAAACCCACTGCCACACCCCAATTTACTTACGCTCACACAAACCCAATGCCGCACTCATTTTACGTACTCACGCTCATACAAACCCACTGCCACACCCCAATTTACTTACGCTCACACAAACCCAATGCCGCACTCATTTTACGTACTCACGCTCAGCCAAACCCACTGCCACACCCCAATTTACTTACTTACGCTCACACAAACCCACTGCCACACCCCAATTTATTTACGCTCACACAAACCCAATACCGCACTCAGTTTACGTACTCACGCTCACACAAACCCACTGCCACACCCCAATTTACTTACGCTCACACAAACCCAATGCCGCACTCAGTTTACGTACTCACGCTCACACAAACCCACTGCCACACACTCATTGTTTTGACTAACCCTGACCAGGAGGGTATCTTGCGAGGGGACCCCTCCCCCACCTATTTCCCACCGCCTTCCCTCCTCCCTCGGTCCCTAGACCAGACAGGTGTCTTATTGCCCCACCACGTAAACGCCGCTGATTGTAATGATGATTAGACAGTTAATGCACCTATGCAACTTTCAACGCAATCAAGTTAAGTGAACAGTTACCTTGCTCTCTTGGTCCCCTGTAATAATTTATGATATGCAAGCGGTAATTTAAATCCATCGGGCATTTTTTTTTCTTTTCTCTAATGGAACCGTTCAGGTGTGCCAAGGCACTCCATTCAAGCCTGCTCGTTCCTCATTTGGACACGGAGAACAAACACGGCTCATGAGAGAATGGCAACACTAAATCCCGCGTGAAACAGGGGCATGTAACCGTTATGATTCTTGTTAGTGATTCCAATGAACGTGCAAACAGAGCAGCTTAGCTTTTCAATTATTGATGTGCACTTCCAGAGAGAAATGGATAGAGAGCGAAAACAAGAGACCCTTCCTGTCTAGAGCCCCGAGATCGGTTTGTTTATTATTATGCCAGCTTATGACTGGAAATGGGAAACACTGTTGCAATCAGAGTTATTTCCCCGAAGACCGCAAGTATCAATGACGTGTAAAACGAAGTGGTTTCTGGCAGCCAATCGCGTTCTTGTTTAATCGTGGAGGTCATTGTTTTGGAAACGAGGGGTGACGACTGCCTGACGTGAATTCATTATACATTCATTTGTGTTTATCACTTTTGAAAATAGATCTTCCGTTGTAAAGTTATATTACAACTGGCCTGTCAGACGTGAGTCACTTTACACACATTGCAAATAAGAATTGGTGGGAAAATTAGAAATTTCAGGTGGTTTCAATGGAGGATTGTCAGAAATAAATCCATGTCCGTTGGAGCTTTTCTTTGTCTGGAGGGAGATAGAATGCTGCATCTATTGCTTAAGTATCTTTGAATTTTATAGGTCAAGTTTTGCAAATAATGTAACCTGCGTATGATCTTCCTATATATGTGTCTAGTTTGAGGCAGACATCGATTACCACGACCCTCCAATCTCCTTGGCATCTGATATTTTGATGAGATTAGTGATGCTTAGCAGAACATGCACCCCCTTGTTCTGACAGTAGCAAATGGCTGTCAAAGGCAGAGGTAAAAGATCCCCCATGTGGATGTGAAAGTTAAGGGGGAAACCATCGCATTATCTTCCCAAGAATTCGTGAGTTTTCACATATCAGAATCAGTGATCAGCAACAGATTTGATCCAGAACAGCAAAGACCGAGATCTCTGGAGAGACATGGACGGCTACGTCAGTCGGCATGATACATGATGATGACAATGGTATTGCTTATAATATTACTTGTCCCTTATTACTATTTTAGTATTAAAATGTCAGTGTCGATGTTGTTTTAATAGGAGATCTATTTAACTATTATTGTTAATGTTGTATTGCCAAGGGAATTTTGAACTATTAGTGTTGATGCTGTATTGCCAGAAGAACTGTTGACATATTAGCGATGATGCTGTATTGTTAGAAGAACTATTGAACTATTACAACTACTATGTTGATGATTTATTGCTAGAAGAATATTGAACTGATATTTTGATGCTGTATTGCCAGGAGACCTATTGACATATTAGTGGTGATTTCGTATTGCCAGGTGAATTATTGATATATTAGCGATGATGCTATATTGGTAAATGAACTATTGAACAATTAGTGTTGATGCTGTTTTGTTAGAAGAATGCTGAACTAACAGTTCGATGCTGTATGGCTAGCTGAAATATTGGGGGTTTAGTGTTGATGCTGCATTGCTAGAAGAACTACTAGACTATTAGTGTGGATGCCGAATTGCTAGGAGCATACTGAACTAATAGTTTGATCCGTATTACTAGGAGAACTATCGTACTGTTAATGTTGATGCTGTATAGCTAGGAGAGCTATCGAACTGTTAATATTGATGCTGTATTCAGAAGAGAATCACCGGCGACTAAGAGGGGTGCCGTGGCTGAAAGATTACTGTGTCTACTTCAGATTCAAATGAAAATAGGCTCGTCGCCACAATAGGGCTGTAAACGTGTCGAAGAACCATGTGTATTTAATACTAAAACACACCCACTGATCGCTTGGGTAGTGAGATCGAATGCCTAGCCGTCTCTAATAAGGTCGCCCCTCTGCTGTGTGTCCACAGTGACGAGGTAGAGGGGCTTGCGTGTTCCAATAACCCCAAGAGATATACCGACGGTGGCACAGCTACTGGTAGGGTCACCCATGCCGGACAGGTCAAGGGAAAGGAACCAGACCAAGAGACACACAAACCTGCTGCCTTGTAGGTTGACTGGGGACAGTCAAAGGCTAGGGAAAGCACCCCGAAAAATGCTTGTCGAAATCGGATGTACTGAGCCACAGGCTTGACAAAGCAGTGCAACGTAACTTAATTCATGATGTTACAAATTAAAATTACTCAGTATGGTGCTAATCCCGTGAAGTCCCATCAGGCGGTGATAGTGCCGGGCTCCTTGCTTCGAGGGGTCCACCTCATACTACTGGTGGTCACCTTCCCCTGTGCTGTGGAGTCAAGGCACAGAGGAGTAGGTTAAGAGCTATTGCCCAAACACCCCGAACACTCAACATACTGCAGTGGAATGCCGAAAGAGTTTATAACAAGAAAGTCTCCCTAACAAAGCGTCTTCATAAAGATAGAATAGATGTGGCATGCATTCAAGACACACACCTCAACACCAATCGCAGATTCTCAGTTAGAGGATATCAGGCCACAAGTTTCGACCGTGAAGGACACAAAGGAGGAGTTCTAATACTTACACGAAATGCAATAAGTTGCAGTGAAGTATCTTTGATCTCTGACAACCAAACGGAAATTATAGGTGATTATATTTTGATTATATTATATTATGATAAAGGACGTGAAAATAAGAATTTACAATCTGTATAGCCCAGCACATAAGGACCTTACACTCTCAGACATGAAAATAGCTGACACAAACTGCATTTTTGTCGGAGACTTTAATAGCCGTTCAGAAAGATGGGGATACCCAGATACTGACAAAAGAGGAGATGAAGTGGAGGACTGGGAAATAGACTCAAATCTCCATCTATTCAACAAAGCGGATGACACATCGAGCTTCTACTCCAGAAGATTGTTTACCACTTCTCCTCCAGACATAGCTTTCTGCACAGGAGACATCCTCCACAAAATCGATCGCCATGTGCTTGACCAATTAACAGGTAGTGACCACAGACCAATCAAGCTTGTAATGAATATGAAGTATGTTCCACAGGAGCAAAAGCCTGTGCCCCGCTAGAATTACAAACGAACAGATTGGGACAGATTTGACTTACTAACAGACACACATTGTGAAAACATAAATACACGCTGCGGGATTTGCTGAGGAGGGGATCCGAGCACTTATGGACTGAATGGTCCGATGTGCAACGAGGATGATCTGTCGACTAACTAACTAACTATACACCATATGGAAACATGAAGCAAATGCTGAAAAGTCTAAACAGAGCAATATTACAGGCGGCCATTGAATCTATTCCAAGAGGAGCAAGGAAAAATTACAAACCATTACTGGACTGAAGAACTACAAATTTTGGAGGACAAAGTTGAAGATGCCAGGAAGACAGCAGATAGAGGACAAACAACTGAAGCGAACATCTCTCTCAAAGCCATCTCAGCAAAATACAAAAGAACAGTAAATCAAACAACAAGAGATTGCTGGAGGGGAAAAAAACATAAAACATGAACTTTGACAGGAATGGAAACAAACTATGGAAACTAGTGAAAGCCACTCGTGAAAGGACATAGAAATAAACAAATAACAATTAAAAAAGGAAATGCCTTGCTTACAGGGGAAAATGCTGCAAATGCACTAATAGAACAGTATGCCAGTGCAAACCACATTGATATTACAACCGAACATAAGAAAGCAATCAAAGTAAACAGATACATCATAGTAATACAGAGACAGCAGCAGAATATATGATGGCAAATCTAACAATGGAAGAAATGGAACAGGCAATGAATACCCTAAAAAAGAAGAAATCGCCAGGAAAGGATGGAATCACAAATGAAATGCTAATAGGACTAGGCACTAAGGCAAAAATGAAACTACTAGCAGTCCTAAATTACAGCTGGAAGAGAAGAATAGTCCCACAGGCATGGAAGGAAGCTATACTAATACAAGTCCCGAAGAAAGGAAAACACCTGGAGGAACCAAATGGCTATCGACCTATCAGTCTACCTAGCTGTGTAGTAAAATTAATGGAACGCTTTATCAATGGCAGGCTAACATGACATCTGGAAGAAAACTAACTCTTAACACCTCATCAAGCAGGATCCAGAAAGTACAGATCCACTGAAGATAAAATAAACTATATAGCTCAGGAAATAGAGGATGTCTTCCAAGAGAAAATGCACACACTAGCGGTCTGGATAGATTTAGGAAAAGCATTTGATAAAGTATGGAAGGAAGGACTGAAAGTAAAACTGCAACAACAAAAAATGCGTTTTTGTGGGAAAATGTACAAATGGATCAGCCACTACCTTGAGGACAGAACTGCCAGGACCCCCTCTGCCGTGCGTCCACCTTGACGAGGTAGAGGGGCTTGCGCGTTCCAATGACCCCAAGAGCTATGCCGACGGTAGCACAGCTACTGGTAGGGTCACCCATGTCGGACAGGTCAAGGGAGAGGGACCAGACGAAGAGACGTACAAACCTGCTGCCTTGTAGGTAGACTGGGGACAGTCAAAGGCTAGGGAAAGCATCCCGAACAAATGCTTGTCGAAATCGGATGTACTGAGCCACAGGCTTGACAAAGAAGTGCAACGTAACTTTATCATTTCATGATGCCACAGATGAAAATTAATCGTTATGGTGCTAATCCCGTGAAGTCCCATCAGGCGGTGATAGTGCCGGGCCCCCTGCCTCGAGGGGGTCCACCCATGACTACTGGTGGTCACCTTCCCCTGTGCTGTGGAGTCAAGGCACAGAGGAGTAGGTTAAGAGCTATTGACCAAACACCCCGGACACTCAACATACTACAATGGGATGCAGAAGGAGTTTATAACAAGAAAGCCTCCCTAACACAGCGTCTTCATAAAGATAGAATAGATGTGGCATGCATTCAAGAGACACGCCTCAACGCCAATCGCACATTTTCAGTCGAGGGATATCAGGCCACACGTTTCGACCGCGAAGGACACAAGGGAGGAGTTGTAATACTTACACGAAATACAATACCTTGCAGCGAAGTATCTGTGATCTCTGACAACCAAACGGAAATTATAGGTGTTGATATAATGATAAAGGACGTGAAAATAAGAATTTACAATCTGTATAGCCCGGCAGATAAGGATCTTACACTTTCAAACATGAAAATAACTGACACAAATTGCATTGTTGTCGGAGACTTTAATAGCCGCTCAGAAAGATGGGGATACCCAGATACTGACAAAAGAGGAGATGAAGTGGAGGACTGGGAAATAGACTCAAATCTCCATCTACTCAACAAAGCGGATGACACACCGAGCTTCTACTCCAGAAGATGGATTACCACTTCTACTCCAGACTTAGCTTTCTGCACAGGAGACATCCTCCACAAAATCGATCGCCATGTGCTTGACCAATTAGCAGGTAGTGACCACAGACCAATCAAGCTTGTAATAAATATGGAGTATGTTCCACAGGAGCAAAAGCCTTTGCCCCGTTGGAATTACAAACGAACAGATTGGGACAGATTTGCCATACTAACAGACAAATATTGTGAAAACATAAATACACGATATGGCAACATGAAGCAAATGGTGGAAAGTCTAAACAGAGCAATAATACAGGCGGCCACTGAGTCTATTCCAAGAGGAGCGAGGAAAAATTACAAACCATACTGGACTGAAGAACTACAAATTTTGGAGGACAAAGTTGAAGATGCTAGGAAGACCGCAGAGAGAGAACAAACAACTGAAGCGAACATCTCTCTCAAAGCCATCTCAGCAAAATATAAAAGAACAGTAAATCAAACAACAAGAGATTGTTGGAGGAAAAAAACAGAAAACCTGAATTTTGACAGGGATGGAAACAAACTATGGAAACTAGTGAAAGCCATGAACAATGAAGGACCTAGAAACAAACAAATAACAATTAAAAAAGGAAATGCCTTGCTTACAGGAAAAAAGGCTGCAAATGCACTAATGGAACACTATTCCAGTGCAAACCACATTGATATTACAGCCGAACAGAAGAAAGCAATCAAAGATAAACAGATACATCATAGATATACAGAGACAGCAGCAGAATATATGATGGCAAATCTAACAATGGAAGAAATGGTACAGGCAATGAATACCCTAAAAAAGAAGACATCACCAGGAAAGGATGGAATCACAAATGAAATGCTAATAGGACTAGGCACTAAGGCAAAAAAGAAACTACTAGCAGTCCTAAATTACAGCTGGAAGAGGGGAATAGTCCCACAGGCATGGAAGGAAGCTATACTAATACCAGTCCCAAAGAAAGGAAAAGACCTGGAAGAATCAAATGGCTATCGACCTATCAGTCTTCTTAGCTGTGTAGGAAAATTAATGGAACGCATTATCAATGGCAGGCTAACATGGCATCTGGAAGAAAACCAACTCTTAACACCTCACCAAGCAGGATTCAGAAAGTACAGATCCACTGAAGATCAAATAACCTATATAGCCCAGGAAATAGAGGATGCCTTCCAAGAGAAAAAGCACCCACTAGCGGTCTGGATAGATTTAGAAAAAGCATTTGATAAAGTATGGAAGGAAGGACTGAAAGTAAAACTGCAAAAAATGCATGTTTGTGGGAAAATGTACAAATGGATCAGCCACTACCTTGAGAACAGAACTGCCAGGACAAAAGTACAAGGTCAAACCAGCAAAATGATGCTATTGGAGCAAGGTGTCCCCCAAGGAGGAGTTCTTTCACCAACATTATTCCTAGTATATATAAACGACATCACGGAAGATTTTCCAGCCAGAGTACACACATCATCCTTTGCAGATGACCTAGCCATATGGACATCTGAAGAATATATTAGTACAGCTAACAGCAGAATACAGCAAGCCCTATTAGCGCTAGAGGACTGGTCAAAATCATGGCTAGTGAAGATAAGTGAGGAGAAAACAACATGCACAGTGTTCTCCCTCTCAACTAAAACTCAGCAACCTAAGCTGGTATTGAATGGAAAAATATTGTGCCATGAAGAAAATCCAAACTATCTAGGAGTCACCTTTGATCGTCGCCTGACATGGAAGACACAGGTTGAGAAAAATCGAACAAGAGCAAGGCAAAGAATGGCAATCATGAAAAAGCTTGCTGGTACAACGTGGGGAGCAGATGAGAAAGTTCTCAAGAAGTTATTTACTGGACGGGTGAGGCCAGTACTGGAATATGGCATTGCAGCTTGGGCAACAGCAGCTAAGTCAAACTTTAACAAAATAAGTAGAGTCCAAAATCAAGGAATGCGAATCATAACTGGAAGCCTGAAGAGAACGCCTATTAATGAATTAGAAAAGATCACTTTTTTACAACCAATGCAGGATAGAAGAGATAGCAGAGCCCAGCAACAAGCTGAAAAATTTAGAAGATTGACAGACCACCCTATGTATAAAAGGTTTAGTGGTTTTGGAAAGGGAAGACTGAAGCGTAGCAACTTTGTAGAAACTGCAAAACGAAAGATTAGGGCAGATCCTATACTTAACATATCAACAGTCAAACCCATTTACAATGCAGACAAGTTCCCAGCTTGGAGACAGCAGCAACTGCCTGAGATGATAGAAAACATTCCTGGTATTGAGAAAAAGAACACTCAGCATGAAACCGAAAGAAGAGAAATAACCCTAAACTACATAAAAGAACATTACCCAAGCAGCAATTGGACCCATGAATATACAGATGGATCAGCCAAAAATTCAGTAGAGAATGGAGGAGGAGGAATTCTCCTAAATTTAAAAAATGGAGTGAAAAAAACACATTCAGTGGCAACTGGAAAGTTCTCAAGTAACTTCAAAGCGGAGGTAGAGGCTCTGAAAACTGCAGCAGAAATGCTCTCGATGGAGGAAAATAAAGAGAAGCAAATAGCTATCTTCACAGATGCAAAGTCAGCTGTCTCAATACTGAAGAGCAATAACAGCACAGAAATAGCTGACCTAAGAGCAGCACTCCATGGTCTATGCCAGAAATCCCAAAAAGTTGTAATACAGTGGATCCAATCACATTGCAGTATACCTGGAAATGAAGAGGCTGACAGACTGGCAAAAGAGGGCGGACGACTACCACAGCCTGACATAGACATAACCTATAATGAGGCAATTAGGTTGATAAAAAGCACTTATAGAACCAAATGGGAATCAGAGCATCCAGGCCATCAGAAGGATGATGCATATTACAAACTCGACCGAAGAGAACAAGTAGCAATCTTCAGACTCCGCACAGGACATAACAGGCTGAAATACCACTTGTTCAACAAACTAAAGATAGGAGATACAGATGAATGTAATTGTGGAACTGGTAAAATGACAGCTAAACATTTGCTGCAAGAGTGCCCAATATATGCAGAACAGAGAAAGATATTTTGGCCCACACCTGCTTTATTCGAGGACAAGCTCTATGGAGATATCAACAAGCTCAAGTCGACTGCAGCTTACTTTAACTGTATTCAGGTTGACATTTAAATATACATGAAGAAGTATTTAGACTGCCACACTTCATACCACAGGCATGTCGGTTACACAAGCCTCCCAGAGGCATGAAATGGAATATTGCTTGGATAGCAAATCCATTACGTGGAAAGTCCGAATCGAAAGCTCACTGTGTGGGCTTCATAAAAGGTGGAAAAAGTGTCCTAGTGGCACAAAATGGAATATTGCTTGGATAGCAAATCCATTACGTGGAAAGTCTGAATCGAAAGCTCACTGTGTGGATGTCATCTGCAAACTGCATTCTTCTGGCTTCTGGAAGAACAGCCTATGGTGAACGGAAGGCCCAATATACGGAAGTGAGGCCAAGCAGCCATGTGCAGGACGTGACGATTCCTTGGGTGAGCCCAGTACCAGAGCGCTGTGTGATGGCTCTGCAATTATGGAAGCCTCCTTGGATGGCGGAGAATGCCCATGGTCTGCCCCTGCCTTCCCTTGAGGGCCAACCAGGATGCCTTTGGCTGTTCTATATGGACCAGCTGGGATGGGGGATAACACCACAACAGTGGGAGTCTAACGTCCTAAGAAACCCCCCGGGAAGGTTAACCCGGTCAACAAATGCCCGCAGAAGTCGGATGTGTCGGCCTAACGGCGCAAGAATGCAGCTCTGCTGTAAACAGGCACAACGCAATCACTGTCCGAAAAAAAAAAAACTCCGGATGAACGAAGAAGAAGAACTGCCAGGACAAAAGTACAAGGAAAAACCATAAAAATGATGCTGTTGGAGCAAAATGTCCCCCTAAGGAGGAGTTCTTTCACCAACATTATTCCTAGCATATATAAATGGCATCACGGAAAATTTTCCAGCCAGAGTACACACATCCTCCTTTGCAGATGACCTAGCCATATGGAAATCTGAACAATATATTAGCCCAGCTAACAGCAGAATACAGCAAGCTTTATTAGCGCTAGAGGACTGGTCAAAATCATGGCTAGTGAAGATAAGTGAGGAGAAAACAACATGCACAGTGTTCTCCCTCTCAAATAAAACTCAGCAACCTAAGCTGGTATTGAATGGAAAAATATTGCGCCATGAAGAAAATCCAAACTATCTAGGAGTCACCTTTGATCGTCGCCTGACATGGAAGACACAGGTTGAGAAAAATCGAACAAGAGCAAGGCAGAGAATGGCAATCATGAAAAAGCTTGCTGGTACAACGTGGGGAGCAGATGAGAAAGTTATCAAGAAGTTATATACTGGACGGGTGAGGCCAGTACTGGAATATGGTATTGCAGCTTGGGCAACAGCAGCTAAGTAAAACTTTAACAAAATAAATAGAGTCCAAAATCAAGAAATATGAATCACAACTAGAAGTCTGTAGATAACGCCTATTAATGAACTAGAAAAGATAACTTGTTCACAACAAATGCAGCATAGAAGAGATAGCAGAGCTCAGCAACAAGCAGAAAAATTTAGAAGATTGACAGACCACCCTATGTATAACAGGTTTAATGGTTTTGGAAAGGGAAGACTGAAGTGTAGCAACTTTGTAGAAACTGCAAAACGAAAGATTAGGGCAGATTCTATACTTAACATATCAAGAGTCAAACCCATCTACAATGCACACAAGTTTCCAGCTTGGAGACAGCAGCAACTGCCTGAGATGATAGAAAACATTCCTGGTATTGAGAAAAAGAACACTCAGAATGAAACACAAAGAAGAAAATCCATCTAAACTACATAAAAGAACATTACCTAAGTAGCAATTGGACCCATGCATACACAGGCGGGCAGCCAAATATTCAACAGAAAATGGAGGAGGAGGAGGAGGAGGAGGAGGAGGAGGAGGAGGAGGAGGAGGAGGAGGAGGAGGAGGAGGAGGAGGAATTCTTCTAAATTTAACAAATGGAGTGGAAAAAATACAGTCAGAGGCAACTAGAAAATTTTCAAGTAACTTCAAAGCAGAGGTAGAAGCTTTGAAAACTGCAGCAGAAATGCTCTTGATGGAGGAAAATAAAGAGAAGCAAATAGTTATCTTCACAGATGCAAAGTCAGCTGTCTCAATACTGAAGAGCAAAAACAGCACAGAAATAGCTGACCTAAGAGCAGCACTCCATGGTCTATGCCAGAAATCCCACAAAGTTGTAATACAGTGGATCCCATCACATTGCAGTATACCTGGAAATGAAGAGGCTAACAGACTAGCAAAAGAGGGCGGACGACTACCACAGCCTGACATAGACATAACCTATAATGAGGCAAAGAGGTTGATAAAAAGCACTTATAGAACCAAATGGGAATCAGAGCATCCAGGCCATCAGAAGGATGATGCATATTACAAACTCGACCGAAGAGAACAAGTAGCAATCTTCAGACTCCGCACAGGACATAACAGGCTGAAATACCACTTGTTCAATAAACTAAAGATAGGAGATACTGATAAATGTAATTGTGGAACTGATAAAATGACAGCTAACCATTTTCTGCAGGAGTGCCCAATAAATGCAGAACAGAGAAAGATATTTTGGTCCATACCTGCTTCATTTGAGGACAAGCTCTATGGAGATATCAACAAGCTCAAGTTGACCGCAGCTTACTTTAATTACATTCAGGTTGACATTTAAAGGTGCATGAAGAAGTACTTAGATTGCCACACTTCATACCACAGGTATGTCGGTAACAAAAGCGTTCCAGAGGCATGAAATGAAATATTGCTTGGCTAGCAAATCCATTACGTGGAAAGTCCAAATCAAAAGCTCATTGTGTGGGCGTCATTAAAGATGGAAAAAGCGTCCCAATGGCACAAAATGGAATATTGCTAGGACATCAAATCCATTACGTGGAAAGTCCAAATCAAAAGCTCATTGTGTGGGCGTCATTAAAGATGGAAAAAGCGTCCCAATGGCACAAAATGGAATATTGCTAGGACATCAAATCCATTACGTGGAAAAGTCCGAATCGAAAGCTCACTAAGTCTGAGTCATCAAATGTGGAAAAAGTGTCCTAGTGGCACGAAATGGAATATTGCTTGGATAGTAAACCCATTACATGGAAAATCCGAATAGAAAGCAAAGCTCACTGTGTGGATGTTATCTGCAGACTGCATTCTTCTGGTTTCCGGAGGAACAGCCTGTGGTGAACGGGGAAGGGGGGAGCAATATACGGAAGTGAGGCTAAGCAGCCATGTGCAGGACATGACGATTCCTTGGGTGAGCCCAGGACCAGAGCGCTATGTGTCGGCTCTGCAATTATGGAAGCCTCCTTGGATGGCGGGAATGCCCATGATCTGCCCCTGCTTTCCCTTGGGGGATCGGCTGTTCTAAATGGGCCAGCTGGGATGGGGGAATAACACCACAACAGTGAGAGTCAAACGTCTTACGAAACCCCCGGGAAGGTTAACACGGTCAACAAATGCCCGCAGAGGTCGGAAGTGTCAGCCTTACTGCGCAAGAACGCAGCTCTGCTGTAAACAGGCACAGCGCAATCACGTCCGAAAAATAAACTCCGGATGAACGCAGAAGAAGAAGAAGAAGAAGAAGAAGAAGAAGAAGAAGAAGAAGAAGAAGAAGAAGAAGAAGAAGAAGAAGAAGAAGAAGAAGAAGAAGAAGAAGAAGAAGAAGAAGAAGAAGAAGAAGAAGATGTGGGGATATTTGAGAAAAATCCAGAAAACATGACACCACCCTCCCAAAACACACACACACACACACACACACACACACACACACACACACACACACACACTCAGCGGATACCTGAACGCTGCCCCTCTTTTGTGCATGTCAAAAGGGGGCCGCCATCTATAAACTGTCCTTAAGACGTCCCCGTGTTCGTCTACACCATAATGTCACGTGCTTAACACTATTGACATCCTTAACAACAAGGTTGACAGGTTACAAAGTAATGGCATGGTTATTATAGTTTCTATCACACTTTTAAGATTTTCATTTGAAACCCTCTCGTAGCAAGTACCTCAGAAGTCACAGTGGGCTCGCCTGATGGCGAAGGACACTGGTGAAAGGGAAAGCTGGTCCACACATACAAATCAGTCAACTGTGGACTACGCTAGAGTTCAAAGAGAACAAACGAAAAAAAAATGCATGTGAATTAGTTTGAACCACACACAGTTGGACATCAGATGGTGCGTGGTGGTGGAAATGACCATGTGTTCACAAGCATCCATTGTGGACGAACATTTACCAGGCGATTTGGTCTGATCAGTTACATTTGCTTCACCCATAGGTTGTAGTTATTATGCCTGATTTGAAGCACAATGTAACAAACTCTCGTCTGTCGAAATGCAAGGGAACAGCGATTGTTTATGGTAGTTGGTCATGTGAAGAAATAGAAAAATGCATCAATAAATATGGAGTTCCTGACACATGCTTTAATAGTTACAGATTAATTATGTTAATCTCATAAACAATTACACAATGAAAAGAGTTAAAGTTATGAGCTTACAAGATTGCACTGATAGCGTATCTATAGCGTAAACTAATCGTGGGGATTGTATGTCTGGCTAGCGTTTTTGTTGCATGTCGGGAAGTCCGTAGCTTTTAGCGCTGATTCTCCTAGTACCACTCCGAATTGCCTGCAGAATTAGCCCACGAAGCTAGCACGCCATGGGCGCAATCGCGCCCTTCTAAAGTTTCCAGATGTTAGGGTTTAACCCTAATCCTCTCACTTTTATTAGTATTGTCTCTGACATGCGCCCGCGGGTACAGCGACTTGTATTTTTCCGTGCTCAATCCAGTTCTCCATAGCTCACCGCCTCCTCCTTCCGCTGTGCATTTCGTCACCGGAAGTAGCTGCCCGACATAAAATCTTTGCGCACGCGCAGCTTGGGGACAAAATGGCAGCTAAACTGAATGCAATGCCGCTAAGTGAGGAAAGCTTAGGGGTTCAGTTACTTGGGATATGTTGCCACCAATTACCAATGCCCTGCGTATATTTTTACAGGAAGCGTGTAGTCTTGCTGAGAGCAATATCTCTACCTGCTCGGCCCATTATTTCATTAGCCACATGATCAGTCTTTTAAAATTTCCCGCACGGAATCACATCCGCAAGGTCTGTTGATTTTAGTCCTACGCGTGGTGGGCTATGTTCTTAATTTGACTGTACAACTAATGCAGTTCGGCTTGTGTGTAGCCTGGCTACAGGAAGTGGGTTAATTCCGGAACATGAGCGTTTTCATCGCGTAAATATAACCTTGCTATTCGATTCTTTGACAGTGATCAGTCTTCGCTTTGTCGCTCAGCAATCAACGGTGAGCTTTCGCGCTCACGAGCAGAGTGTCACGAAATAAATTATGATTCTAAAATGCATGAAAGTTAAACTCAACACGGCCAAGAAAGAAAGAAACGTAGTAAGCGGTAGAATTTGTAGTGATTTACCATTGCCATGTTGGTATGTTTATTTCAAACACAGCAGCCACAAACATTAGATTGCATGACTTAGATTGCATTAGATTGCCTGGCACATTACGCTGCATCTTGTCAGCTGCATACCACAGTTTATATAATATGAAGTGGATAAATGAATAGTACTTTGGTTGGGGTATTTAAAATGTGTAGTCGCTGAAATTGTTTGAAATATATCGCCAAATGTGACCTCCAATTTGGACAGTAGGACGATATATCGTCACACTAGGGTCATCGAGTTATTTGTTTTATTTCGTAGTATCTTCCGCAATTTCAATGCTCAGTGAACGGAAATTTATATTATAATACTTGTTCATGTGATCGTGTGCCATGTCTGGTCCATACCTATTTTTTTCCCGCACTGAATTAGTTAAAATGAATTCTCACTATCTACATAACATTGGTTGGAACTGCCTAATTGCTAGAGGCTCTGTATATTTTAGCAGTCGTTTATATTACGTATGTCTTCTTTAACCTTTGTGTTTGCACGTGTAGACTCCCTTTAACGATT
Source organism: Cepaea hortensis (assembly GCA_963921405.1). Classification (NCBI taxonomy): domain Eukaryota; kingdom Metazoa; phylum Mollusca; class Gastropoda; order Stylommatophora; family Helicidae; genus Cepaea; species Cepaea hortensis. Next base: position 118,203,472 of record OY992882.1, on the reverse strand, counting down.
TTAATCGTATTTGATAAAACAGTGTGAATTTTTCATTTTTGCAGCCTGAGCTTTCTTTCTCCTTAGCTTTTTATTTTTCATATTTTTCACATATAGTTAAAGTATAGTTGTTTCCGTGTATTGTTGTTTTCAGAAATAGATTAATGTAAAACATCGTTATCATCATTAAGTGTCTTGCTGACTGGGGTCGGTGATCATGCGTCTCCACATCTTGCTACCTCCACATGGTGTTTCACTTCGTTCACTAACCCCATTCAGAGCCATGACACAAGACAGTCGAGAATGTTCACTAGCTGTGCTTGCTTGCTTGCTTGCTTGCTTGTGTTCGCTGGCAGTGAACTCCAGCGCTAAGTCCTGTCGGATGAAGACATCCTGTTGTCCATCAGTGTGATGTCATACAGGACCTGAGGTTTGCGTGAGTATCCGTTGTTCCATGTCTGGCTTATTGGTGTGCAGACTGGTGGTTCCTCGCCGTGCAGGCAGACACTCTCCGACTTCGGAGGAGTTCACTAGCTGTCTTCCTCTATCTCTCTTTCCACAGAAGTTTCCACTAACTCTTTCTAATGTTGGTAAGTTATCTCTCTGTCTTAGCCTCTTTCAATACATTGAGATTGTTCTGTAAAACCACATCACTGGACGCCTCAATGGATGTATTTGTTTGTGTATTACTTGTTCAGTACTCACAGTCTAATGTTAGAACTGGTTCTATGTAACTTGCAAGAATTCTGTTCTTTACTTCCAAAGACAGATGTTTGCTGCACAAGATATTTGTGCTTCTTCTATTCTTTTTTTTCCCTCGCTAGCTTTGAACTCAAGCGTAGTCCATACACCATACTTCTAATAGCCATGAACTGAATATTGCGTGTGGATTAGCTTTCCCTATTACCATTGTCCCTCATCATCAAGGGACTTCAGAGGTACTTATAATTTGAGTCCCCAAGTCAAGGACGAGAAGTCATCATTATAGTCCAGCTGACCGGTGTAGGGGTTGAACCCTGTACCCAAGCATCAGCACACCGGATATTTAAGAATGAAAGCTTGTATCCATTCGGCCAAACTGACCTGCCGCTTGTCCTATTCTTTTCTTCATCTCTGTGAGACATCTTACATCCGCTGTTGTCCATATTCCCAGATAACTGGATTTTTATACTTGCCGCAAATGGATAACATTTACTGTAACTCGCTGCGGAGGTCTGCTGCCAGTAGAATCACCTTCGTCTTCGTTCCGGGACATGCGGGAGTTGATGGAAATGAACGAGTTGATAAACTTGCTGGCTCTGCATCCCCTGCAGATGGCCAGCCCATGGATCGTTCCGATATTATTAAGGTCGTTAGAGAGATGTCGAGAGCTGATGCCAGTGAATCCACATCGTTGTACAGAATGAGAGACTTGGAAGTAAGAACTGGCACGACAAAACACGAGAGGTATATCGGGAGAATGAGGGGCCTCGTCAACCAACTCAGAACTGGCACTAGTAGCCGCCGGACGCTGATACATATGTTTTTTATTTTATTTTTATTTATTTTTTTTATTTTTTTTTTTTTGGGGGGGGGGGGGGGTGGAATCTTAGCTCCGTATGACATGTGCCAAGTACAACGATGATACTTCAACAGATAAGTAACTAACTTTAACAGTACTTATATGAATGATCTGTTTGTCTCTATATTATCATTACTTGTGTCTTCTTATGAGTCCCATTATTTTAACTTTCTGCAAATACTGTTGTTTATCAGTTTGTGTAAATCCTTCTGACTTCATGCTATCATGACCGTGTCATCAGCATAAGGTCAGTTCAGATATGTTCACTTCTGTTTCTACTTCCTATCTCTATGTGTTTGTAGGTATTCCTCTGTTTCTTTTGCCCTGTTGATTCCAAACACAGGCATTTCTAGTTATACTAGTCTCAGGATTTCTCAATACATGCTCTATCTAGCGCCAATGTCTTTTCTTCACCCCTTGTTTCACTGGTATTTGTTTAGTTCTCTTCAACAGCTCTACATTAGTGATTGTGTCATATAATTCTAGTCCTTCTGTTTTGCGCAGCCACCATTGAATTAAAACAAGTCGTTTAAAAGTCGACAGTTCATTGCACCGGGTTTAATCCCATTTAGTTGGGTCTCTTTCCACATGGCGGCCTGCCGAAAGCGTCGCACAAAGCACGAACTCCGTAGCTCTAGCGAAGACCCACAGGAGTCTCCGAAAAGAAATGCACTCGTGAACCGAAGGATGCTGCCCGCAATCGAACCCACAACCTTCGGAGCCCGAGTCAGAAGCTACCATTGAATGAATGTTTGTAATTTATTAGTAATTGTTTGACCCATTCCAGTGTTTCTGACCCACACAATATGACCGATGTAAAGTCAGATATGAACATTCTAAGATTGATGCTGCGTTTCATTTCTTTTGACTTTCACAATTGACCTAGCGCTATAAATGTTCATCTCGCATTTTCTATTGGGACTTAAATATCGTTATCTGTTCCTGCTGCAGGCGATTTGGGAGCAGACCGTCGTGGTATGCTCTTTTTTATGAAATGGTATGGGTGCTGGTGGTTCAGAAGTCAATTGCAAACTACTAAACGTAAACTTGCCCAGGAATCAAGATCAGTCAAAGAATGCCGCGGTTGACTGCTGCGTCCTATAAAGGATACACAACTAACTTTAACTTTATTTGTCCCCCCATGTGTGTATACATTGCTATCTAAACAGGTGTATGGTTCCATCTCGTAAAGTGAGGTTTTGCTTGGGGATCATGTTATCACATGCTTGATTAATTCTCAATATTTTTGTCTAAACAATTCAAATATCTGGAAGCATGGTCACAGAAGATGGAAGCATAGACAGAGACATTCAAATCAGATGTAAAAAAAGCAAGTGCGCTTATATATCAACTATCACTCATACTGAAACATCCAAATATACCTATGTCCGTAAAACAACAGATAATAAATAGCTTATTTACACCAATCCTATGCTATCAATGTCAAACATTACTCAAATCACACTTATGCAAAATCATCACCAGCGAGCTGCTCTGCTTGAAGAGAGCTGCCAACCTAACTATCCGAGACCGAATGAGTTATGCAATATTATCAGACAGACAGTGGGATCAACACCTTGTGCCACATAAATAGAAAGACAGAAGATCAAATGATTTAGCCATCTCGTTAGAATGCAACACAATCAACTACTAACGCTGGCCTTACATCCAAAAACTGCTACGAGAGCAAGAGGACGCCCGAGAATAGAATTGATTGACGAAATGACAGACACTGGAGAATCACACGGAGTGCCAAATATTCCGCCTCATGACGCTTGTCGGTAAAAGTAGAAGATGATGATGATGATGAATTTTGTCTTTCCCGTATGGAATTGTAAACCTAATTGTTGTGATCTGCCAAGTGTTCAGCTTATCTTGCAACTACCTTCTCTAATACGTCTATAGGTGTCTGCTTTTCTTCCTAAACACTTTAGCTATTCTTTTGTACACAAAAACGAGAATATATTTAATTTAAAAAATGTTGCAACGATATGATCAGTTATATTTACCAAAATGCAAAGGGATTAATTTAAAAGAGAAAGAAATTTAGGCCCATAAAGGTTAAATAAAGAAGAAGAATTCTTTGCCAGCTGGGAGATTAAGCGATAAGCAGATTGACGAAAGCTAGCAGATGTAACAAATCAGTAACCGAGGTATGAATTTCTTGGACACAAAATATTACCGGAAATTTAGTTACACTTTCAAAATAGTTTACGAGTTTGTCTGGCCGATCAGTTTTAGAAATCTGGCAGTCGGGAGTGATTAAATGGCAAACTGGCACGCCATTACTCAAGTCTCGATATTTAATACGGGCATTTCGCTCTCGTTATTTTACTCACCCCATTGAGTTTTCACGTCTATGCGTAACATTGTGTGTCTATTCTTTCTTTCTTTATATTAACTCTATAGTTTTTCTTTCTTTCTTTCTTTATTTATTTATTTCTTTCTTTCTTTCTTTCTTTCTTTCTGTCTTTCTGTCTTTCTGTCTGTCTGTCTGTCTGTCTGTCTGTCTGTCTGTCTGTCTGTCTGTCAGTCTGTCTGAACTGTCTGTTTGTCTGTTTGTCTGTCTGTCTTTTTCTTTCTTTATCCTATACCTATATATTTTTCGTTCCTTCTCTCTTTTTTTACTCTTTCTTTCTTTCGTACCATTAATTTTTTCTTTCATGCATTCTTTCTTTCTGACTTTCTTTATTGTTGAAGCCGTTTGTGATGGTAGTGTTGGTGTTGTTGGTGTTTTTGTTGATGTTGGTAGTGTATTGGTGGTGCTGTTGTTTTTGTTGGTGATGTTGTTGCTGATGGTGTTGTTTTTGTTAGTAGTGTTGTGTTTTTTGTTGTTGATGGTTTTAGTGATGGTTGTGTTACTGGTGATGGTGTTCTTTTTGTTGTTCGTTGTGATGTTGTTGTTGTTGGTGTTATTGTTCGTTGTGGTGTTTTTGTTCGTTGTGGTGTTGTTGTTCGTTGTGGTGTTGTTGTTGTTGGTGTTGTTGTTGTTCGTTGTTCGTTGTTCGTTGTTCGTTGTAGTGTTGGTGTTTTTATTGGTGTTTGTTGTGTTGTTGTTGGTGCTTGTGTTGTTTTTCTTGGTGGTTGTATTTGTGGTCTTCGTTCGTTCGTTCGTTCACTCTCTCTTTCTGTCTCGACCTCTCTCTTTCTGTCTCTACCTCTCTTTCTCTCTCTCTCTCTCTCTCTCTCTCTCTGTGTGTGTCTATTTCTCTAACAAACAGATATAGCGAGAGATAGAGAGAGATAGAGATAGAAGGAGAGAGATAAAAAGAGAGAAAATGTTCTATCTCTTTATCTCTCTACATCTCCATCTCTCTCTATCTCTCTAACATCTATCTCTCTCTATCTCTCTATATCTCTGTCTCTCTATATTTCTGTCTCTCTGTGTGTCTCTCTTTGACTATCTCTGTCTGTCTCTCTACCTGTCTACATCTCTATCTCTCTGTGTCTCTATTTGTCTCTATCTCTCTCTATCTACCTCTCTATCTGTCTATATCTCTATCTCTCTATATCTCACTATCTCCCTGTCTCTCTACGTTCCTATCTCTGCGTGTCTCTCTTTACCTCTCTCTCTCTCTCTATCTGCCTCCCTTTCTCTCTACATCTCTATCCCTCTGTCTGCCTATCTTCGTGACTTTTACCACCTTAGTTCTCGCTGTCACCTATTTTCTATCATTCTTTCTACCTTCCCTATAATGCTTCATCAACTATATAAACCTACCGTGACAAGCCCATGACTCCCGTAACTATCGGAAACACCAAATAGTGATCCTCCACACCAGGACGAGTATACAAATAATCAAAGTGCTACTCCTAACACGGACAGGAATCTCAGATAGTAAACATAAGAGAACCTACCAGAAAGTACTACACAAATCCTCGTCACAGCACTTGGAACTTGCACACATATTCGTCGCCTCCCTCAAAAGATCCCAAAGAGCATGGATATTTATAATTCAAGTGATCGGTTGGTTACACACGTCTCTGTTGCGTCCTCAACCGCGGCCCTTCCTGCTAGTGCCCAACTGTATTCAGAATACCACCAGTAGAAGCTGCGTATTGTCACTGATTTGTTGTCTTCTTGAAACAACGATCGTTTATAGACAGTAACATGTCTTCCTTGGCTAGCTTGAATGTCATTACTACCAGGCCGAACAGGCAGGCGAGCTAGTCACTGCGCTATCGCAATTCCCCTTGTTCTTTAATACAACAGCAAATCCCGTAGCAAGGTTCCCCTATGGACATGTGAAATTTGAATAACGAAGACACAAACAATAGATTGCACGATCTATTGTCTGGCATATTTCGCTGCATCTCGTCAGGTACATACTGCAGAAATCACACAACTTACGTGAAATTAACTAGATAAATCCTTCAAGTTGAAATATACACAAATTCGCACAGTAATGTCACTTATCTACCACGGTAATTTTAAGCTGACTAACATGTCTTTCTGTTTGCACAATTCTGGCTTGCGTTGATTGATCATAATTGCTTCTGCAAACTTTAACAAGCGAGTATTTTGTGTGTTATACAACACGCGAAAGGCAGTGTCTCTGTCCACCACATGGCCACTTTCGATAATGTGCCTACCAATTGAAGACACCGGGAGCTTCCGGTGTGTCGGCCCCACGAGGCTAGCATCTCCTGTGTGTTGTATCTTGTAGACCCATTGAGGTATGTGTTCTGACACTCGTTTGTTAAGCTGTCTCTCTGTTCTACCAATGTAGAAGGCCTGGCATCTACATGTGAATTGGTAAATACAATTGTTTGTGGCGTACAGAGGAATAGGCTCTTTGACTGCTGGTGTAGGAATCGGTACGGTTGTATATCTAATGACTGGAGTTGCAGCACAGAATGTTCGGCCTACTGCTGTAGTAAGCCGGTCTTGTAGACGTTGCATTACGTCATCCCCTCGAAATGTTAGCTGGATGAATACCTTGAGTTTAGGGACTGTAGTTACGACTGGTTTTGGTTTGGTGTCAGGATCATCACATTTTGTTTAGGACTGAATGCACGAAGGAACGGGTGGCCAGTTTTTTCCCCTTCCTGTAGCCAACGAAAACAGCTGGTTTTCGAACCCTTGACCGATCGCGTTCGTGCCAATGTCAGAGTAACGTGCTAACCGTTACACCAACGCTCCCGCTCGTCATCTTTCACACACGTTGCAGAACGTTGCGATCAACCCCATGCTGACTGTATTAGCAATTGTACGTTCAGTAGTTTGCCATTGCTTTCTGAACGAGAAGTCAACATGTAAGTTCAATTTAATGCCAGTCTAAGGGTTAAACCGCCTACCTCGTCATCAGCGCACGGGAAGTTTAAAAGCAATCGCTATTAGCACTTCGATCACTTCAACGTCTTCCTTTTACCAATAGCAAGCAAATCTGACAGTGAGGAGTGAATTATGACGTCATAAGCCTGAGTTTATTTTTACATTTCCTGTCGCTCGCTTTGAACTCAATCGTAGTCCATACACGTGATGCTACTTCTAGTAGCACACAATTTGGTAGTGTACTGAACTTATGTTTGCGTGTGGATTCATTTCCCCAAATGCCAGTGTCCCTCCCCCATCAGGCGAACCCACTCCGACTTCTGGTGTACTTGTAAATTACGTCCCCAAGTCAAGGACGATAAGTCAATATTTTAGTTCATCTGACCAATGTAGAAGTTGAACCCACTACATCAGCATCATCATACCGGAAGTTTAAGAGCGAGTGTTCTTATCCATTCGGCCTTGCTGACCTATAAGCGTGAGTTGTTATGTATTATTTCGCTGTAGGGTGAGTGAAATGCTTTGCTATATTAATGGAGGGTTCAATGCATTAAACCAACATAATCAGTCCGAGATAGGACTCACAAGACAAGAATTAAGATGAATGAACCCACAAAAACCACGGACCTCATCAATAACCACATCTGAAGAGACAGGCTGAACGAGGCCGAATTTGGAATTTTTGTTTTGAAAATTTAAATTAGAATTGGAATGAGTATCGACCTCATTGCACCGGGTACTATCCCACATGACTCTGTCTTCCTTCCGTAGAAAGGCCTATCGAACCCCTCGCACAGCGTGCGAACTCCGTAGCTCCAGCGTTGATTGCCAGGGTTTTCCGTAAACATTGTACTCATGCACCGAGTGACCAAATTTGGACAGGAACGCGCGCTCTTCGTAGCGCGAGGCTTGCGGCTTGCGGCTGACCACTTCGCCTTGGAGAACGGGTATATTATCATTTAGGAGTGTGTAAATGCACGCACATGTACAGAGATGAAGAGGGAATGAGAGGAATGGAGAGAGGGGAGAGCTGAAGTGAGTGAGACAGACAGAGATGGGGTGGCAGATCTGGAGTGAGTGAGAAAGAGGGAGGGTGGTGGGAGGACTGGAGTGAGTGAGAAAAATAGAGAGCAAAAGAGAGAGAGGGGAAGGCTAAAGTGAGTGAGAAGGAGATAGCGAGGGTGTGGGAGGGCTGGAGTGAGTGAGAGAGAAAAAGAGAGAGAGAGGAGATTTGATTTGATCTAACTTTATTTTAAAAGTGTAACAAATTGGGCACGCAGACCCATCTTACATTCGGCCCTTCCAATCACTCATCTTTCATTCATCAGTAGTGCATGATACATAGAAAAATAACTATTGTCAAATGAATATTGTAAACATAAACAATGCATATTACAATGCTATGAGACACATCCCCCACCCACCACACACCCACCCATCCACACATCCAACCACCCACCCCCAGGCACACATACACTCCATCCCCACATACATATTCCCCACCCACACACACTTCCCCAATTCACACAAACATCCCCCAACCCACACACACTCACTCACCCATACATCCCTCGCCCATATTCTTCCCCCCCCCCAACCACACACATCTCCCCAACCACACACACATCTCCCCACCCACCCACACATCCCTCATCCACCCTTAAACATCTGCCACCCACAAACACCCTCACAACCCACACACCCCCATCCACACTCCCCACCCACAGACACACCCTCAAACCTCTACACACACTCCCACACACCCATCCCCCACTCACCCATCCACACACCCATCCACCTTCACATCTCCCACCCACCAACATCCACATCCACATCCCCCACCCACCCACCCATCAAAACTTCCCTCACCCATAAACAAATCCCCCACCCACTCAC